>CM044107.1:17541737-17948291 GCA_024174645.1 Lemna minuta | reverse complement strand
GGTCAAAAATTTATGCCTTTTACTCTTTCCTTCCATACATCGGATGGCAATTTCCAATGAGTCTAGGTTTAAATTAAGTGCAATATTGTTGTGTTAAATTGCCTTGGCTATGACAATACTTCATTGCCTAAGGTGTTCTGCCATATTTCTTCCTTCCATTTCGTTGTCTATGATCTCTATACTAGCCAGGCTGATATTTGGCAAAAGAATGGACCAAGACTATATAATTTGGTGTTGGACAAACCTTCTTGAGCTTCCTTCTGTTTTAGCTTCATTTTGATTCTTTTTTCTAGGAATAAAATGTATTGGATGCCACTGAAATACCTTTTAAAAGAATCCTTACAATAAATATCTCATTCAGAGATTGTATTCAATATTGTCATCATGGTAAGTGTCATTGCTTTTCTTACACATGTCATGACATTATTTCTAATATTAACCTTTGATTTTGTTCATTGTGATTTATAGGACCCTCATGTGCCATATCCATCTCACCACCAGTTACATCCTCTTGTTAATGGTTATATTGTGCCAAGTGATATCATCAAAGATCGCATCTCATTTATTTGATCATTTAACCCTTTATTGCCAAAATACCGAACACTCTATGACATACCTTTATGGAAATCATGACATATTCTTCATACCGACTACCTATCTATGTCCTAACAAAAAAATCTTACCAATTAGAGACACATCTTTTGACATTAGACACCCTCTTGGGCAGAATGTGCCCATATGCCACCACCTATCTTCACAATTGTCTTTTGTCATCTCTACTTGGTGGTTTCTTCTTCATAGGTTCAATCCTAAAGCCACTCTATTTTCTCCATTGCCATTTGTCTTTTGATGCACAACTTATGATCTTGCGTTTTCTTATCTAAACATACCACCCGTGCCCTCAAAAAGTGTTCTGGATGACATGAGGTCCAAAGGCTACTATGTCTACCTTTTGTGACACTTATTGAGACATCATTTTACTTACGTCACCATCCTTGAGAGCACTTCACATTTCATTTCCTCACAAGAATCAACAACTCCACTACATTCCTCCCAAAAATGCATTGTCCATTATTTTGAACCCATTATCCTCATAGCTACTGTCCATGTGTTTCTCTCTATAGCCAAATATTGCCACACAGCCCATTGCCTAGCACTAGAGTCATCATCAACTCCCAGTTTTCTCAAATGCCAAGTTTGCACCCATAAAATCATCGTGATTATTTTTCTTCTAATATATTCATCATTGGCGAAGTGTATCCATACAGATTTGAGTCGAATATCTATGTATGCCTTTCAAATTATGTGCCATTTTCTTCCTACACTTTAAATGATGTCTTAAATATTCTGATATTTATATTTGTCAATAAATACATTTATTTTTCTGCTGCTTGAAAATGGAAAGTTGATCTTCTTATAAGATGAATAAAAGGGAACCATGCCATGAATGCTGCATTTAAGAGCAAATAGCAATCATAATCAAATCAAAGAAACTGATGATTACCTATTAAGAAGAAGCTTCTATTGCAATCATCAGCTACAGGAGCAGCCTCCAGTAGAGAAGGAGGCTTTAGAAGACCCATTCCACTCCAGTGGGAAGATAGATTCCAGTTTCACGTTTCTATCGTGCACAACTGATTCCAGCGTTAAAGTGAGCTGCTTCCAGAGTTAGACATTAAAGTGTAAGGTGGCGTTTGGGATTTCAAAGTAGACTAGGGTGGACCATGTCTCATCTTCAAGCGCATATGTACCAGTACAAGTATGCAACAGTCCAGAGTTTAACATTTGTCTCTTCTTTTGAAGTCCATGGCCACCATCCCATGACCTGCCATCTCTGAAGTCATCCTATCAAAATAATGTGATGGGTCTCTTTACCAACATCAGAGCAACCATAAGGGTGTACATCTCTTCTCTCTCTCTCTCTCTCTCTCTCTCTCTCTCTCTCTATCTATCTATCTATATATATATATATATAGATAAGTTATTTTTTATTTTTTTATCTAAATCTTTTATTGTCTATATGTCTATCTATTCTCTCTCGCATGCCTTGCCCTTTTCAACGTGAGGGGACAAACAGACGCCTCTTTTGTAGATGCCTGAGCATATTTGGTATTTGGTCACATTTCAATAATGTGCTGGGGACAATTCAATGAATCCGTTGCGTGTCTAGTGGATTATGGGGAGGGTCGTCGAGCGTTGGATTAAAATGCCACCGGTGGACCCCAATAAATGAAACACGCTCAAAGTCAATTTTTTTCAATGGTTAAATATTAAATACAAACATAACTTTCTTATTGAGAGAAGCTTCCTCCTCCTCCCTCTCTCTCTCTCTCTCTCTCTCTATCTACTATCTCATCTCATATCCGTCTGTCTGGTAGTATGACTGTATGAGAGTAGAAGATAAGTTCAGTGGATTGACGGAGTCTCTGAAAGGTGACGAGAAATACGCAACTCTGCCTCTCCTCTTCTTCTCTTTCTCTCTTATATTTCATACAAATCATGACCAAACTAAGGTATGTAGAGAGAGAGATTGAAATTCAGTGCTAGGATAGCTTCTTCACTTAAGAGGAACCCACGTCTTTTCGTGCTGAAAAGCATCTCTAATTGCTGATAATAGCAATAAGATACTAGCCCTCGAACGTCATGAAAGCAAGGACAACGACGAGCATGGAAATTCAGAATTCAAAATTCAGATACAACAGTTGACTTCCTTCACACAGGGTTGTCCTTAATGCACGATATCCGCACTCAGATTCAAGATCCGAAAACACGGAGATGACGCAAGAGAGTTCCACTCTTTTGATGTGACCCATGAGACGGCGCCTGGTACCTCTAACATCGTCAGCGGGATTCACGACAACCTCTCGCGGTGGCCGCAGAGGCCATCAAGCGATTTCAGTATAGTTCAGAGTAAATGCCCTGCAGCAGCCGGGGGAATTGCCAATTGACCACCACCCCGACTCTGCGGCACGAAATGGCAGGCCCGTAAATTATCAGATCTTCTGGAGAAAGCATGAAGAACAAGAAAGAGACGCCAGAGAGGACGTGGTCTTGGTCACCACGTGATAGTGCACGAGGAATCGATGCGTCACATCAGAGGTCAAATCAGAAAGGAAAAAGAATCCAAACGGGCATTCACTTGCCCGTCATCTAACTAGGCTTTAAAAATCAAGTGAGAGATTGTTGACTTGTTTCATCCAGTTCGACTTTTAAATTTTTGTCAGCTTCCGAATCCGTCTCAGGCATTATGAGTCTGCCTGGCAGCTCTAATTTCCGTGCACTCCCCATCGTTTGACTTGGACCGTTTCCTTCCTCGGTGATGCTCCTAGCCGAGAATCGCACCTGCAACAGGCCGACCTTAACCTCTCAATCGATAACGCATGTCTCGTCAATTTTCTGTACGTCGCAGTAGAGCAGTATAACACGCGTGACGCGATTTAGAATGTTGCTGCTGGAACATCATCCTCGAAACCTATACTTCCTTTAGGTACTCATCTTCATCATTACCATCACTAATATCATCACATCGACACTACAAGTCCATTCTAATCAACCGTTTGCACAAGAGCACGGAGTGTCAGCACAAACAAAACAAATCCAGAAAACGATCCGCGAATCTTTCAAGTACATCAATCATTTTCATCAAATTTATTGTGACCATGGATCTGTTTTGAGAGAAAATCGCCTCATGCACCATGACGGACAGAGAATCGTATATACACAAATGGCAAGCTTCCTGAATCAAGGACAGGTTATCGTAATGTTCACTTTTCCAGAGTTTTGCAGCTGTAACGGATCTCAAGAAAATCGTTACACATTCAAATCGAAGTGAAAAATTAAAATCCTCGTAAGAACGTAAATTGCTACTATCCATTACATCATAGATCAAAGTATTGCCATTGGCTTATCATATTTATCTGGCAGCCATCGTAAATGCAAGAGAGCGCAATGTCTCTGAATTTATAAATAGAAGAATGAGCGATCCCGAGCTGTTGGTCATTGATTCGCTGAAATTACACTGGCTACTTTTGCGATCTTTGAATGACACGATCCTCAAGGGTTGATGGTTGCGTGATCCTTCTGAGGGTATTGCTCGTCCTACGAATCCAGCTTCCGAAAGCCAGTGAATTTGATCAGTCAGAAAACAGTTCGGGTGCAATTCAGTCATGCGGAAGAAGAGAATGTCACCAGCTTTTCAGCGTTGAAAGCCTGAATGTTCGTCGATATATCAGAGCAAGGCATGAAACGGGGCAGCGGAAAAGGAAATCGTCTACTGACAAGCGTTACTCGAATTATTCCGTTAACCCATTTGATAATGCATTTGTGGACACACAGAAGAGAAAACGATGAATTTGAGAAGGAAGAGAGTATTCAATCTTCACCGAATGATTACAGGCATGAGAGAGACGGAGCGCATAGAGAGTCAAGAGGGAGAAAACTGATGATTGTTCTGCTTTGATCGACGGAGAGTGATAAGACCAACATAAGAGGCAGAGGAAAGTAGCCACTGAGTAGGATGAGACGAAGCCGGGTCGCTCCTAGTGACAGTAGGAAGCAGAAGGCGGTTGCACAGTGGAAACAGCAATTAGAGACACTATTCTTATAGCCTAGAGGCCATAGAAACAGATACAATCCCTAATAACCCTATGTTGAGTAGTCTGTGACTTTAAATAGAGAGATAATGATGATCACAAAGATAGTGGAACACTCTCTCCTATTTTCCGATGATCCCATCTAACCCATGATCCCATGAACAAGACATGAAAGACATACATTGGATACACAGATTTCAAAAGGACATAGTGGAAATGATGGCGTTCCTCTCAGAGGCTATGGGCAATGGACTAGTGGTAGGGCATTCAAATAGTGGGTACTGGGACGCGCTTTCTAAATCTAGTTAAGTACCGAGAGTGGTATGAGCGATCCAGCCATGCGAGTCCGACACGGCCAACACAAGCCTCCGCCGCCGCCGCCGGAGCCGTCATGAGCGATGACGAGATGCCCATGATGTGAAGGATGAGACGATAATGAAGCTGATGACATAGTAGGTGGTGAGTGCATCATGAGAACTCCCCAGCGGAATTAAGATCCGCCATCTGCAAGCTTTGAATCATGTTCATGGAGGGCAAAGAAGCTGAGATATTTGAGGAGCGGCGCGGGCTGAGGTGGGCGTTTGCGCTTCTTCTTCAAGGATCCTCTTGCTTTAGCTTGAGTATTCTTTACTTCTCTTAGATAAAGTCTAACTGCTCTGGCAGCAAAGGGGTTAGTTCAGGAGCGCCGCCGTTTTCAAAGGCGCGCAGGAGGCGCCCAGATAGAGCGTCGAGGCTACCCCAGGCTTGACGAAGAGGCAAGGGCAGGGAGCCGGAGGATGAGGTGTGACCAAAGAAGGGCAAGTCTGGGAGTGCAACTCGTTTTACCGAACTGGTCCAAGTAGCGAAGGAATTCGAGCACGTGGGCCCTGCTGCACCGGGGAGAGTGCTAACGGAGGGCGGTGGTTCTTGAGGTACTGCCCGGAACGTGTTCCGTCGCGGCGTTTGGGATTCGTAGCGGCTAGGCGGCGGAAGGTCGCCTGAGCTTCCGGAGAGTTGTCGGAGCTAGACGATCCTGACATCTTCTATCTAGTTGATTCAAGGAGGGAAGGACGCATATGGATCCTGTGAAGATCGCAGATCAGAAGGCAGAGGACGGAGATGAGAAATGGGGAGAGAGGAGAGAAAGGAAGGAATATATGCAGGGAGAGTAGAGATACGTATGGTGGTAGTAACACGACTGACTTACATATCACCGATGAGCTGAGGCGTGTGGACAAAGAAGAGTCCAGGACCCACACAACATAGCTTTTCATCCACCGCTGGTCGAGACAGTCTGACGAATCATTTCTACAGGATGATGTTTGAGCTTATGACCTTCTTCTTCCACATTCTTCCCTTTTTCTCTTCTCTCTTCTTACATGCCCAAGACCACCTTCACAAAATCCAAATCGTTTCTGCCAGAAATCTGAGTAGGATCCCAATAATCATAAAAATTAAGTTCCGTTTAGATAAATGGATTTTAAAAATGTTTTGCTCCCAGAACGTTCTTTCTCAAGGCTGAAGAATCACAGCCAAAGTCTCAGTGCAGTAAATAGCCGGGGTCTCTGCTTCATCATAGTCTACTGAGACCTGGACTGCAAACCCTAATGGGAAGAGCCATGCCGATAGGGTTAACTGAAGTTCACCGAAATAAGAAGGGACAATCTTTTATATTTTTCTGGGGGAAATAGAGTAAAATATAGAGAGAAAGGGGCTATTGACAAGACGAATCAGTCTCAGAAGGTTTGAAAAACTCTCCCCCTCGTTGGCATTTACCGGAGCATGGGGGGAGGGGCCATGCATGTGTTTCATCACCTGCTTGTCGCTGGTCAGCGAAGCTCTTTTCTCTCTCCTCAGTCCTCTCTTTCTGCTTTCCTCTCGTCAGTGCGACTCGGAATTGAGGAATTCCGGTGCCCCCGCCCAGACAGGCAACAGAGAATCTGCATGCTAGGGGTTGTCATTTATGGAGGCTCTGAGGAGTTTCAGAGCTCTGCAGTGGCAGTCAGACGGACAGCCAGTCAGCAGGAACAAGGAGTGCAGATGTAATATCATGTCAAGCCGTCAAATCGCAGGTCTTTGCCTCTTTCTCTCTCTTCCTTTCTTCATCCTCCTTTCAGCTGCACATTATCTACCGCTCTCAATGTATTATATGTCCATCTATCCGTAAAATATGAAGAGATTTTTCCTTTTGAAGATGATACACTAGACGAGGGTTGAAGGCGGAAAGAGGGGGAGGAGAGAGAGCTCGGAGCATGGAGTTGCGTTAAGCAGGAGTTGGTGACAGTCCTGATGCCTAGCAGAATGCACGTTGACCGCGAAATAGGGAAATGTGAATATGGCTGGGGAATGAAGATCCAGCCCAGTCGCTTGGGGCTTGTGCAAGAGCAACTTTCTATGATAATCGATAAGCCCCCTGCGATAGAGAGGACAGAAGATTTTTTAACAGAGGAGAGAGAGAACAGAAGGTTTTAAGTTAGAGGCAGAGAGCAAGAGCACGAGATATATAGGCAGAGAGAACGAGATAAAGTGATCAATAGGACGCAACACTACGAATTCATCATAAGATTGATCGTCGATAAATCGGTAGCGATCGGTTGTGATTGTAGCAGATCAAACGATAATCAAACGATAATCAATAAATAGATTATTCCTCTCCGTCTTCTGCTGTCAACGCTGCTCGCTGCCCTCATTCTATCTGAGTGCGTACGTGCGTGAGAGAGAGAGAGAGAGAGATAGCTGCACAGTCCTCACGATCAAATTATCGTTGCCCAGTCGATTGATCGGCGATGAATCATGATCACTGAGTATTTTTCTCCATTTTTTAGAACTCACTGGGTTTGGAAATAAATGCAAAAAAGAAAAGAAAACCAGTGAAACCATCATACGGCTCAACAACTATTTTTATTAAAAATAATTGACTGTCGGAAATCGAGAATCTCGATTTTACTCATGCAAATATAAAATATGAAATATTTGTGCAGTTATAAATATGGGTAGATTATAGAAGTCACAAAGACGTCGCTGGCTTTTTAAAACTAAGCCTCTGTCCTCTTGACTGATCTTCATCAATGTTGATTGAAGATAACATTTCTGTTCACTGCAAACAAAATTCCAATGTCTGATTGGTAAAAGATGAAACGCTCTCTCATCACTAAATCTCATCTCTCTTTTATCAATGTTAGGCCTGAAAGTCAACATAAGCCTCTTTTGTCAGAGACAAAGTCAAAATCAGAACAATTATGGGTCACCCATCAAAGGTCATCACAAGGTCAAGTTCTAATCACAACTTCCATCAGTTCTAATCATCATATCACCTTAAAGTTATTAATTTTCAAGATTTAGTAAGCCTAGGTCAGCCAGAAAATCGTTCAATCCTTGTAAGTGAAGTTCTAAAAAGGGATTCTTTGTAAAGCTGATAGTAAAGGCACTACTTCTAGGCCTAACATTTTCTCAACAAGGTTTTGGCCTTCAACATCCTCCCCCCCCCCCTCCCCTCCCCCCTCCCCCCCACTAGCCTACACATAGTTACGCCCCCTTTGGACTTGGCCCAATTCACAACGTGTTGCTCATTGGATTTGAATTGACAACCTCGACTCTAATACCCATTCTTAGTTTAAAGTGCCTATCATTGTTGTAAAATCTTGAACTTTTTGGGATTTGAATAGTTTACAGTGCCTAAATGTAAGAAATGCACTCTCCAAATGCTAACTCACACAATGGGAAGCAGATGATTCTTTTTTATTTACCCAGAATAGAGCAAGATGGCAGAGAGGAAATTAACAAGAAGATGAACCCAAATATGCATGTCATTCAAGGCATACATCTCAATTTATAGAGAAAACTAAAGGGGAATGAGAATCTTAAATACCTTTTAGAAACAAGTCAAAAAGGACGCTGTGAGGCCACCAACCCCACAACACATTACCCGAATGTGCTTGCCCAAATTGCCCTCAAAGCAATCACCAAGCAACTTACCAAGTCTCTAATTAAGTGCTTTTTACAAAATAAAAAAATTTCAAAAATTATTAATGTCAACAATATCCCTCCAAATTTGATGTTCAACATCCTCACGCTTCATCTATTTGTTTCTTAAAAATCCATTAGAGAGCTGACCAATGTTCCTCATAGGACATGAAGCTTAATAAGCTCTTAAAATGTAGATCAAAACATTGAATCAAATATTCAAAATGTTGAGGCACTAAGACTCGATGATCCTATCGATTAGTATACATTAAAATCCATACTTAAAGGGTTCATTCAAAGAGTTCTTGAAGCTAGTCAAGTGTCTAGACTCTAGAGGTATATATACAATCACTAGACTATTGGATCTATTCTTCAATGCTCTTCATTAATAAAGAAAGAGAATAAAGGAGAGAGTTTTCCGAAAATTCTCATTGACATCTCTAGTTTGTGGTTATTCTCTCCTAAGTTATAAACATTTGGTATGTGAACTTTTCATAAAAACCCTCATAATCTTATCTATATCCATTAATATCTATAAACCTTGTGTGTATAATCTACTAGGTCTATAAAAATATCTCACTAGTCAATAAGTCCATAGACCTTACATCATTTATTGATCAATCTTATTAATTTTCTATAATAGCAGATATGATAATTAATCAAGGATTTCTTTATCCCAATCATCAGATTGACTTCCCATCCCGTTAGGTGTCAAGCTGCACAAAGTACTTTTAGACCTATGCAGTGTATAAGAACTCCCTTATAGAACTTTTTCTTCATCAGTTAATGTGCACGTATAATCCTTCATTCATACAAGACTAATAAAATGACTTAGGGAATGGTAATTAGGGTCTGTTGGGGCTGATTTAAATCTTGAGATGAAAAAAATTAGGGTTCTTAATGTTTATTGTGTACGTCTAGCATTGGCTAGCCAGAAGGAAAAAGGCAGATATTGATCATTCTTCATGTATGAAACATCATTTTTAGTGAGTTTATTCTCTTTTCTTTTCATTCTTTGCATTGGATGCGAGACGCCAAGTCCGAGCAAAATGTACAGGCTCTCTAATATACATCTTCTTCCTTTCATCTATCATATCCGCTTACTTTATCTAAAAATACTAAAAAATTATCTCCTAATTTTAATCTTTTAACTTTTCTCCCTATGAAGTTAAAATGTTAAATCCAAATTTGAAGGGTTGAGCATAAATTTTTTTTTATGCCTAAATTTCAAGATTTAACAACCATATTTTTACGCATATCAATTACAATAGAAAAAATGACATGGAAGTGTGATATGGCTTAAAGGCTACATAATATCCATCAATCGACTATTTATTCAAAAACCAATCACCCATATGCATCTACCCCATGATTTTGTAATGACACTCAAAATTTTATTGAGCGAAAGGCTTCATTAGTAGATCTATAATATAATTATTTTTCACCACTACTTCTCTAAGGTATTGAAAGTGTTTTGTGATATGCTTTGACTTATAATTATACATTGGCTCTTTAGCTTGTGCTACTCCACCATTACTATCACGCCATTAGAATATAGGAATTAAGATGGTATAGACAAGGCCAAGGTTTGCAAGGAACTTTTTCAAGTAGACTACTTCCTTTGTGGCATCACTCACAGCGATGTGCTTAGCCATTGTTGTTGAGTCAAAGTAATTAAACTTTTACCGGGAAGACTTTACCGGGATCGAAGTGTACCGGGAAGACTCGGCCGGGAAGTGTACGAGGGTGATTCCCGCTTGTTGACACGCTTCCTGACCGGGAATCAGCCGCGTTGCTTAACTGGCGGCGAAGCCAGTTCCGATAGGTGGCATCGAGGTCCTCAAGATGTCGGCAGAAGTTCGGGCGGGCCTCAACAGGACGGACGCTCGAGGAGGTGTGATGGGAGAATGCTCAGGACGGTTTCCGGAAGAGAGTCCTCGATCTTCACGTTCTCACCTTGGCGTCGTCACGGTCGACAGATTGAGGGTGGGACCTGCAGGTGGCGAAGAGGACGAAGCAAGACCTTCAATCGACGATTCTTTCGCTCGCTGTATATTCGCCCGATCTCGACCAAGTATCGACGCCCAACTCGCGATGTTACTCAATCACGGACGACGACGTCGAAGGCCAGTGGACGACAGCGGAATTCCGCAGTCGCGCCCTCGAGGGGACGACGGTTTCCGATCGCGAAGGAGCGACCAGAAGGAGCGAGGAAGACAGAGCGATTTAGACGACCGGTCGGGAGACGAATTCGGGGAGTGAGAGTGGGGGTGGATGGACCGAATTGGTGTCGCGACGTTTCGGCGAGGGAGAGGGAGGGCGTCGCGGCTCCTTCAGCGATGGCTGCAGACAGGTCCCCTCCTAGATACAACGTTTCCTTCTTCGCTACTCCCCCTCTTCTCTCTTCCATCACGATGAAGCTTCACGCAGGGATCTGCGTCTCCCTGCACGGCGGCTGATTCCCGCGTCTTCCCTTCCTGCGGCTACTTCTCGTGTCTTCGTCTATTCCTCTTCCTCTTAGTCCAGCGTCACGGTCGTCGGGACAAGAGAGAAGTCGCGGGCGGCCTTTCGTCGTTCGTCAGGCGTCTCGTGAAGAGGACGCGAGAGAGAAGTCGGGAAGCGGACGACAGAATCGTCCCGCACGCACAACGGCGATCACGGGGCAACGCTGGCCTCTTCACGCGGCAACGGCGTCTCGGCGTCTCTTCATGCGGCGCTTCTTCACGCGGCATCGGCGTCTCCTCACTCTCTCATTCTTCTCGTAGACTCCTTCCCCTCTTCTCCCTCCCCCTCTCTTCTAACAACTGAAAACTACAATGTACTTCTCAAATTCTCAAACGGCGATTCAAGGTTGGGGGATTCTCACTCCCTTAAAAATGACCCTTAATGGGCCTAAGGGAGGGGAAGCCCACTTGAGGCCCAAACCAAAGGAAAGGCCCCAAAAAAGAAACAAGGCGCATACACATGAGTTTAGGGCTCATTTGGGCCCAAAAGAAAGGCCCAATGTAACCTAAGAAGGAGAAAAGAAATAAGAGAGAGAGAGACGATAAATGGGCCCACTAAACGCAAAGGGCCCATAAGTTTTAGACAATGAAATACAAATTAAAAGGACGGGAAGATAGGATGAATTCAGCCGGATGTCGCGCGCATACACATGAATTCAGCCTGAACTCGCCATCATTTAATATCATCTGGGTCTAAATGAAAAAATGAAGTTAATGCTAGCCTAGAGCTTTAGCTCCTCTTCTATATTGACCAAAAATCAATCCTTAGTCCTTCTTAAGCACTCAAGATTGTATTTCACAACCTATCAATGCTTCAGCTATTACATCTCCTTTGGCGACAATCTTTCTAATGAAGTATAAGCGCCTAAAAAATGTGCTTTAACTTGTGATGGAACCTTAACTATTTCGCTTGTGCTGCTACAACAATGTTGTCGCATGATAAGTTGATTTTAGGCCTTAATTATGTCATTTTGGTAAGTCAAACTGACCTAATAATATTTTTTTTAAAATTTTCTCCTAAATCATAAATAACCTAATGCAGACTAAGAAAGGGATCAAACCATAGAGAGGTCAGTCACAAGATCTAAATGAAAATTTAATATTTTAGTAGAAAATGTATTTGATTGAATAAAAATATGAGAAATGCAGGATGAGTGGAAGCTATGATATTGAATCTCCTATTGAAGATAAAAATATCTTAGATAAGAGATGATGATAAATTTTAGTTGTTTTTTATGATAAAATAATATTAAATATCAAGAGAAACAAAACCCTAATCTATTTTCTATCAAGATCTTACCCTAGCAATGCTTTTGTTTTGATCACTCATTTGAGAGCCTATACATTTTGCTCAAACTTGGTGTCTTGCATCCAAAATGAGGAATAATAATAAAAAAATGAAGAAACTCACTACAAATGAAGTTTTGATCAAAAATTACAATTTGTCGCAGCCTTCATTTGTCCAGCTAGAAAATGCTAAAGGCATACAATGAAATGTGGAAAAAAAGTAAATTTTTGTCCCCTTTTTATGATTAGAGGGTACAAATAGAAAGAGCATAAAAATATGAAGCCAACAATAAAATTTAGTCCCAAAACTTCATCAGGATCATCAAATATCAAGCTTAGAATTTGAAGCAGTGAAGATTCTTGATCAGTTTCTCTCTATTCATCAAGCGCATCAAATTGCATGCCATCACGTCGCAACATTCTAACAAACTCCTATTTCTTAGATTTTCAGACAAAGATAAGTACTAAAAACACTTAAACCTTTAGATATTCACTCTCTCTCCTCTCTCCTCTCTTCCCTCCTCTCTCTCCTTTCTTCCCTCTCCTCTCTCCCCTCTCCTCTCTCCTCTCTTCCCTCTCCTCTCTTCCCTCTCCTCTCTCCTCTCTTCCCTCTCCTCTCTCCTCTCTTCCCTATCCTCTCTCCTCTCTCCTCTCTTCCCTCTCCTCTCTCCTCTCTTCCCTATCCTCTCTCCTCTCTCCTCTCTTCCCTCTCCTCTCTCCTCTCTTCCCTCTCCTCCCTCCTCTCTTCCCTTTCCTCTCTCCTCTCTTCCCTCTCCTCCCTCCTCTCTTCCCTTTCCTCTCTCCTCTATTCTCTCTCCTCTCTCCTCTCTTCCCTCTCCTCTCTCCTCTCTTCCCTCTCCTCTCTCCTCTCTTCTCTCTCCTCTCTCCTCTCTTCCCTCTTCTCTCTCCTCTCTCCTCTCTTCCCTCTTCTCTCTTCTCTCTTCCCTCTCCTCTCTCCTCTCTTCCCTCTTCTATCTCCTCTCTTCCGTCTTCTCTCTCCTCTCTTCCCTCTCCTCTCTCCTCTCTTCTCCAAAAATTCTTTTGTTGCCATAATATTTGATGTGGTGATTTTTGGTTGTACATGCACAAGGGGTGAGAGTTAAAATTTTTGGTGCTGATTCAAATGTATAACACCGTACAATTCACGAAAAAGAGAGAGGCTAGAGAGAGAAAGAAAGAGGGTAGAGAAGGAGAGAGAGAAACATATAGAGAAAGAGAGGGAGAAGAGAGACAAAAATTAATTGCAATGCCGCAATTCTAACACAACCATTTTTTGTGTCAGTGTCACTAGTAGAGAAAGAAGAGAGAGAGGGGAGAGAGAAATAAAGAGAGAGAGAGAGAGAGAGAGATTGGACATAGAGGGGGAGTAATCCTCTCTCTCATGACACAATTGTTGCCGCAAATTTTTAGCAAAGAGAGAGAATACTCTCTGTTTTTATGGCTGTGATCACATGATAACATACTATTTATACATGAATTTACATGATTATTAATCCAAATAAAAACATTAATTGTTCTAATTGAATGCAAGTTATCATATTTTAAGTATATTTCTATCATTTTACATAATTTCATCTTATGATCTAAAAATACATCATTTTCTAGATAAGTATGCATAATTAAACATTATGATTTTAATAATAATTATATTTGAGATCATAACTATGTTTTAATGATGAAAATATAAGAGACAAGATCTTTATTTATATTCATATATTTTTCTTAAGTTATTTTAGAAAATATATGAATGTATTTATTTAATTAAAATTCTTTCTCTTAATATTTTAATATTTTGACTTTTTAAGATAATAGATTATTCAATTTCTGATCCAAAAAACAAATTTGAATTAATTTGGAGTTGTATTTTATGAGTTATGATTTTTACAATTTTTCTGAATTTATTTAACTGTATTTTCGATTTTCAAAAGAATTAAAAAATGTGTTACATTATCGCGCGCTGACATGGCGGAGTGCTGCCACGTGGCGACGCGCGGACTTGCAGACATGTGACACGTAGACACGCATGTGTGCGTGTGTCTGTATGTGCGTGATGTGTATGCGTTACAGGCATGTTTGTGCGTGACACATATACACAGAATTATAACTGTGTTAGGAGTATCTGTAATCGGATTTAAGCTAACCCTTACGTCTATCGTATGTTAGAAACTCGATAAAACGCTTCTATTTATCCAGTGTGGGACTATGTTCTTTTATGTTTTAATTCAGGTGATGTGGCGACGCGTGGGACATCCGATCGTGTGATCTAATCATGCACGTCGGATGTCACTAACTCAAGGGGTACGTGGCGACATCTTGCGAGGCATCAATTTGATTAAATGGACTTTAATCGCAACCGTCCATCAACCGAGTTATAACGATCGAGATTAATTGTGATCAGTGGACTACTCAATTTATCGCGATCGTCAGATGAAGATCCAACGGACGCGATGAATTGACGCATCTCTTCACACGCGTGACGTGGCTCAATGTAGACGCTCCATCGCCGATCAGACGGATGCGACTTAATCGCGTCGATTCAGCAAATGACGCGCAATCTTGACCGTTGATTGCGATGAACAGTTGTATTCGACGATTTTGCCTCTTTTCCTCTATAAATTCGATGTTCTTCGCGACGGAAAGATACCCTTGGATTTTCGAGTGAAATCAAACTGTCTAGACACCACAATTCGAGAGACATTTGATTTCTTTCCCTTCTTGACACATTTCCGCGTCGAAGGAGTGCTTGAAATCAGAAATTGAATGAGGGAGTAAGAAGAAATCACCATCTGAACGCCATCTTCGTCTTCGAAATTGCAAAATGAAAAGCCATGAATTCGATGATTAATTGGATCATTTCGAGCGTGACTTTGGGTTAGATTGCGTGTTTTCATCTTAATATTTCATCATTTAGTATTAACAAATCACTTGATTTTTTATTCTCTGGATTCGCAACTTGATATTATAAAATACCTAATTTCTAAACTCAATTCATCGTCTGATTTGATCAAATTTCAAAGATATCTCTAAAAATTCCCTAATTCTTCATGAATTTGACCCTTATTTACCATTATACCCTTCAATTCGTGAATTGATCTTTAAATTTGTAAGTTTGGACTTTGTTTTGACACGACATCGTGGGTATTCAACGACCATACGCATTTGTTTCGTCAAATGGCGCCGTTGCTAGGGAATTAAGGCATATTTTTTAAGAAAAATCATCAATTTTGACTCAGTCAACTCTGATTTTTCTATTTCTTTTCTGAGATTAATTCAAATTAATCCTACACTGAGCTATTCAAAGCAGAAATACATCGTTTAGATACTCAATTTTGACAAGATTAAGTGACTTGTCCTGCTCTACGAACGACGGATGATCACCGCTTCATACTCGAATTGAGAGGGCGTAACTCTCACGAATAGCGACAATCTGGTACGATTAATTCGTCATTGTTGAATAATTTTATATTATCTCTTATATATTAATATATTAGTGCATATTTATGAGACGAGAGTTTGATTGGAGATCGAGGAATAACCCTTTACATATAGATCTTTTTGAACGTTCCTCACAATCCCTTTCCTCTTCCGCGTCATCATCGACCTTAGATATGGCTTGGAACGATGAGAGAAATTTTAGGAGGCACCTTAGTGGCTACGCTAGGTCTGTCCTCCAAAGACCCGTTACTCATATTCATGCACATATTGGTAGAAATGTGAATTTTAAGATAGATTTGCATGTGATGAGTATGTTACCTATCTTCTATGGTAAACCTTCAGAGGATCCTTATAGACACGTAGACGAGCTTAGTCAAGTGTGTGAGATCAATCAGATTCATAATATATCAGTAGATGTGATGAAGATGAAACTCTTTCCCGCTACCCTTAGAGATAGAGTTAAAGATTAGTTTTTAAAGTTAGGGAAAGAATTCACCACTTAGACCGGGATGGAGTAGGAATTTCTTAGGAAATACTACTCCGTCAAAAAGACCACCTCTGTTAGGAAGGTTATTTGTAAGGTTACCCAAGGACCGAGTGAAACATTTCATGAAGCTTGGGAGAGACTTAGAGACCTCACTAGGGAGTGTCCTCACCATGGAGTGTCTAACCATGAGCTTATAGAGATATTTTATGATGGGTTAGGCCCGAAAAATAGATATCTTTTAGATACAGCTAGCAGCGGCACCTTCATAAGCAAGTTTGAAGACGAAGCAATGGAATTGATCGAGACGGTGGCGGAAAACAGCCATCACCACACGGCAAAACCATTCGGAAGAGGTGCAACGCCGAAGGGAGGATTAATCGACGCAAAGTCAGTAGAGACAGGCATGCTCCTAGAGAAAATCGATAAGATGGCTGATAACATGCTAAATTAACATGATAAAAGATGATTATTGATGCATATTAAGGCATAAATGATTTAATTTTTATGCATGTTATCATACTTATGTGTTTTTTCTATTATTCCATGAAAAGTAATTATAATCTCAAAAACACTTTAAATTAGGGTTAAATATGATGATTTAAAGGATAAATAATTAATAACCCATCTTTACTTGAGATTATAGAGTTTTTTTAAGTTAAAATAATGAGAGAAAATGTTTTATAAACATTTATGTATATTTTCTTAAATTAAAAATCCTTAAAAAAATGTGTTTTTGAAATAAAATTTAAAACTCTCACTATTTATCAATTTTTATCTTTTAGAATGATAGATAATTAAATTTTGTATCAAATGAAAGAAATTTGGATTAATTTGGAGTTATATATTAAAAGTTATGAATTTTCTAATTTTTAGGGAATTTTCTAGATTTTTTCTGAATTTATTTTCGAATTTCCAAAGATTTTCCGAATTTAAAATCCATTTTCTGATTAAATTAAAGATTTTCAGATTAAATTAAAGCGCAAGGGCAACGTGGCAGTCTATGAAGCGTCGGATCACGCGATTGAATATCGCGCGTCGATCGGGTGTGCTGCGGTCCACCGGCGATGATCAAAGCACGTGTTTAAATTAAAAGAGTTATAACGGCTCTGATCAAGCGGCGCGGATCGCATCGGGACCACTCGATCCTGATCCAACGGGTGCGATTCAAGCATTTTTATAATGCTTATCAATGGGATCATCCTGGCGCTCCATCTCACATCCGACGATCGTGACTTAATTGAAATGGTCCACGATGAACCGTTCCATCATAACCGTCGATCGTTTCGATCGGACGGTTACGCCCAAATGTACTATAAAAGGACATGTTCTTTGATGTTCTAAGCATTCAAGTTGGAAATCAACCAAATTGATCTGTCTAGACACCTCCCCTCTCGTTTCTCTTGATCTCATCGTGTTCTAGCCTCAATTCCGCACCACCGGAGCCTTTGAAATCAAGATTTGGTTGAGTAGATTCGGAGAAATCAGCACTTGAATCTCACGATCGCGTTCTTTGTGTTCTAGATGATTAAGTGGTTTAATTGCATCGTTTTGATCGCTATTTGGGATTAGTGGAAGCGGTTTTTTATAATCTATCTTCTATCATGTTTAATTTCAATTTAGATTAGGTTTTAAGGTTCAATTTCGTTTAATTTTAGTTAAAATCGCAATTTCTTCGTCCGAAATTTTCTCTCCACTTCGATTTTCGATTTCTCCACGAAATCAAGTCCAAATTCGATGATTCTTGATTCCGTGGAATCGATTTGAAGTTATCACTATTTTCCCCAATTTCTATCATCAATTTATTGTCCGATTTGATCAATTTGGAAGAATACATCAAGAATTTCCTTATTTCCCTGTGGATTCGACCCTTATTTACCATTATACCCTTCAATTCGATACATTTTCATCAAATTGGTAAGTTTGGAATTATTTTTGACACGAGACCGTGTGAAATCAACGACCTCGCGCTCTCGTCGTGTCAATGGCGGAGGTCCAGAACCTTCTATTGGATCGGTTCCACATCCGCAACGGATCTGAAGGGCTTGCGCCGGTTGCTCACGCCTCGATCATGTCGAGATGGATTGTCCGATCATGGCAATTCAAGGGCAGGGCATGTATAGACAGGGCCCACCAGGAGGGCCAAGTCAATAGGGAAGACCGAATTATCAAGGTATATACCCAAAATATTTTAATAACCCTGTTTATAACAATCCTATGCACATCAAGGATTTAGGAGGAACATGGATCAAGCGTATCCTCCATCTTACAACGCCAGTCAGTAACAAAATTTGTAATCGCAGCCCTACATTAATACAATACAGTCGACGTATATCACGTCATTGCAATCATACAATCAAGCTCCACGACCGACCACACCATCTACATATCTGATTTTGGGTGTGATCTCTCAGTTGCTAGAGCAAATGAACAGAATGAACTCGCGCGTGGATGAGATACAAGATTTTTTTAAGACCAACATTCCTACCTCGACGGATAATAAAAAGGGTAAAAAAGTTTCTTTTTCTGACTAGTTACCATCGTAGGCCACTATCAACCCATGGAATTAAGGGTCCTCTTCGAGTCAAATCCATAGCTTGAGTCATGTTCATGTTGACGAGGAAGTAGTGGAGACTACATTAGCTATATCGAGCCTTCATAACAGCAAAGACTTATCGGATCCTTATAAGGATCACCCTTTACACAAGAGCTCGATAGATGAAGAAACACCGACAGTTGTAGTAGAGCAAGATAGTAGTTCGGAGGATGAGGAAGAACAGGTGCGAGCTGAGCCAAATCTCGATTCATACAAACCACTCGTGCCTTCCCTTAAGCATTGAGCAAGCCTAAAGCTAAGGTTAGGTGAATCGACGATCACTTATTAGAAGCCTTTCAAAAGGTGACCATTACCATCCCTTTAGTAGATGTCATTAAGCATATACCTTCTTATGACAAATTTCTTAAAGGCATATACACACCCCATAGAAGCCCTAAAAGGATTCAATTGAGTGAGAATATTAGTCCAATTATGATGAATTATCTTCCAATTAAAAAGAGAGATCAAGGAGCGCCATGATTACGAGTGAAATTGGAGGAATGACTTTTACTAGATCCTTGATAGATATCGGAGCTAGTATCGATATCCTCCCTAGAGCACTATTTGATCGTCATCATGTAGGGGAGTTGCAGCCTTTCCTTATAAAGTTATGTTTAGCGGATTGATCGGTAAGAAAGCCTCATGGCATAGTAGAATATGTGATTGTGAGGATTGAAGGATGTTATTTTCCGGTAGACTTCCTAGTAGTAGATATGAAGATCACTAAGGAGCTTAGTCAAGCCCCAATTATCCTAGGAAGACCTTTCTTAGCTACTGCAAAAGCCGTCACAGATTGGGGGAAAGGAGAAGTAATTTTAAAGGTGGGAGAGCACACGGTGAAGGTCAACATCAATAAGTTAATGAAGTATCCTTTACAAGCTTTCGAAGATTTGGGTGTCATCGACCTTTTTGATGACCAAGATATTGAGACTTGCATCGAAGAAGTCATGATGATCAACGAGGAAGCTGATTTCAAGGAGCTACCCTTAGACGAGCTATCAGAGGAGCTCAAGCCTCTTCCATCTACACTCAAGTATGCTTTTCTTGACTCTCAGCAGGAAAAACCGGTAATCATTTCGTCACAGCTCAACAAGGAGTAGGAGAAACGATTACTCGATCTATTACGACGGAATGAGAAGGCAATCGGCTGGACTCTAGCAGATTTGAGGGGATTAGACCCTTTATCATGTACTCATCGCATATTTTTGGAGGACGAGTCCAGACCCGTTAGGGAAGCCTAGCGACGAATAAACCCTAAGGTATGGGAAGCCGTGAAGGAGGAGATCCTGAAGTGGCTTAATGCATAGATCATCAACCCCATATCCGATAGCCAGTGGGTTAGTCCGGTACATATTGTTCCCAAGAAAGCAGAAGCTACGGTGACCGTGAATGACAAGGGCGAGGAGATTGACGAAGCGTTTTCGCGCGGTCGTTAAACACACAAAACAAAATTTATAAAACCGAACTCATAAAGATAAGATATAAAATCAAGTAATGTGTAAGTATCGGGTCGATCCACAGAGAGCAGGGTTGACTTTAATTGTAGAGTTGACTTGGTCAAACTTAGGTTTAAAAGGGGTTTTAAAGAAGTAAAAATAAGATGTGATGAATAGAAATGATATAAATAGACTAAATAAGAAGTTTTATGAATTGAATTCTCGAGTTTGACAGAGAAAAGTCAAAAGTCAAAGTCAAAGCATTGACTTTGACCAATAGTAGGTGTTCTCTAAAATCAGAGAATCAAATAGTGTCAGAAGATTACAAAAATTATATATTTAAAAACTAGAGAGAAAATGGAATTTATTGATATAAAATTCGTGATTTTTGGATAAGAAATGGATATACTATGAATTAGTGAAAAATCAAATATCGGAAAACCCCGAAATGAACACCTCAGAGGAAATCTTCAAATTGATCGGCCAATGAAATCCAAATCTTACAAATTTATATATCAATGGAAAATTTAAGAACCAGAGGAATCTAAGGAGGCCAAAATGATCGAATTCTGATTTGTAAATTGAAAGTAGTTGACCCCGAAAGTCAACGTTTGACTTCGATGAAAGATGGAACAGTGCTCGGTCAACATTAAATTGAAGGGTCAAATGAAACCACGGAAAGCTAATGAAAAGAGGAATCCAATGAAACCAAAATCAAGTAATTTGTAATGTTAATCAGAGAGATATCCTATTTTCCAAATCAGCAATTTTTGGACTGAAAATTGGGGAAAATGAAGAACACTAAGAATTAATTTGCAAAATTAAACTTCTAAATCTAATAAAAACTCAAATTACCTCCTGATAATCGATCGAATATCACTACTAACCCGAGTGCCGCAAGAATGGGGCTTCAATTCTCGTGGATTGAAGCAAATTTGCTCGGATTCTTCCTCGTGGACGTTCGGAATTCAAGGGGAAAATTCGATGAAATCAAGGAAGGAATTCGAGATCAATCCCGCTCCAATTGCTTCGCAATCGAGTCCAAACGCGGGGGATCACGAAAGAACTAGAGATCTTCCTCGAAATTCGCTTAATTGCTTCACGAATCAATCAAAAGGTTGAAGAACAAAGGAGAGAATACATCGATTTTAAAGAGGATTTTGGCCCGAAAATTTGGGCCGTTTGATGCGGTCGTGGGAGCGGATTGATGGGGTCATGGGAGCGGTTTCAGTTGGCGTTGATCGTGGCTTCAATCCCACGTTGAATCAGCCCCGATTTGCGGTGAATTGGCCCCGATCGTGGGGCGATCGGGCCGCGATCGAACCGCGATCGTGTGCCACGATCTTGGTTCAATGTTAATCGATGTCGTTCGATCTGATCAGGTCGGTTGGGCAGTCCCGATTTCACGCTTAGGTGTCGTGTTGATGCACGATCATCGTCCGTTTGATGAGGATCCAACCGTCCAGAAAGCTCCACGCGATGCTCTTCGATTGCCGAAATGGCAAAAGATCGCGACCGTCCGATGAAGCCACGTCTGATGGAGCCGTGATCAAATCGCGATGACGATCAGACGTTCCTGGCACCTCCACGTGTCAGCATATGCATCATTGATCATTATCACTTGACCTGTAATTCCCGCACGTGCTCTGATTACTGATTGTGTGGACCCGAGTCCACTCGATCAACGCGTTTTAAACAACGCGGTTAGCATCCAACGTACGCAGTGTCGCCACGTCGCCTACAAAAGAAAACCGTGTGGGAACATAATCCCACACGGAAGAAAAAACGGAAAAGGTCACGCTTAAAAGGTGGGGCGGTTTAACGCTATTGCGTTACTGCCCCAATCATCTTACCAGGGCCCCCTAACCGGTGGGCCCTTCACTTGCCGACCCTCCTGTCACATGGCGCCCCTCACGGGCGTCCGCATGGACCCGCGTGGACCTGCGTGGCCTCCTGCCACGTGTCTGCACCCTATGCGCCACCTACGCCTCGCGCGGGCCACCCGCGGCCTGCCACGTGGCCTCAGTGCCACGTCGCATCCGCGCGGTGGTCCCGCGCGCCGCATCAACTTGCGTACTGGTCCCGCTTGCCACGTCAGCACCTGCGGGTAAGTAAACCCTTTTTCATATTTTAAAAAGGAAAAATCAATTTAAAAATAAAATAAAAATCAAAAAAAGGCATAAACTTCATAAATTCATAACTTTAAATATACAACTTCTTTTTAATCCAAATTTTCTCCATTGGATCATAAATTTCTTCCTTGTTAACATCATGTCATTTAAAATATATTTTTAAAGAAGAAATTAAGATTAAGTAAAAATTACTTAACTCATTTCTTAATAAATCTTCTTAATCATAATTTCATCTTGAAACTATCCTTCAAAACATGCACTAAAGTCAAAAATCATTCAAGAAAAGATATTAACTTCTATTAATTTAAACTTTACAAAAGACTAATCATCTATCAAGCATGAAATTATCCCTAATTTATGCATAAATATCGACTTTAGTGAAATGACATGCCAATGGAGAAAATCCCTAAAAAGTATGATAACATGCATCATATTCACATAAAATAAGCATGAATATGAGTTAATTAGGATAAGAAATTAAGTTACAAATGCATGTTATCAGAGATCCAAATGTGCCTTCCAATAAAGTGGCAAGTTTGTATCGACTATCGGAAGTTGAATGTCGCGACAAAGAAGGATCACTTCCCATTGCCATTTATCGATCGGATCCTTGATCGACTAGCAGGTCAGAGTTATTTTTGTTTCTTGGATGGATACTCAGGCTATAACCACATTAAGATTCATCCGGACGATCAAGAAAAGACGACATTTATATTTCCCTTTGGCACGTTCGCTTTTAGACGAATGCCATTCAGGTTATGTAACGCCCCTACGACATTTCAGAAATGCATGACGGTAATATTTTCTGATTTCCTTGGTGACAGTCTCGAAGTCTTCATGGACGATTTATCTATATTTGAAGATGATTTCGACAGCTGTCTAGCTCACCTGACAAAGATCCTTGAGGTATGCGTCAGGAAACGACTGGTATTGAGTTGGGAGAAATTCTATTTTATGGTGCGAGAGGGAGTAGTGCTCGGGCATCTTGCCTCAGGCAAAGGTTTGGAGGTGAATAAGGCCAAGATTGAGGTCATTTAAAACCTTCCTCTCCCAGCTACATTATGAGATTTACGGAGGTTTCTAGGGCATGTTGGTTTCTACCACAAGTTTATACGAGACTTTGCTAAAGTTTCCAAACCGTTAACCACTCTTCTTTGCAAGGATAAGGACTTTTTCATCGACAAAGAAAGGGAGCGCACATTCAAGATGTTAAAGCTTGCATTGATCAAAGCATCAATTCTTCAAAGTCCTAATTGGGACTTACCTATCGAGATCATGTGCGACACTTCATACTATGCAGTTGGAGCGGTATTGGGACAACGAATAGACAAGAAGCCAACCGCCATTTGGTACGTGAGTAAGACCCTTGCTAAAGCTCAAATGAATTACATGACTATGAAGAAGGAACTTTTGGTGGTGGTCTACATATTAGAAAAGTTTAGGCCTTACATCTTGGGAAGCAAGATCGTCATCTACAACGATCATGCGGCATTGAAGTACATGTTTTCTAAGGAGGTGAAGCTATGATTGATACAATGGGTGCTGCTTCTTCTAGAATTTGACTTGGAGATTAAAGATAAGAAGGGCAGCAAAAACTCAGTGGCGGATCACTTATCACGTCTCCACATATCAGGTATGAGAGACATTAGTGATTCATTTTCTTATGAGCATCTTCTTGCATTATCTAGTCATGCTCCTTGGTTCACGCACATTATCAATTTTCTTGTGATTGGATCGATCCCAGAGCATTGGAATCGGCATCGTAAAGATAAGTTTTTCCATGAACTCAAATATTAGTATTAAGAAGAACCACTGATATTCCTTGAGGATACGACCAGATCATACGACGATGTGTCGCAGAAGAAGAACAAGGAGATATATTATCGATATGTCACTCATCAGCATGTGGAGGACACTTTGCCACGCGGAAGACAGCGGATAAGATTTTACAAATCAGTTTTTATTGGCCCACCATCTTCAAGACGCCCACCATTTCTATATGGAGTACTTACAATGTCAGGCAGCATTAAACATCTACAAGCGAGATGAAATGTCAATGAGGCATATCCTTGAGGTGGAGATATTCGATTTATGGGGGATTGACTTCATGGGACCTTTCTTATCTTCTAATGGGAAAGAGTATATTTTGGTAGTGGTTGATTATGTGTCTAAGTGGGTTGAAGCAATACCCACTAGGACAAACACTCATCAAGAAGTACTCAGGTTTGTCACGAGGAACATCTTCTCCCGATATAGTTATCCGAGGGCCATCATCAGTGACGGAGGCTCGCACTTCAACAATGCACACTTTTGTGCATTATTGAAGAAATACAGAGTACATCATCGCGTCACCACACCGTACTAACGAAGCGTTTTTGTGTGTTGTTTAAAACACAACAATGTAGGTCAAACAAAATTTATAAAACCGAACTCACAAAGATAAGATATAAAATCAATTAATGTGTAAGTATTGGGTCGATCCACAAAGAGCAGGGTTGACTTTAATTGAAGAGTTGACTTCGTCAAACTTAGGTTTAAAAGGAGTTTTAAAGAAGTGAAAATACGATGTAATGACTGGAAATGATATAAATATACTAAATAAGAAATTTTAAGACTTAAAATCTCGGATTTGACAGAGAAAAGTCAAAGTCAAAGCAATGACTTTGACCAACATTAGGTGTTCTATAAAATCAGAGAATCAAACAGTGTCAGAAGATTACAAAAATTATATATTTAAAAACTAGAGAGAAAATGAAATTTATTGATATAAAATTCGTGATTTTTGGATAAGAAATGGATTTACTATGAGTTATTGAAAATCAAATATCATAAAATCCCTGAAATGAACACCTCAGAGGAAATCTTCAAATTGACTGGTCAAATGAAATCCAAATCTTGCAATTCATATGGCAATGGAAATCTAAGAACTAGAGGAATCTAAAGAACCAAAATTATCAAATTCTGATTTTTAAATTGAAAGTAATTGACCCTGAAAAGTCAATGTTTGACTTCTAACGTCAAATTGGAGGGTCAAATGAACCCGGAATTCGATGAATTTGCTATCCACAGAAAGCTGATGAAAAGATCAATCCAATGAAACCAAAATCAAGTGATTTGAAATTATAATCAAAGAGATATCTTATTTTCAAAATCAGTAATTTTTTGCACTAAAAATTGGGGAAAATAAAGAACACTAAGAACTAATTTACAAAATTAAACTTCTAAATCTAATAAAAACTCAAATTACCTCCTGATAATCGATTGAATATCACTACTAACCCGAGTGCCGCAAGAATGGGGCTTCAATTCTCATGGATTGAAGCGAATTTGCTCGGATTATTCCTCGTGGACGTTCGGAATTCAAGGGGAAAATTCGATGAAATCAAGGAGGAATTCACAATCAATCCCACTCCAATTGCTTCGCAATCAAGTCTAAAAGTGGGGGATCACGAAGAACTAGAGATCTTCCTCAAAATTCGCTTAATTTACTTCACAAATTGATCAAAAGTTGAAGAACAAGAAGGGGATACATCAGGTTTTTAAAGGAAAATTTCGCCCGAAAATCATGACCGATTAATGAGGTCGTGGGAGCGGATTGAAGGCGTCGTGGGAGCGATTGCCTTGGGTGGCGACGTGGCTCCTGAATTGGTGCTGAATTAGCCACGATCGCGCGACGATCAGGCCACGATGACGCGATGATTGGGCCACGATCGCGCGACGATCGGGCCACGATCGCGCGTCGATCGTGGTTCTTCGCTAAATACCGTCAGCCGTTTGATGGAGGTCAAGTTGAGCAGACGATCGCGATTGCATGATCAGGCTGCTCCACGGTTGTGATGATGTTTCTCCCTCATCGATCGTCCACTGTCCGATGGCGATCGAGCGATTCAGGGAGTCACATGTATCGCCCAGGCGAGAGGAAAATCGTGAAATATTGTGACTGTCCGATGAAGCCACGTGTGATGAAGATCGCGCGTCGATCTTGGATTGTGATCTTCATCTATCAGCTATCAGATGCCGAGGTGAGTCCACGCGATCATCAATCGCTCGTCTTATCACGCGCTTGATTTCGTGCGTCCGATTGGGCGTGATGTCTCCTTGCCACGCCACGTGTCGCACATCAGTAGCTTCACTTAAGATCGGATTGCGCACGTGCTTTGATTTAAGATCGTGTGGACTCGGGTCCACGCGATCGGCGTCTCGCGATAGGATCCAACGCCCATGCGGTCGCCACATCACTTGCACGTATTAAACTCCACGGGACTTTAGTCCCACACGGAGGAAATAGAAAAATAAAACGTTGTTAAATTGGGGGTCGCGGTAACGCATTTGTGTTACCGCCCCAATACTCTCACTAGAGCCCACTAACCCGTGGGCCCTTCACTCGCTAGCCTCTCTCGCCAGCCTCTCTGCCAGCCTCTCTCGCCATGTGGCGCCCTCACAGGCATCCGCGTGGACCCGCATGGAAATGTGTGGCATCCTGCCACGTGTTCGCGCCCTGTGCGCCACCTGCGCCTCGGGCGGGCCACCCGTGGCTCTGCCACGTGGCCTTAGTGCCACGTTGCATCCACGTTGTGGTCCCGCGCGCCACGTCAGCTCGTCTGCTGGGCCCGCTCGTCACGTCATCACCTGTAGGTAAGATATTCCCTTTTTTGTGATTTTAATAAAGAGAGTACTTAATAAATATCAAATAGAAAATCAAATAAAAATCAGAAAAAGGACATAAACTTCAAAAATTCATAACTTAATATACAACTCCTTTTTAATCCAAATTTTCTCCATTGGATCACAAATTTTTTCCTTTTTAACATCATGTCATTAAAAATATATTTTCAAATAAGAAATCCAGATGAATTAGAATTTACTTAATTCATTTATCAATAAATATTCTAAATCATAAATTCATCTTGAAATTATCCTTCAAAACATGCACTAAAGTCAAAAATCATTCAATAAAAGAGATTAACTTCTATTAATTTAAACTTAACAAAAGATTAATCATCTATTAAGCATGAAATTATCCCTAATTTATGCATAAATATCGACTTATGTGAAATGACATACCAATGGAGAAAATTCCTAAAAAGTATGATAACATGCATCATATTCACATAAAATAAGCATGAATATGAGTTAATTAGGATAAGAAATTAAGTTATAAATGCATTTTATCACATACTACCCCCAAGCTAATGGGCAACTTGAAGTGAGCAACCAAGAAGTCAAGAATATTTTAAAGAAGATCATTCGACCAGACGGGAAAGATTGGGCACACAAGCTTCCTAACACTTTATGGGCATTGATAACATGCTATTTATGCATGTAATTACATAGTTATTAATGCAAATTAATGCATTAATCATTACAAATATATGCATGATATCATCTTTTAAGCATATTTCTATCAATTTGTGTAAATTCATGTTATGATCTTAAAATATATCAAATTATGGGTTATTATGCATAATTAAACATTATAATATTTAATCCTAATTATATTTATGATCATAATCATGTTTTAAAGATGAAAATATAAGAGAAAAGACTTTTATTTACATTTATGTGTTTATATAAATATATTTTATATAATACATAAATGTATAAAATTAATATAAATTAATTCATTTTCTTATTTTAATAATATGACTTTTTATAATGATAGATTATTCAATTCTGAATCCAACAAAATAAATTTGAATTAATTTGGAGTTATATTATGAAAGTTATGAATTTTACAATTTTTAGGAATTTTTTTGGAATTTTTTTCTGAATTTATTTGATTTTTATTTCGATTTGTAAATATTAAAATTAATAAAAAAAAGGGCAAAAATGGGTGTTTCACGCCACGTGGACAGGCGCCAGCGCCTACGTGGCGCGGAGGTGACGCGTGGCACTAATGTGACGTGGACGCGTATTATATCTTTATTTAATAAGTATATAGGTCTTCCGCTTATCGGAAGACGATTATTACCTCCTCTAAATCGCGTACTTTATATACGTGTTTCATCCCCTTAATTTATTCCGTGTGGGACTAAAATCCCGTCTTTTATTTTATTTCAGGGCGACGTGGCATTGTTTCGTGTGTCGGATTCAATCGCGATCAACGCGATGACGTCAATGCGGTGGACATGAAGTCCACCGCATCAAAAATCAAATACGTGCGTAATTGGAGGAGTAAGTGAACGCATCAGAGCCGTCCACCACATCTTATCACCGATCAATCACAAACCGTCAGATGGATATCCAGACGAATCAAATGAAGCCTCGCATTTCTTTACGTGATGAGGGTGCATCTCGACCCTTGATTCACGATCGGACGATCATCGCAAGACTACGTATCAAACTCAAACAGCGCGCGATCGTGATTGTCCATCGCGATGATAGCTTGATCCGACAGTCATGATTCGATTTCGTTTTTATAAAAACGGTTCTTCGCGACGAAGAACACGCCCGCGATCTTTCGTCAAATTCTCATTCTTTAGAGAATCATTTTGCATGCCGTTTGTTCGAGAGTGTTCTTGACTCAATTTCCGCTTCAATTGAATGCTTGAAATCAAACTTTGATCGAAGGAGAAGGAAGAAATCACATCTTGAACTCCAACTTTTATCTTCGCCAATTTGGAATGAAAAGCCTTGCATCCGGCGATTAATTGGATCATTTTGAAGGCTACTTTGGGTTAGGTTGCGTGATTTCATCTTAATCTTTCATCATTTAGTGTTAATTTTACTTTTAGCATCGTAGATTAGTTTAATTTTAGTTTAAATTTCACACCAAGCAGGTTCGACTGATGTAAGGTTATTCAAGTTGGGGGGTGTGATAACATGCTATGTAACATGATTAAATTGCTTGCTTCTTTTTTGACCCCAAATCCGGCAAACAATTAAAGGTAAATGGGCATCGTCTTAAGCCTTACCTTACAGCAGAGCCACCCACACCAGCAGGACGTGATAAATCTGCATCTTCTCGAGGTACATGAGGACGTGATAACGGTAACACCCTCATCTCATCGATTATCATGAGCTTCATTAAGTTTCGTCTGCCTGAAGACGTTAAACTTAACGCTCTTGGGAGGCACCCCAAGATTATCTTACTATTTTTTTTGTTTTTTTTTTGTAGTTTATATCAATGTACATACATAGTTGAAGGAACCCACTTGCAACAAGCAACAATAAAGACAAATTCTGGGGACATGCATGCATACCCATAAATGAGTTTTTCTAAACCTTTTTACTTCTCATTTCAATTTATGATCTTTTTCATGTAATGCATGATATTCTTGCCATCTTTATATACATAATGTTTTTCATTGAGGGCAATGAAAGGTTTAAGTTGGGGGTGAGGACTTAGAAAAACTCAAAATTTTAAAAAATTTTAAACTTTTTACTTCTAAAAACTCATATTTTTCAAATTTTACCACTTTTAAATACCTTAGAAGTATTAACATTTTGAGATCCTATTCCTAGAGATATAGAAGTGAGGGCCTTACAGCCCATGTGATTACATTTTGATTAATAAAACCATGTGATCTAGAGAAACCATGTATTCTTTTTAGTGGTTGACTTCTTCGAGGTTGAGTATCTAACGGGCACCGAGGAAAAATGAGTATTCAGATGTTAAAGTGCTATTGGATTGAAATGGAGAGATTTTGAGTGAAGTTCAAGCAAATTCCTATCCCCTACCTTACATCAGTCGAACCTGCTTGGTGTGATAAAATCATGTTAAATTAAGAATCATGTTACATAGCATGTTATCACACCCCCCAACTTTATTTGCATTAAGAATCATGCTAAATTGCTTGCTTCCGAACTTTCTCTTAGAAGAGTGCAATGTGCCCATATTTTTTATGCACCTATCTTTTTCCTTTAGGCATTTAGTTCCACCTTTTTCCTAACCAGTCAATTAGACACCCAATTTCGGCTTCACTAATTATAATTACACTCCCAAGTGATAAACGCATCCATCCATCTTCTTCGCAATTTCCCATACAAATCAATATTCCTTCATATTACACTTCTGAATTTTGAATACTCTCTTCAAACATCAAGACATTCTCCATGTCCTTGTTTTATGTAAAGTCTTCAAAATTTATCTTCTTCTTCTCTAAAAAGTTACAATATACAAAAAGAAGAAAGAAGAGAAGAAGAAAAAGAGAAGAAAATATGAAATGAAGAAAAGAAGAAGAAAAAAACAGAGAAGGAAATAAAAAGAGGAGAAAAGGAAGAAAGGAATAAGAAAAGTGAAAAGGAGAAAAATATGGGAAAATCTATCTCTACCACAGCAATACCATCTCTACCCATCAAATACTATTCCATTTCCATCATGTTTATATTCGTTTTACCACTTCACACTATCTCTACCAATTCTATCAATCCTTATCTACCACCATCATCATCCATATCATTTGGGAGAATAATTAAACATCAGTGGTACCTTTCTTTGTATATTATATTCAACTTGTTTACATGCTGATTTGTTTTTAACCAAGTCATTCCTTTAGAAATAGTGTATTTTTACTCTTTAAGCCACCTCATAACGATGCATCCTAATTAGGAAATCCTCTTGAAATGCACTCTTTAAAGGAGAAAGACAAGTTGAGGGGAATTCTAATGCACTAAGTAGCCTCCAAATGAGTGAAAGAGTGATGTTAGAATTAGAGAGGTGAGGATTACATCTGCTCATGAGAGTGTGAGAATCTTTTCATTTCCATAGCATCAAACCTTAGATATGCTCACCTCGATTACAATTGAGTATTGACTCGACCATTAGCCGATGAGCACTACCCTAATATGCTCTAAGGAAGTCAACCTAGTTATGGAATCTAGATCACCATGGTTCACAATATGAGGAAAAGTAATCACACATTGATACACTTCACTTCTTTAGTTGCAGGATCAAAGGATGAAAAGAGTTTCTAAGAAGATTACATAGTGAATTGCTAAGAGACTAGCAATTATTCAAGTTGGGGGGTGTGATAACATGCTATTTATACATGAATTTACATGATTCTTAATGCAAATAAAAGCATTAGTTATTCTAATTGTATGCATGTTATCATAATTTAAGTATATTTCTATCATTATATATAATTTCATGTTATGATCTAAAAACATATCAATTTACGGATTATTATACCTAATTAAATATTATGATTTTTAATCCTAATTATATTTGAGATCATAACTATGTTTTAATGATGAAAATATAAGAGAAAAGATCCTTATTAACATTCATGTATTTTTATAAATTTATTTTATAAGATACATGAATGTATTTATTTAATTAAAATTCATTCAAGTACTATTTTAATATTTTGAGTTTTTATAATGATATATTATTAAATTTCTGATCCAACAAAATAAATTTGAATTAATTTGGAGTTGTATTTTGAAAGTTATGATTTTTACAATTTTAAGGAATTTTTCTGAATTTATTTAAGCGTATTTTTTATTTTAAAATTATTAAAAATAAAAATAAAAATAAGAAAAAAGGGGGGATATTTATCGCGTGGGACCTGCGTGGATGCAACGTGGCACGCAAGGCCACATGGCAGAGCCACGCAAGCCCACGCGAGCGCCAGCGTGGCGCGGAGGTGACACGTGTATGCGTGATATATATTTATATATTATATAATGGTTATAGTAAGTATAAGCATTCCGCTTTATCGGAACTCGCTAACCCTCATTTCTGCTCCACCTTATACATGCGTCATTTCAAATAATTTTCTCCGTGTGGGACTAATCCACTCTTATTTTGAAATGCAGATCAACGTGGCTGAATACGATGCGCTGGATCAAAAGCGTGTGGATTATCGGGCTTAGATCGCATGGACCATGGTCCACTGATCTTCATCAACGCACGTGCCTTAAATGTATTTAAGTGAAGCTTTGAGTGTTTGATCGCGACTGTCCCACTCCAGAGTTATAACGGTTGAGATTCGAAGTGACCGATGGACCTCAAATTAATCGCGATCGCCCAATGAAGATCCAACGGATGGATCGAAACGATGCATCCCTTCTTCACACGACGTGGATGCATCTCAACCCTTCATCAACGATCGGATGGACGCGACTTAATCGCACCGTTTCGATCAAACGGCGCTTTATCCGGACGGACGATCATGATGGAAGCTCAAATTCGACGGTTACGCCCAATTCTTCTATAAATTAGAACTGTTCTTCGAATGAAAACTCACCCTTGGATTTTCGAGTGAAATCGAACTGTCTAGACACTACAATTTGAGAGCCAATCAATTGCTTTCCTTTCTTGACATGTTTCCACATCCGAGGAGTGTTTGAAATTGAAAATTGATCAAGAGGATAAGGAGAAATCACATCTTGAACGCCATCTTCGTCTTCGAAATCACGGAATGAAAAGCCATGCATTCGGCTATTAATTGGATCATTTCGAACGCTACTTTGGGTTAGATTGCATGTTGTCATCTTAATCTTTATGTCATTTAGCACTAGATTTAAGTTTTGAATTGTAGATTAAGTTTAATTTCAGTTTTAAATCATTTTCGTGATCGAATTTCTATCTCATTTTCAAACTTCGATTACTCAGCGAATTCTCATCCAAATCACTCAATTTTTGATTCCGTGGATTCACAATTGAGTTATATTTCTTAATATTATAAAATGCCTTATTTCTAAACTCAATTTTTTGTTTGATTTGATCGAATTTCAAAGATATCTCTCAAAATTCCCTAATTCTCTGTGGATGTCCCTTATTTACCATTATACCCTTCAATTCGTGAATTAATCGTTAAATTGGTAAGTTTGGACTTTGTTTTGACACGACATCGTGTGTATTCAATGACCGCATGCTTTCATTTCGTCAATGCTATCAAGCACCACCCCTCTCATGTGAGCATGATGATCTTCATCTCCTAATACCCTCGCAAGGTAAATTTTTGTGCACATTTGATCCTATTTCTAAATTTTGATGAGGCAAGGTTGAATTAATGAATAAAATATTTAATTTATATGATTTTGAATTAAAGTGTATACCTTATCTTATAGCTATGACATGATGAGAAAGTTAGCTCTTCTTACATTGTTGTAGGTAAAGGTAAGATGAGTCAATCAGCCATAGCAGAGGTAGAGTTCAAGAAGCCCCCAACAGGCCTCTCATTCCTTAATTTTATCCCTACATATAAAATATAATTATGGCCATCTTATATGCATATATTTATAGTTACATGATCACCTAACTATCTCTTATATAAGCATAATAGAGTTATATATTGTTAGGATATATTATATACATGGTATGTAGTTAGTGATATGCTATTTTTATATTATTTCTATCTAAATGCTATTGTGAAAAGAGGAAAATCTCTCTTGCACACACATATCATGAGGAAAAATTGTCTCCCTTTCTCCTTCTAAACTCTATTGCAGTGATTTCAAATAGATCTCTAGAACATCTCTCAAGCTTTGGATTTTCCCAAATTGCCATTTCTGTTATCCGCAATTGATGAAAAAATTGAGCCCCAAAACCTAGTTTCATAAGTTTTCTTTGTTTTTTGGAATATATTCAAGCTGAATTCTCATTTTACAAGCATCAATTCACTTGTGTATGTTTGACTCCAATTAAATCTCAAATCTTCCTTTTGATATGCGGGACAAACTAATAAGTTGTCCAAGTTTCCAGGAAAGAGTTCCTTTGAAGGAAACCGATGTATTTCCATAGGTTGCCCTCATTCCATAGTGGATTTCTTTCTCATTTATCCTATCATCGTGGATTGGCATCTCTAGGTTCTTTTAAGGGCTTAAAAAGTCTTGGTACTATGCATCAAACCCACAAAGTTTTGATAAAGGCTGGTATTTCTAGCCTTTTCTAGGCACAATTTGATGTTAGTTTTTTACTCATCTTGTAGTATAATATTATTGGAATTTAGATCTGATTTGAACTCTCTTTAAATTTTGGTTTTGTATCATATTTTGATCTATTTAAGGTCATTATATTTATATCTGATTCGGTTCTACTTTATGGTCATTTTAGGATCACACTTTGGTTGTTTAAGGTGATTATTCTTGGACATGATTGGGTTATGTTTAAGGTCATTTAGGATCTAATTTGGATCTATTTAAATTTATAATTTTCAAACCTTTTAGTTAAGACTTTGATAGGACATTAAAGACTTATCAAAGAAGGAATCGAAGAAGATGCTATAAGTGTTAGTAATAAAATATACCAACAAGAACAAGGAGTGAAAGTTACAAATAAAGGGTATTAGAAGTACTAGAGGCATCAAGAAACACATCTAGAGTGGATCATGCCAAGGAGATTCTCCCAGGGGGGATGCTACTTCTCAGATTTTTGTCTTCTTTCTGTCTTTTTTCTTTCTTTCTTCTTGTCCTCTATTAGTAGCATTGTAATTCTCTTCAATGGATTCTTTCTACATGAAATAATCATTCAATTCTAAGCTTCTGCAATTCATGAAAAAAATATCACCATATCAGTTTTAAGACTAGTTATAGAGTCTCTTTTAGGCAAGTCTTGGGTATATTTAGATTAAGGTTTTAGATTAAGATTTATGTTTAATCTTAGGCATGTTTAGATTAAGTTTAATTCTCAAATTATGCTTAGTTTCATAAAAAATTGAAAATTTTTATTAAGGGGTGTTTCTAATGGGATCTTATGCTCAATTGGCTCTCAAAATTTTGATCAAAAATTCAAATGCAGTGCAATACATTGAATCAAACATTCAAAATATTGAGGTATCAAGAAAAAATGATCCTATCATTTAGCATAGATTAATATCCATACTTACATGATCTATTGGAGTTCTCAAAGTTGTTCAAGTATCTTGCATCTAGCAATATCTACACGATTGATGGACAATTACATCTCCTCTTCAATGCTCTTTAAAAAGAGATAAAGAGAATAAAAGATAGAGTTTTCACAAGGCTTACATGGACATCTTCAGTTGAGATCGTTCTCCCCTTATTTATAGATATTAAGTACATGAAATTATCACAAAAAAACTTTACACTTATGTCTACATTTACCAACCTCAATAAACCTTATATGTCTCCATATATCTACCAATCTCTAAGTCCATATATCTCACTAGTTAATAACTCTATAGACCTAAGAGTGCTTATTAGTCAACCTTATTAATTATGTATATCATTATATAGATTAATTAATGAAATATTTTTTAACCTAATGACACGTCAAGTTGCCAACCCATTACTTGCCTAGCTATACCTCATGTTCTGAGAGATATGGAGTGTATTAGAACTCTTGTATAAAACCTTTCTGTCATCAGTTATTATGTATATATAATCATTTATCTACATAAGATAATGGATGACTTAAGGTATGTTCAATAAGCCAATTCTCATCGATCACTCAAGTTAGTATTGATGCATGGAGGAAATCATTGAGAACATCTTCTCTGATATTTCCACTACCTTGGCCAAGGATTTAATCATATCTCATTATTTGATCTCCTTAACTACACAATCGCCTTGAAGAATTTTCTTACATTTACTATATGACATTTTTGAGATCCCATGGCTAAGATTCTTAAGTCATAATCAAAACACAATTATCCATCTATAAGATATTATTGGTGTCTTAGATCTAAGGACCAAATACATAACCATGACATAAATCAACTTGATTGACATTTAGGTATAATAATATTCACAAATTTATACTAATCATTGACGAATCGATTTGATGTTTTCGTTGAATACACACCAAATTGAGTCAAAAAATTTACCAAACTCACCAATTTTATCAAATAATCACAAATTAAGGAGTATAGTGGAGAATTAAGGGTCGAATGAATAAGGGTCAAATCCACGGAGAATTAAGCTAATTTCGGATGATCTTTTGAACTTTGATCAAATTAGATGATGAAATGTGGATAGAAATTAGGGAATTTAATATTTTTAGAAAGAAGACTCCAAAACAAATCCATAGTATCAAAAATCACTGAATTTGAATCAAGATTCGCAGAGACATCATCAAATGAATAAGAGAGAAATTTCTGAAAATTAAAATTATGAAAAACCAAATTTCAAATTGAAAAAGACTCCAATTACGATTCAAAATTGAAATCTAAATCTATACAAAGGAAGATTAGGATGAAACTTGATCCCTTACCCAAGATTGCACTCGAATTGATCCAATTATTTTCCATATTCCTAGGCTTTTCATTCCCGAATTAAAAAATACGATCGTTGATGTTCAAGAGCCGATTTCTTCATATTCTCTCAACAAAATTTAGCTTTCAAGTACTCTGTGGACGCGAAAATGAGTCTAGAAGTGATTGGAAGCAAGAGATTCAAGGGATTTGGTGTCTAAACAGTTCGATTACTCGAATTTCCTTGGAATGCTTTATAATGTCAAAGAACACTTTTATTTATAAGGTGAATTGGATGTAACCATCCGATCGAGCATTTAATCTTCCATCAATAGCTCTTATGAAATGCACGATTGCGAATCGTTAAGATTAAGTCATGGCCGCTGGATCTCCGTTGGACCATCGAGATGATGCCATGTCGCGGGCATTGAGTCACCGCCGTTTGATCTCGATCGGACGTTCCAAATGCATTTCGTCATTTTTAATCTCGATCATTATAACTCCTTAGATCAACAACAGAGATTAAATCATTTTAAAACGATTCACCGGTGAATGAGATTGTGTCACGTACCCCGCCATTAAGTGACAATTAACGGTCACGATTAAACGCGCCATCGGACGCTCCAAATTGTGCCACATCACTTATGCACTTATAAAATCAATTTTAAATTAAATAAATTGATTTTAAATTCATAAAAATTCAGGAAAATTCAAAAAAAAAATCTTAAAAAATCTCTAAAAATTAGAAAATTCATATCTTTCAAAACATAACTCCAAATTAATCCAATTTTTTTCATTGGATCAGAAATTAAATTATCCATCATTCTAAAAATTCAAATTTAATAAATAAAAATAGAATAAATTTATATTTCAATAATACACTCATTTCTTTTAGATTTTAAAACTTAGAAAAATATATGAGTGTATATAAAATGATTTCTCTTATTATTTAACCTTAAAAACTAATTATAACCTCAAGTAAAGACGGGTAATGAAAATATTATTCTTAATTCATCATAATTAATCCTAAATTAATATATTTTGATATTATAATGACTTTTTCATAGAATGATAGACAAACACTCAAAAATATGATAACATTCATTAGAATGGAATGTTTTATGCGTTAATATGCATTGATAATCATGTATTATCATGTCTATTTAGCATGTTATCAATCATTTAAAAAAAATTCTCCAAAAAGCATCCACTATCTATACCAATAGCCACAAGATCAATCATACTCATCATATGAGACAAATAAGACGATGGTATTCTTTGTGGATAATTCAATGCACTTCTCCAATATCCCTCAAATAAGAAAATTTAGAACACGTGTTAAATTTAAGTAATTATTTTATTATGATCTCATCATAATTCTCTTAGTCATTGAATATACTTATGGACTTTATTGTAAACATCACACGAGAATAATAATAATAATAATAATAATAATAATAATAAATAAATAAATAAATTTAATTTCAATGAATATAAGTGAGATACATGGTAGTACAGTTTGGATTATAAGCCAAATAAGGTCTATCAATTTTAGGTTTTGATTAAGATGTATGTTGAGAGCTAATTCAAATGTGTCTTAGTAGTTTCATTAAGATCAGATTTTTTAGCATATTGAAACCAAATTTTTGGTGTGATTAAAATCCATTATTGAATCTATTTAATATCCTAGTTTAGGTATCGTTTAGAGAAATCATCTAGCTTTTTTAAAGAAAATATGAATCTATTTTAGAGAAAATTTTAGATATATTTTAAATTCCATCTTTCAACCCTATTTGAAGGTGTCTTTAAAATTAAAATTATTGGCTATTTAGAAGCCCTTTTAGGATTAGAAATTGTCAAACCCACAAAGAACATAGGTTTTAAGACATATAATTGTGACGATAAAAAGATGAGAAGAGAAGACTTTGGTAGATTATAAGGTCTATAAGGAAGAGAAAATTTAAGATGCTATTGTATGTATAAATGGTTCTATCTAATTAGAAATATGTAAGATATATATTAAAAATAAGATAAGAGATTGAATTGTCGAGATGGTTGATAACATGCATTTATAACTTGAATTCTTATCCTAATTAACTCGTATTCATGCTTATTTTATGTGAATATGATGCATGTTATCATACTTTTTAGGAATTTTCTCCATTGGCATGTCATTTCACTAAAGTTGATATTTATGCATAAATTAGGGATAATTTCATGCTTAATAGATGATTAACATTTTTTTAAGTTTAAATTAATAGAAGTTAATCTTTTGTATTGAATGATTTAGACTTTAGTGCATGTTTTGAAGAATAATGTCAAGATGAATTTATGATTTAGAATATTTAGTGAGAAATGAGTTAAGTAAATTATAATTCATCTTGATTTGTTCTTTGAAAATATATTTTAAATGACATGATATTAAAAAAAGAAGAAATTTGTGATCCAATGGAGAAAATTTGGATTAAAAAGGAGTTGTATATTTAAAGTTATGAATTTCTGAAATTTATGCCCTTTTTCCGAATTTTATTTGATTTTTATTTGATTTTTAGTAGGTATTTTCTATTAAAAAAAATCGCGAAAAAGAGGTTTTTTCCCTGCAGGTGCTGACGTGGCGAGCGGGAACTGCAAGCGCTGACGTGGCGCGCGGGACCACCTCGAAGGTGCAACGCGGCACTGAGGCCACGTGGCAAAGCCCGGGTGGCCCGCGCGGGGCGCAGGAGGCTCATAGTGGCGCGGCCACGTGGCAGGGGGCCACGCGACCACGCAGGTCCACGTGGGCGCCCGTGTGGGGTGCCACGTGGCAGGTAGGCTGGTAGGTGGAGGGCCCACGGGAATAGTGGGACCCTGGTTAGATATTAGGGGCGGTAATGCATTAGTGTTAAACCGCCCCCCTATTTATACGCGTTATTTCCCACTCTTTTCTCCGTGTGGGACTATGTTCCCACACGGTCTTACCTTTTGCAAGCGACATGGACGCATGGCGGGCGTCGGATTCGATAAGGATGGCGGAGATCGCGTCGACCCGAGTCCACGCGATCATTAAATCAAGCACGTGCTCAATTGGAGGAGTAAGTAAAGACGATAAACGGCTCACCTTCGGACACGTGGCCTCACGAGAAACTCCCGATCTTCATCAAAATAAAGGTAGCGAGATCGTGATCTGATGTTCATGGTGAAGTGCGATCCTCTTCTCTTCGTGGAGACGTCTGGAGCGCTTGATCTCCATCGAACGACTGACGCTTCATCGGGCGGTAGATCTCCATCGGACGGCCGCCGCAAGTGGATCAAAATAAATATTGATCGGACGGCTTACCTGATCAACATCGGACGGCTTACCTGATCTTCATCGAATGGCCGGCATGCTTTCGCGAAGAACCACGATCAACGCGCGATCGTGACCCGATCGTGACCCGATCGTTGCGCGATCGTGGTCCGATCGCTCCATGATCGTCGCCAATCGCCGCGTCAGAAGCTACATTCATGGATGCTACTCGATCGCAGCTCGATCGCCAGGCAATCAAAGCCCGATCGCCGCGCGATCGTGCTCACGATCAAGGCCAATTCAATGCCAAAATTGGGGAGGATTCACCGCAAAATCGAAGCCACGTCGTAGCACAAAGGAACTGCTCCCATGACCCCTGCAAATCGCCCCCACGACCGCACCAATCGGCCACGATTTTTGGGCCAAATTCCTCTTTAAAAACATGTATTTCCCTCCTTTGTTCTTCAACTTTTGATCGATTCGTGAAGAAATTAAGCGAACTTCGAGGAAGGTCTTAAGTTCTCTTGATCCTTTGCTACCAAGTGTGTAGAGACGCATCCATTGAAGCATGATAATCACGATTTCATCTCTTGATTTCATCGAATTTTCTCCTTGAATGCCGAACGTCCACGAGGAAGAATCCGAGCAAATTCGCTTCAATCCACGAGAATTGAGGCCCTATTCTTGTGGCAATCGGGTTAGTAGTGAGGTTAGATCGATTATCAATAGGTAATTTTTCTTTCTATTAGGTTTAGATCTTTAATTATGCAAAGCAGTTTATAGTGTTCTTTATTTTTCCTAATTTTTAGTCCAAAAAATTTCTGATTTTGAAAATAGAATATCTCTCTGATTATAATTCCAAATCACTTTATTTTGGTTTCATTGGATTCCTATTTTCATCAGCTTTCCGTGGATAGCAAATTCATCGAATTCCGAGTTCATTTCACCCTTCAATTTGACGTTTGACTTAAGACTGTTCATCTGTCATTTGAAGTCAAATGTTGACTTTCGGGGTCAATTACTTTCAATTTACATATTAGAATTTGATTATTTTGGTCTCTTTAGATTCCTCTCATTCTTAAATTTCCATTGACATATAAATTTCAAGATTTGGATTTCATTTGACCGATCAATTTAAAGATTTCCTCCGAGGTGTTCATTTCAGGGATTTTCTGATATTTGATTTTAAATAATTCATAGTAAATCCATTTCTTATCCAAATATCATGAATTATATATCAATAAATTTCATTTTCTCTCTAGTTTCCAAATATATAATTTTCGTAATCTTCTAACTCTATTTGATTCTCTGATTTTACAGTACACCTACTATTGGTCAAAGTCAATGCTTTGACTTTGACTTTTGACTTTTCTCTGTCGAACCCGAGAATTAAATTCTTAAAACTTCTTATTTAGTTTATTCATATCATTTCCACTCATTACTTATTATTTTTACTTATTTAAAACCCCTTTTAAACCTAAGTTTGACCAAGTCAACTCTGTAATTGAAGTCAACCCTACTCTCTATGGATCGACCCGATACTTACACATTACTTGATTTTCATATCTTATCTTTGTGAGTTCGGTTTTATAAATTTTTTTACCATTGTTTTTGTGTTTTAACGACGCGCGAAAATGATACGTCAATGGTGATGGATTGTTTTATTATTACAAGATAAAAATATTAATGTACTCTTAATCTATAGGATTGAATTCAAGCGATATTTATCAATAACTCACATATTTTTCTTCTCTATTAGTACCTAGAGCTGGCTATTTGGTGGTAATAGCCAATTGGTTCTTTGATATCTTCTAGATTGATAGCTCTCAATTTCAAACCAAAACATTGTTGATAAATATTTAATGTTTTCTATTGTTTTTTCATCAAGTCCAAAAAACATTGGAGAAAAAATAAGATGATTGCAATGTGGGAATAGAGATGTATTTGTAGAATTCTAAGGTAACCTTCCTTTTTAGGCTTTGATCCAGAAAATTCTCCTTTTTAGTTGTCATAACTTTCTCTTTTGTGTAGGATAGATCCCATTTTTAAGGCTAGATCTTATGTTTTAAAGAGATTTCTTTTTTTTAAGGGAAGATCTTATTTTCTAGGATCTAATTATGTAGGAAGTCCCTATTTTGTAGATTCCTTTATTTTAATAATCCAATTGGCCTTTTTCTCTATGAGTTAATGACAATCCAATCTCCATTTACCATGTGGACCATTTCTCAATTTTTTAGTGTCATCCTTGAACATGGGCCATACTAATATTCTTTTTGTAAAATTTTAATTTTATTAGATGTCCCAAAGGGCATTATACTTGACATGTGGAATGCTTCAATTTCTTGCATATTTCATAGAATAAATCGTATGCCCTTCATTTACCCTCATTCTAGACTACATATTCTTTCTTTCTTGTTTGAAATATTACCTTTGGGATTATTCATTACCTTTTTCTCTTGCATATGAAGAAACTCACAATGGTATTATAGAGTTAACCCTTAATTTAATAAATTTATGTGGGGTTAATTTCCAAATAAATTACAAGAAATAATATTTTAATCACGTTTGACATTATTTTTCAACATTCATGCCTTTTATTGGGTTATAAGGTCGATAAACTTTCAAAATTTTGATCAAATACCAAACCACCAAGAACAGATGATCCTATCATCTATTATGTATGAGAAAACATACTTACAGGGTTCCCTTGAAAGAGTTCTTAAAGCTATTCAAGTGTCTAGCCTCTAGCAGTATCCACACGGGCTCCGGATAGTTGGATCTCCTCTTCAAAGCTCTTCACCAAGAAAGAAAGGAGAGAATTTCCCACAAGGCTTGCATAGGCACCTTGAGTTCTGGTCGTTCTCCCCCTATTTATAGATATCTGGTATGTGAAGTTTCATAAAAAACCCTCATATTTATGTCTATATCTACCAATATCCATAGACCTTATGAGTGTAACCCTCCAGGTCCATATATCTCACTAGTTAATAACTATATAGACCAAATAACACCTTATTGGTCAACCCTACTTAATTATCCATATCAACATATAGATTAATTAATCAATGATTGATTTAACCCATTCGACATGTTAAGTTGTCAGCCCGTTGGGTGCTAAGCCACACCATGTACTCTAGGAGATATGAAGTATGTAAGAACTCACTTATGGAACCTTTCCATCATCGATTACCATATATGTATAATTCTTCATCCGCATGAGACTCATGAATAACTTAGGGCATGGTCAACTGTCAAACCCGAATCGGTCACTCAAGTTAGTATTGATACGAGTAGGAAATCATAGGGAACTCCTCTGATATTCCCACAACCTTGGCCAAGGATTTCATCGCATCTCATTCATTGAGTCAATCTCCTAAAATAATGAGGGTGGATGATCACATCTTGATCACACAATCATCTTCGTGGACTTCATGTTGTATCCAATATATGATGTTTTAGATATCCCATGGCTAGGGATTCACAAGTCATAATCAAAACACGATCATCTATCCACAAGATGTCTTTGGTGTCTCAAGTTGAAGGACCACATACATAACTATGAAATGAATTAATATGATTGAAATTTAGATATAATTACCATTCAAGAATTCATATGGATCAATTCAATGAACTCTTTCTCCGAAGAGCACCCACTATCTATCCTTAGTGTCTTCATATCGATGGCTGCATGATTAGTGATGAGACTAAATCATATGGTCCTTGATTACACACAATTTAGTGTCAAAACAAAGTCCTAAACTTACCAATTTATGATTAATCAATTTAATTAGATAGTATAATGGTAATTAAGGGTCGAATCCACAGAGAATTAGGGAAATTTGAGATATATCTTTGAAATTCAGTCAAATCGGAAGACGAATTGAGATTAGAAATTGGGTGTTTTAGTATTTTAAGAAAGATAACTTAATTACGAATCCACATAATCAAAAATCAGGTGATTTGGATTAGAATTTGCTAAGTAATCGAAAGTTTGAAGTTAGGAGAAAATTAGTATCGCGATTTTGATTAAAAACAAAAATTAAACTAAAATTCAACTTAATCTACGATTCAAAATGTAAAATTAACACTAAATGATGAAAAGATTAAGATGAAAACACGCAACCTAACCCAAATTAGCCTTCGAAATGATCCAATTAATCGCCAGATGCAACTCTTTTTCATTTCGAGTTTCCGAAGACGAAAATTAAAGTTAAAGATGTGAATTCTCCTCTCTTTCAATCAAACTTTGATTTCAAGTAATCCTTGGACGCGGAAATGAGTCAAGAACACTCAGAATCAAACGGCACGCAAAATGGTGGTCAAAACAAAAGGAATTTCATGAAAATCCACGGGCGATTCTTTCTGCCGCGAAGAATAGAATTTAAAGAACGATTTTTGGGCTCAACCGTCCGATCTGATGGACTCATCGCGATCAACAGTCGTGATTAGACAGTGTTTTGCAAATCGTCGCCTTCGATTGATGATCATCCGATCATTGGTGAACGGTCGAGATGCGATTTCATCGCATGAAGAAGAAGATGTTTCGATTTGATCATCCATCGGATCTTGATCGAGGCGATCGTGATTAAATCGGAGATCCGTTGGATGATTGAATGTGGATCATTATAGCTCGCGCGATCGACGGTCACGATCAACTCACTTAAGTAGTTATTGACCACGTGCGCTGATCGGTGATCAGTGGGCCGCGCGTCCACCGCATCTACACCACGTATTCCACGCGATCTTCATCCGACGCACTGAATGCTGCCATGCGTCCTGCAATCAAACGAAAAGAAGAGAATAGTCCCACACTGAGGAAATTAATGGAATCAGTCGGGTATATAACATGAGCTGAAAAGGAGGGTTGAGTAAAATGTCGTCCGATATTCGGAAGACCTATACATATTATTAAAAACTATATAAGTTAAATATAAATAATGCGTCCACGTGTCACCTCCACGCCACGCAGGCGCTCGCGCGCGTCCATGTGGCGAGCCACGTGGCCCTGAGCGCCACGTCGCATCCACGTGGGCTCGCGCGATAATTACCCACTTTTTTCATTTATTTTAATTGTTTCAATTAAATAAAAATCGAAAATAAATCTAAATAAATTCAGAAAAATTCTAGAAAAATTCCTATAAATTTTAAAAATCATATCTTTCAAAATACAACTCCAAATTAGTTCAAATTTGTTTTTTTTGGATCAGAATTTGAATAATCTATCATCATAAAAAGTCAAATTATTAAAATAATAAGAGAATAAATTTTAATTAATTTAATACATTTATGTATCTTATAAAATAACTTTATAAAAATACATAAATGTAAATAAAGATCTTTTCTCTTATATTTTCATCCTCAAAACATGATTATGATCTCAATTATAATTAAGATTAAAGATTATAATGTTTAATTATGTATAATAATCCGTAAATTGGTGTATTTTAAGATCATAACATGAAATAATACAAAATGATAGAAATATGCTTAAAATATGATAACGTGCATATATTTGGAATGATTAATGCTTTTAATTGCAGTAATAATCATGTAAATTAATGTAAAAATAGCTTGTTATCAATCAGTCATACTCATCATATGAGTTGGATTAGATAGTGCTATTTTTTCCGGATAATTTGATGTCTTGAAATTTCCTAATGAGATGGTGAATATACTTAGAGGGGGGTGAATTAGTTTCTTTTGAATATTTACATTTTTCTAACCCTTTTTGAATTCATTGATTATCTACTCGAATTTTTCACTTCACTCGTACGCCTGATTTTTTTATACTTGACAAGGTAACCAAACCTCCCGCGCCAGTCCCAAGAAGAGACAGTCCTCCCGGAGTCACTTCTCACCTTGTTAATCTGCCAGAAGCAACTATTAGCTGGCAGGGATAATCATATTAAAGTTCTAACATGATCTTTTGATCTGAGTAACTCACACTCTTATTTAGTAACCTTACTTTATCGACGTCCTTCGGTACCCCTCCGCTCGTCCCATCTCCTAGGCTGACTCCCATAGCTCCACATGCCGCTCACTACTCTCTTTAGGGCTGGCCTGGCCTCTCGAAGTCACTAAGCCTCGTCGCCGATCCATGTACACACCAAGTAGGTCGCTCATCCCCAAATCCGAGTAATCTTGCAAGGTGAAGAACAAATGTACCTTGAGTTGACTTTTTAGTTAACTCCCTAGATTCATCCCGACTCGCTATGATTCCCTTGGAATCTCCCCCTTACCATCACGGGTAAGTACAACTCACCCACAGTCAACACAGTGTATGATTGTAGAATTAATTTTCCCTAGTTCCTAAATTAGGCTCACAAAATAAAGAGCTATAAAGAGAATACTAGAAACTAAACCAACCACGATAGCTAACAAGAAATAATTTAAATATAAAAAGTGTAAGTTATATAAGGAGAAATATTGAAAATGAAAGAAATTAAAATTAACTCCCTGAAGAACTGATTTGTATTAGCCTTTGGCTTTGACTTTGCTGTTGACTTTAACTTTGACTTTTGCTCTCATTTTGACTTATGTCTTTGACTTTGACTTCTACTCTAACTTTGACTTATGTCTTTGACTTTGACTTCTACAGTTGGCTTTGACTTATGTAGTTGACTTTGACTTCTGATTTGACTTTTGACAAAATTACCCTTGAATGTTTGAAAAACTATATCCTAGGATAATCCTAACTAAATAATGTCTCAGGTTGATAAAAAAATATAATCCAGCTGGAAATGTTTCTCAAATACCCTAAATTACCAATACAATAATCACCATATATAAATTTACAATTATGTCAAATTTAACCTAACAGAAGAATGTGTTATAACCCTAAAAAAGAATACATATCAATCCTGAAGTGACCTTAGAATCTAACTTGAAAATTTATAATCAGATTGAAATATCTAAAAGAAATAACCCAAAGAAATATATATATATATATATATATTTATATAGTAAAAATTACTATATAAGATCTCAAATTATATGAGATCAAATTCATTCCTTGACTAAAAAATGTATTTTAAAAAAAAATAGAGGCAATCGGTCTCAAAATAAATTTGACAGGGATTGTTCAAAAATTCAGAAATAAGGAATTCAAAAATTCAAAAAAATTTCAGAGATTTGTAACCTAAAGAAAATTTAATAAATATGACAAAAAGAAATATTTGATAAAAAAAACAAATATAACCTAACAAATTAGGTCCACTTCGGATCTTACATGAAATATAACAAGGATCATTTTATTTAACAGAAAAAGACAAATAATAAAATAGAAAAGAACAAAATACAAAATACCACAGCGATTAAAAAAATGATAAATCAATTTTGATCCAAAAATCAGTCCAAGTAATATAGAAACAAAGATTAAGAATCCAAAGAGCAGTGATCAATTGAGGTTGAAGAGAATGACAAATTGATTGATCGATTAAAAAAATAAAACAGGATTAATTTAAAAACTAAACCAAAAAAATTCGACTCAATGAAGAAAAGAAAAAAACAAAAACTAGAAATCAGATTATTCAAATCCCAGATCATTTTAATCAAGCTGCAACTGGAATCCAAAAAAAAATCAAATCAAAATCGAAAAACATGATTCTAAAGCCCACACAAATGAAAAAAAAAATAGACACGAAAAAATGAAGTTTTAGAGAAGGGAGATCTCATTGAAGAGAGAGCTTCTGATGGGAGGAGAAATCGTCACCTCCTTTTCAATTTTTTTTAAGACCACGATTTCCTCAAGAGCTTTTGTAATTTCCATTCTCTCTTTTTTTCGCTGGAGCAAACCCCCGTTTTTATTTTTCGCACACGAGAGAGAGTTAATTCCCTTTGTTTCCTTTTTGGCTTTTATCGAGTTTTTTATTACATTCACTATTCTTAAAAATTACCTTAAAAAATAGTTATATAGTAGTATTTAGTTAAGAAGTAACAAAAATGAAAATGAAGATACAAAAAGAAAATATCAATGATAAAAAGATAAAAAAATAACATGTTTTATCAATAAATATTAACATTGATGTTCTAAAATGATGGTAATGTAAAATTAAGCATAGAAAATAAAATAATAGGAATAATAATAATTGATAGTTTTATGAGGATGAAACTTAATATGTGTCATTAATGCCTATCTTTAGGAGCATACCCTTCTATCTTTAGAATACTAAAACACTGATAATGATAATCCTATCTTTAAAATATCGTATCCAATGTTTTAATAACAGATTAGGAAATAAGTAATCTAGAGCTTATTCTTAGCGGCATCTGCATTCAGAAGTTGAAGTGGGTCAATCACTCAAGCCATTGTTGCATACACTAACAAGGACAGACCCTTCTCAAATCATTTTTTCAAAAAGCTATCAACCCAAATCTAAAAGCTGCTTAATATAATATTTCATAAAAATTAAGAGCACACCCATGTAAATTATCAAACTTAGATTAAACTTACATTTCCTTCTCGAATATCCCACGAATACGAATGTTTAGAATATATGTTTAAAGACTAGTGATCACTATTTTATGATCTCATCATAATTCATTTAGTCATTGCATTTCATTACAAACATCACACAAGAATGACAATGAATAAATTTAATGGCAATGAACATAAACAAGATACATGAAAATGTGATTAACTTATCCTATAATATTCATCACCTTTTAGCAAAAATTCTATAAAATCACATGAATGGGTCAAATTTTTTATTTGAAATTTAGTATTAATTCATGATTATAGATGATAAAAAATTTCATATTAATGCATAAATGTATGTCCAGATATGATTACCATTGTACATTATATATGTGAGTAATTTATATTTGAAGAGATAGGTCAACAAATGTGTTTCCAATTCTTTAGATCCATCAAAGGTCCATTAGGAAGGCACATTGAAGGTCACCAAAAAGGCCCGTTAAAGTTGATAACAAGTAATTTTATGCATTAATATCATGCATTTTATGAACTTGTTCTTAAAATAATAATCATAAATGCATGTTATCATGATTTAAAATGATGATTTTTATGTTTAAGAGAATATTATTGATTTTTCATAAATTAATAACATTTTATGAATATTTAAAGACATTGATTCATAAAGAATATAATTTTTCTTAAAACTGATATTTCTATTTATTTTTTGGATTTTTTTGAAATTTCTTGGGAGTTTTTAGAAATTAAAATCAGTAAAAATCATTCATTTTATAAAGAAAATAAATATAATAAAAATTAGAGAAAAAATAGAAGATAACATGCATTCATAGCTCTCTCTCTCTCTAAGGGAAAAAATTTTGGCCGTGAGAGGCTCACCTCTTCCTCCTCTCCCATTTCTCATGTGTGCGTAAGGGGAGAGGAAAAGAGCTTCTCCATCTCCCTTTCTTTCCTCTTTTTTCCTCTCCTCCTTTCCTCTTTTCTCTCTCACCTTCTTCCTCTTCCTTCTTCTCCTTCTCATTCCCCTCCTGCAATTCTTTTTTTTCTCTCTTCCACGGATCTCCCCCTCTTCCTTATTCTCTCTCATGCAATGAATTTCTCTTCCACCGCGCATGAGAATTTCTCCTCCCCTCTTTCTCTTTTCACTTCTGCTCTCTCTCTCGCGATGGGAATTTCATTCTTGTCACACGCAACAGGAGTTCCCATCATCTTCCACCTCCTTCTCTACCACCTCATCTCTGCCTCTTCCTCTCTCTTAGTTTTCCACCCCTTCTTCCTCTTTCCATCTCCACACCATTTATCTCTCTCTCTCTCTCTCTCTCTCTCTCTCTCTCTCTCTCTCTCTCTCTCTCTCTCTCTCTCTCTCTCTCTCTCTCTCTCTCTCTCTCTCTCTCTCTCTCTCTCTCTCTCTCTCTCTCTCTCTCCCTCCCTCTTACACAACGGATTTCTCTTCCATCGTGCATAAATTTCTCTCTTGACTCTCTCATGCGACGAAAAAGAATTTCTTTAATGGGAGATGTTCTTCCCTTTCCTCTTCATTTCATCTCTCACTTGGTCTCTTTGTGTGCATGTGCACATAAGGAAGAGAGGGCGGAAGAAAAATTTCTTTTTTCCTCCCTTCTCGCTTCTCCCTCTTTTCTATTCGCTATGTGTTTCTCTCTCAACCATGCGCAGAGGAGAGCTCTTCATGCCCATATTCTTCGTAGTCAAGAGAGAGAGGAGAGAGAATGAGAGAGACCAAAAATGTCTTTCTTTTTTTCAGGTTTGACCCACGCTTTGACTAGAGCAGTTTGACTGAAGTAATTAAAGGAGAGAGAAATCCATATCAACGGCTAGAAATGTTTTAAATTTAAAATTGCAATATCTCATGATCTTGATCAAGTTAAGGGCTTAAATTTTGTGTGCATGATCTTCATTTCAAGCTCTAAAAAATTGCTTAGGCTGATTTAGAGATGAAAAATTTAGAGTTTTAATGTTTCATTGTGTGCTTCTAGCATTGGCAAGCTAGACGCAAAGAAGGTAACGATTGATTCATTTTTGTGTTTGGAACATCGCTCTTGGTGAGTTTCTTCTCTTTTTTGTTCATTCCTTGTGCTGGATGCAAGATGCCAAGTTTGGGAAAAATGTATAGACTCTCAAAGGTATATTTTGATAAGAGAGCATCACTAGATTGTGTTTTCATCACGAATCATTATACTAGAATCATTTTATATCCATCTTTTCTATTTTCTCATATTTTTATCCATATTTTCATATTTCAAAACCCTAAAAATCACTATTTCACCATCGAGCAAGGGTTTTCAATATTTGAAAGGAGTTAGGAAGTATGTGATCGGTTCATTTCATTCAGATGTATATATTCTTCCTTTCATTAATCATTTCCACTACATAAATATCAAAAATATCAAAAATATCTCTTGATTTCAATCTTCTAACCTTCCTCGCTATGGATTCAACCTTGACTCGCCACTATTATAATTTTTAAATCTGAATTTTAAGAGTTGAGTATATTTTCTTTTTGATACGTGAATTTGCGCATTCAACGACCATATTTTTAAGCATATCGAAAGGCAAATATGAAGGCCCTCTAAATGCAAGTTATATTTATAATCATTAGTATAAATAATCATCTAATTTCCATTAATAATCATATAATTATATTTATAAATTGCATGTTATCATGAATAATGAAGGAGGAGAAAGATAACCGAGATAACGTCTACGAGTCACTACCGGGATGCAAGTCATAGCTAGATGTAGGGCATATAGTGAATTCAATGAGTTTGGAGATGCAAGTCATGACTAGGTAAGAGACCTACATCCTGAGATGAAGGTCGCAACCAAAGTAGTGAAGGGAGCTAGTGCAGGGCAATGGGTGGTAATGCCACTATTGTGGTTGGTGGCAAAGAAATTTTAGTAGCAACTAGACAATAGGCAGAAATGCTATTATCACAAATAACATTGTCTTTTTGACACACAGCAACACTATTAGATGAGGTGATGGTGGTGTGGAAACTCAGAAAGTTCCAAGGAAGGGAGATAGTGTAAGGCAATGGGTGGTAATGTCACTATTGTGATTGGTAACAAAGCAAATTGCAGTGGCACCTAGAAAATAGGCATCAATGCTATTATCACAAACAGCGTTGTCTTTTTGACACACAGAAACACTATTAGATGAGGCGATGGTGGTTTGGCAAACTCAATAAGTTCTTGGGAATTTGAAGTTTGAGCTTGAAGACAACACAAGTGCACAATGTAGATAAAATGAGTAATATAAATGTTGGAAATGAATAGTCATTTGGAGGTCAACCCTAAACTCCATCCCTTACCCTCTCGAGCATTTTGAACATGAAAATAAATTATTCTTTCCCATTTTAAGGCATAATTTCTATCATTATAATGCATGTTATCATGGTTAAGTAAAATTTTGACATTCATCATGTCATCTCACTCATAAGCTCGTTTTACACTAATTAACGGCTAATTTGAGCATAAGTGGCATTTAAACTTTTCTAATTCAAATGATTGTGAATTAACCATGTTTTCTTGAGTTTTCATATTCATAGGCCTTCAATGAAGAACAAAATGGATGAAGATGAGAAGAAGACCAAGAGGGTTAAATGCATTTCATCACTATCTATGTCAAAAATTCTGAATTATTGGTGATATGAGAAAAAAAACATGGCATGATGAGAATGAAAATGCCAAAAAAGAGTCTTGAATCATAAAAATAAGAGTTTGAATTTCAAGGAATTTTTATGAATCTTATTGACAAAATGTTTTCGTGCAATCGTAGAAAACACACGTATGAGTGTCAAAACAATTACCAAACTCATCAATATAAATTTTTAATCAAGAATTAATTTGTATAATGGTGAATAAGGGTCGAATCCATGGAGAAGTAGGGAATTGTTTTTGGTGCTCCTAAAATTCGATCAAATGGGATGACGAATTGAGGTGACAAATTTTGGATTTTAGTATTTTTGAAAGAAGAGTTCAAGATAAATACATGGAATCAAAAATCGCTTGATCAGCATTCGTGGAAAATCAAGGAGCAAAATCAAGGCAGAAAAATAGATCACAACTAGAGAATTTGATAAAATTTATTAATCTATGCTTCAAAATTTAATGATATGACGAAATACTGGGAGGAAAAATATAATCTAAACCCAAAATCGTGCTCGAAATGATCCAAGTGATCTCCGTAACAAAGGCTTTTCATTCCACATTTTTTAAATAATATTCAGAGTTCAAGAGGTGAAATATACCTATTCTCTTGATGAAATCTTGATTTCAAGCACTCCCTGGACGTGGAAATGAGACTAGACAAGGAAGAAATCAAGAGATTTAAGGATTGAGTTTTCTAAAATATTTGATTACTCGAAACATCTAAGAATACATTTTTTGTCAATGAGAGAGAGTATAAGTAGAGTTGAAAGTGGGCGTGGTCGTTTGATCGTCTCTTCATCTTCGATCAATGGCCATGATTAATCCTTAGGAGATGAATTGCCATCATTAAGTCATGGCTATTGGAACCCCGATGGAGCGTCATGATTATGTGGCGTCATCGTATGAAGAAAAATTATCATGTAACGGTTGTTGTTTGATCTTCATCAAACGCTTGAAATGATGTCACATGTCCACAGAAGTCCATCGAGCGCATTTAATCTCAGCCATTATAACTCCTCAGATAAATGGCTAAGATTAAAACATCATCAAAACATGAATCCTCGCCCAACCAGCGTGTGTCGCGTACCCCTTCTATTAAGCGAAAAACGAGGGTTACGATTAAATCATCTCCTTTTGCGCCGATCAACGCTTTTTAGAGCACCACATCACCTGCGTAAAAGAAAATAGAAACAGAGTCCCACATTAAGAAAATATCAGTGTGACAAAAAAATCGATGCGATCGTTAATTGCACACCGATTCGTGTCAAAAATAAAACCAAACTTACCAATTTGATGATTTAATAATGATTTGAGGGGTATAATGGTAAATAAGGGTCAAATCCACGGGGAAATAAGGAAATTTATGATGATCTCTTCGAATTTGATCCAATCAGACAATGAATTGATGATAGAAATTGGGGAAAATAGTAAATTATGAAAGAAAACTTCAAATTGTTTCCACAGAATCAAAAATCATTGAATTTGACTTTGATTTTGCAGAGAAATTGAATATCGAAGTAGGGAGATATTTCTAAAACTTAAAATCATGATTTTAAGAAAAATTAAACAAAAATTGAACTTCAATTCCTAATCTAAATCAAAATTAAACATAAATGGATGACAGATTAGCAAAAACCGCCTCCACTAACCCCAAATTGCGATTGGATTAGCTCGATTAATCGTGGATAATCAAAAATCTGAAGAAACCACGATGTGGAGATTCAAGCGTCGATTTCTCCCTCTCTACTCAGCCAAATCTCGATCTCAAACCCTCCATGGATGCGGAATTGTGTGTACAAGAGGATAGGATTGAGAGATTCAAGAGTATTGGTGTCTAAACAGATCAATTGAATTAATTTTCTCTCAAATGTCTTACAAATCGGAAGAACATCTCTATTTATAGGGTATTTGGGTGTAACCGTTCGATGGATTTCAATCGACGGTTCAGATGAAACAGTTCATCGTGAACCGTTTCAATCAAATCGTGGCCGTCCGATCTTTGATGAAGCACTCGGATGAAGCACGTCAATGTGCGTTATAAAACGCATTCGATCGCTCCCGTTGAATCTTGATCCGACGGTCAAGATGCACCCCGCGTGTTTCATTAGGACCGTTATAACTCTCTATTTTAAACACCTGCATTTGATGGGATCCGGTAGACCGCGAGTCCACGCTATCCACGCGCTTCGATCGTTCCGCCGTTTGATCCAAGGCTCCTCCTTCGGCCACGTCACTTGTAATTTAAAATTCCATATGGAACTTAATCCCACACGGGAAAAATTAAAGGACATCAGCGGGTATATAAGGTGCGACATTTAGAAGGGTTAGCTTAAATCTGAAATATCGGATGCTTATATGTACTATAACCCTAATATTATGAGTAAATATAAATATGCATGCCACATGTCACCTCCGCGCCACGTAGGCGCTCACGTGGGTCCGCGTGGCTCGCCACGGTGGCCCTGAGTGCCACGTCGCATCCACGTGGGTTCTGCGCGAAAAATAAACCCCCTTTTCCACTTTTTTTAATTGTTTTAATAAATTAAAACTCAAAAATAAATTTAGAAAAATCTAGAAAAATCCTAAAAATTAGAAAATTCATAACTTTTAAAATATAACTCCAAATTAATCCAAATTTCTTTCATTTGATCCGAAATTTAATTATCTATCATTCTAAAGAGTCAAAATTAATAAATAATGAGAGTTTTAATTTCCATTTCAAAAATATATTTATTCTTTGAAGATTTTAACTTAAGAAAATGTAAATAAATGTCAATAAAATTATTTCTCTCATTATTTTAACTTTAAAAGACATCTATAATCTCAAGTAAAGATGGGTTAAAAAATTATTTATCTTTAAATCATCATATTTAACCCTAATTTAAAGTATTTTTGAGATTATAATGACTTTTCATGGAATGATAGAAAAATACACATAAATATGATAACATGCATGAAAATGAAATCATTTATGCCTTAATATGCATCAATAATCATGTTTATTTAGCATGTTATCACAGTGTTTATCACATTTAAATAGAGGAGCGCAATAATGGGTTGGCTTATATCCTTAAAAAGGATGGTTAACCCATTAATATACGCACATATATATATATATATATGCACCACATGGTGTGTGCATATGTTGCCATACAAGCACGTTGCCACATCATTCGCCACATTAGCGCAATAAAAAAAAGTAATTTTTATTATTTTAAATATAAATAAATTTAAAATAAATCCATAAAAATTCAGAAAATTTTAAAAAATCTCTAAAAATTAGAAAATTCATAACTTTCAAACTACAACTCCTTTTTAATCCTTTTTTAATCAAAAATTAAATTATTTATCATTCTAGAAAGTCAAATTTAATAAATAACAAGACTATAAATTTTTATCTCAAAAATATACTAATTTCTTTGGGAAAAAACTAGGAAAATAAATGAGTATATATAAAAATATTTTCTATTATTATTTAAAATGTAAACTTAATAATAATCTCAAATAAAGATGAGAATAATAAAATCTAAAATATATTCTTTAATTATGCATGAGTATCCCTAAAATAATACATTTTGTTATTATAATTTTAAATTGCATAGAATGATAGATGTACACTCAAAATATGATAACATGTGTAAAAATGGAACATTTTACGCCTTAATTTGCATTAATAATTATGTAATTACTATTATAAATTACAATTTATCCCTTATCAAACTTTTTTCTAGATTTTTTTATTTATTTCAAGGCCAAAATTTAAAGAGAATTGAGGTCAATCAATTCTCTTTTCTAAATTCCACTATTTTCTCAATCATTGATTTATAAGATTATGAAAAGAATAAAGTTTGACCCAACTTTGACTTCCCTCACAATTATGGATCATCCTTAAAAGATAGGATGATCTATCTATCACATGTAAAACTTATTTGACCACTTTGAATCTTCATGACTTGGCACCAAAATTTGATGGAGAGTGATTGTCTAGGAATTAAGTGTTGAAACGTTGTCTAAGGTTCCTAGCTCAAGAAACAAAATGATTTCCTTACAAGAAAAGGTGGAGTAAGATTCCATTCCATAGAGAACAAGGTTTCAAATAGAGATTTTTCTTTTGTGAACTAATCTTCCTTTTATTTTGCTTTATATCTTCATTGGCATGGCATCAATGGCTAGCGGCAAAGCTTTTTTAATGCAGGCATATATGATTTGATGTGGTAAATAGTCAAGAAGAGGGAGGATGAGGAAAGAAATGAAGAATAGGAGGAAGAAGAAGGCAAGAAAATAAAGGGGGGAATTGAGGTGCTTCTAGTTCGATCAAAGAGAGAGCAAACCTGTCAAGAATGGGAGGAAATGGAAATTTTCCTCCCTCCCTCTTTTCAGTCGCAATGACTTTCTCAACCTGCCCAAAATGGATGAACGCACACCCTACACCTTGGATGTGAGTTCTCCAATCAATGAGAGGTTTTAGAAGGTTTCTTCTCACATATATTCAAACACACCTTCAGGACATAAAGTGGAGATTCAAAGCACCAAGGGAAGAAATTTATGCTCAACTCATTATCACTCCCTACTGGCTAAGCAATGCTCCTTCTTGCTTCCTTGGCGTTTCTCTCTCAATCTCTTCTTTGCACTCTTGGAAACAAGAATGGACTTTGAGAAATGCTTTCTAGTTACCTCCTAACTAGTATCAAGGGTGAAATCTGAAGATTACTCTTACAAATGGGGAAAGAGAAGATTAAATAGATGTTACCCAAAACCCTAAAATCAGAAATGTTTTAGGTGCTTTGGGCTTCTACGATCGCTCCAGCGCAGCCTAGTCCATGTGTCCAAATTTCCACTCCTAGGAATGGGCTTTTCTTAATGGGGTTCACCTAGTCTCTAGAGGGCTTCTCTTCTTTATTTCCCTTTATTTTGTTTCTACGTCTTGACTCCAAGTCTCAACTTCCCTAAGTCATGTATTATATCAAAACTAAATTGAAACATGAGATATTGTCTACTTGACTCTAGGGGTCAAGTAGGTTTAGTCATATAATCCTACAACAAGTGCTAATATGCAAGAATTTTGAAAATCCAAGAGTTTTTAAAATCAAAAAATATAACTTTCATTGGTAAGGTTTGAGTACATATTCATAATGTTATTCATAATGTAAAATCAAAAACATGTTATCATAATCTGAGAACATATTCATTATTTTATACAATTTATATCAAAAATCTCCAAATGCATTATTTAAGTGATAATCATGCATAAATAAAAGATGAATTTCTAAAATATATTATCCTCACTTATATTTGAGATTTTAATTATGTTTTAAATGCAAAGTAGTAAGAGAGAAAAAATTTATATACTCATATGTTCTTCTAGTTTTATGTTTAAAAGAAGATGAATGGATTTCCTAAATTTGAATTTTGATAATGATAGATTATTTAATTTGTCATCCAATAAAATGATTTGGATTAAAAAATAGCTATATTTTGAAATTTATAAATTTTCTAATTTTTAGTCATTTTCCAGAATTTTTCTAAATTCTAGATAATAGGTTTTTAAATACGAGCTGACGTGGCATTTAAAAATTTTAAATACGTCATCTGATACCCTAAAAGATTCCTTCATCATTCCTCTCAGAAATTATCTGCTCAGAAATCCTTCTTCTCTATGGCTCGTATCCTCCTCCTCGTCCTCTTGAATTCCTTCCTCCCCTCCATGTCCTGCGGTCGTCCCACCCCCAAAATCCTCTACTCCGATCCACCTCCCTTCCAGAACACAACAACCTTCGATCCACCCTTCCCCAAGGACACAACAAACATCATCTCCTTCTGCGTTGTCTATCTCTTTTTCCTTTTTGATGTCGCCGTCTGCCTTAGCCTCGCGATCATTTTCCGCCGTTGGATCTTCGGGTTTCCGGCGCCGCACACCGGGGATCACGAGGTGACGCCGCCCACCCGAGATCAAAAGGTGACGTCGCCCACCGGAGATCAAAAGGTGACGCCGCCCACCGGAGACCAGTCTGAAACATTGCGGCAGTCTCCATTGACGGAGGAGAGAGAAACGGCTGGGACATCAGCGGAATCTATCGGTAAGCAACCACGTTATCGAAGCTTCTTTATCCGATAACCAACGTCAAGAAGGATCGGTATCAATTAATTATCAATCAATTTCCGTTTTTCATGTTTTCATTAGTTTTTTAGTTTTCTTTTCCTTTTTCTTTAATTCTTCATATTTCGTCATGCTTAAATCTGTCGGTTTTCTCCTGAGATCAATCGTTTCTCTTCCAAAGGCCTTGGAACAGATTCCGCAAAGGTCCGTTTCGGCCGGCGCGGAGGAGAGAGAGTAGAGAGCGAGGAAGAAGAGGAGGGATGGCAGGAGAGGGCTCATCGTCCTCCACCCCGCGCCCGTAGGCGAAGAGATTTCTTATTTGTCCACCCTCTCGACACGACATTTCTTAAATGAAATATCTCCTCAGTTGTCCCAATAATTTTTCGCATTTTTCCCTGATTGTTTGTCTAGCTTACTATCCTCGTGTGGATACTCAAAAAAAATTAGGATTTTTTGAATGGTTGACTGGATTTTTTTTGTTGTGGAGATGATATCTGATTTTGGAATCGAATTAAATTTGATTCATGTTTGAACTGATTAGAGGTATTAGTTAGACAGATTGTTGAAATCTTTAGGTCTGATTCAAACCAATTCCTATTTTAGTTTACGTCTACTTTAGATTTATTCCAGTTAGGGTCTATAGTAAATAGGATGAAGAATCTCTAGTATCTAAGTTCATTTGAGATTTGTATCAAATTGAATTTTGACCTGATTATGAATAGATTTGAGATTTGGAATTCCAATTGATCTTTACTTGGAATTAGGCGCATTGAAGCTCTCATTTAAGGTTAGAGATCATTTTGGTGTTTTTGGTTATATCCAAAGAGAATTTGGGCCAGAAATTAGGTTAATTTTCCCGATCTTAAGATGAACTTAGATACAAGAGATTCTTCCTCCTTTTTACTATATACCCTAACTGGAATAAATCTAAACTAGGCGTCAGATCACTTGCATAACATAACTCTAATCCAATATTTAAAAAATGAGAGATATTTATGAATATAAATTCGGTAGTGGGATTAGTATTTAACTTTGGCCCATTAAGGGCACTTAACAATAATAATCCCCTTAATTAATGCCACGTATGTGCCACGTGCTATGTTCATATACTATTTATATTTATATAATTTCATATCCATATCAATTTAAATAGCTACATTTTTATCCATAATTTTTTGTGTAGGTATGATGGTATTAATATTTATTTATGTATCTATATTGACATTCAAATTCAAGTATGCATTAATGAATTATGATTGTATCTTTATTACTAGTCGTGCATAACTCTATGTTTGCACTCTTGTGTTTTTATATATTGTTTCTTTGTGTTTGTATATTGTTTTCCATAATACAAAATGTGACATTTATACTTTTTAATTAATAATATTAAATGCTATATATATATATATACTTTATTCTATTTTCCAAAATTCCGCTGACTAATCAACTTAGAAGGTGATAACATGCATTTTGCATGTATAATTCACTATTCTTGAATATTTTGAAGTATAATTTTCATCATTATTATCCAACCAACTATGAGCACAACACCAGATGAGAAGTCAACAAAGGTTGAATTAGAGGAACATAAATTCAAGTTGGGTAATAGCCCTTTTGCCACATTTCTACATCCTAAATTCAAATTGGGCATATTTCAAATCGGGAGCACAAGTTTATTATATAAACGTAACTTAACTTGCTTGAATCGGTGCATCTCGTAGAAGTTGCCAGTCTGCACGGAATGTTGATCTCATGGCTTCATTGAATCACATGCGTTCAAAAGTAATCGTGCAATTTATGGAGCAACAACCAAATATGAGAATAACACCAAATACGAAATCATCAAAGGTTGAACTAGAGGATAACTTTCTTGAACCTTGCATGCCAGTGTAAGATCGGGTCTGTCAAATATCCTCCTATTTGAGTGCTTGTAAAGGAGTTCCTCTCTATTTCTACATCTAGCTTTCTTTCTGAAGTATTACATTTAAAAGAGGAAGGTTGGCACCTGACAATCTATCCACTTTGATGACCCTAAAGTCTTGGAGTCATGAGGATGTCACTAAAGTCAATGAAATCAAGTCAAAAAAATAGAAAAAAATTAGATTCTTGAAATTATGATTTCCTAAAACTCCATTGGTACTATTATTTCTATAGCTTCTTTTTGAATTTTTACCTATTTTAAACTTAAATTTAAAATAGATTTATATGCTATATGTATGTTATTAGGAAATATTAATCCCTCATTATTCGCATATAAAATTTGTATTTATATACGTGCGGATTGTGGTGTGACAAAAATCTTGTATAAACCATCACTAAAAGTAATACATCACTGAAAGTATAAGTTTAGCTAAACTGAAACAAAAAAAAATCAATCACCCGATACCGAATAGAAGTTAGGTTTAGGTTCTTACAAAAATCTAGTACCAAGACTGGAACTGGAGAACCCTAATTGGGAAGGAAATGAGAAATGTGAGGAGAGAGAAATCTTGAATAATGGAGGAGAGAAGGAGAAAGTGTAAAAATATTTGGTAGATCTTTCGAATTTGTTTAATGCATCTTCAGAAAGCCACTGGGCGGATTCAGACCGGATCTCGAGATCTACCCGTTGATCAGTGGAAAAATTAGAGAGCCACTGAGCAGTGGAAAAATGACAAATTAGAGAATTTTTAAAAAATAATTATTTTGCCCGTTGGAAACAATTCTGTGTCATAGATAAATACGTAAATTGGACGGAATCGGTGACCACGTATTCTCAGCGATAAATTCTTGTGCTCGAGTATATTTAAATAGTTGGTCCTTTTCAGGAATTTAAAATGTAAGTAAATGGATTGCCTTTTACTGTCACTATACTGTATTCATGTCTCAGTATCGATGCACATGCACAAGCGAGCGAGAGATCCTCCCCTCTTCCTTTTACCCGGGCTTGGGACCGGCATTGGATCACCAATGGCGGAATTAGAGGAAATCTCGGGGCATAGTAGATTCATATGTCAATATGCTATGCAAACTAATGAATGAACCAATGCAAACTAATAACAGAAAAAAAAATGTCAGAGAGATGAACCATAAAACATTAGCAGGCACTAATGATTTGACATCCCATTTCTCGCGTATGACGCATTCGTGCAGACTTGTATCAAGAATACATAGAGAGCAGGTAGTATTTATGAAGTGGCAACCTCTGACCAATTGCAGTGAATGAGATAGCAAATTGCTGCACCATTTGACCATTTCTTAAGTCAACGAGAAGGAACGATGACAAACATATGAGGATCTGGCTAATTACTCTACAATTCATAGACAACAATAACAGTAAACTCGTAACATAAAAAGAATGGAAGCTGAAATTTGCCATGAATTTTCAAGTTGGCATGTCAGTACGAATAAAAACATGTAAATAATTGTCGCATACATTGCAATTCAATAGCAGATATTATGAAGATATTCAGCAACTCAACTGTGATCATTATAGCATTGACCATCCCCGCGATTAAAATAAATCTATATTATAATTCAAAGTCAGGAGAACAGTCTGTTCGGAACAGTGCTAAATGGACAAAAATAATGTGAGTACTTCCAAGAGCATTAGAAATAATCAATAACGTATCACACGAAGATAACCAACGACCCATCAATCCGCCGGCGAATAAAATTAACTATGAAAATAAGGGGGTATGAAGTGAACATCATTAATATGTAGCGTATTGAAGGTCTCTGATGTCACCGGGTGAAAACCTTCGCCTTCGGGAAGAAGCTTCATCGACATCCACGCAGAGTAGCTTCTACTAACGGTGGCCACCGCAACATCCTTGATTTCTTAGCTTCAAGTCAGGTTCCGAGCAACTCGTTTACATCAATTAATAATCCCAAAAGGGCCAGCAAAAACTCAAAATTGAATTATTATCAACGACCCCACACAAACTACGAGTTATGGAAACGGAGATTCGCTTTCCCTTGCCTCTATGGCGTTGGGTACGATAGGCATCACGCATTATATCTTGCAAAGCTAATTATAATTTTGATGGCGTTGAATATTAGAAATTGAATTTTGTGCGATGTAAATGGAATACCTTGGTGATATTGATTGAGGAGGATCGCTTGAGGTGACCTTTCCGCGATGTCGGTGAAGAAATTTCGATCGACAATGGACATAACCGGGCATCATTGGCTGACGGTCTTCGACGGAAGGAGCAAGAAGAGCAAATAGCAGGCGAGGGACAGGGTTTGAAGGCGGAAACCCCGGGCCCATAAAAACAGCCCGTGCGATCTCCCCTCCAACGGACACCGGCGAAATTGATCTTTTATTAGGGCGTTGACCTGCCATGCGAGCGCACCCAACATGGCAAAGGTCTGCTGACACATCTCGCGACATATCAAGCCCCTACTGTCTCTCTCTCTCTCGGAACAACAGATCACACCCCCATCGATCTCTTCTACATAAGAAAAACTCATGTACCTCTCCGTCGAGGCGGTCCGTCGCGCGAATAATCGTCAGATCCAGCCGCTGGATGAGTCATGTGACGCCGACATTCGGAAATCTCTGCAGATCTCCAGCTGCTCGAACCGGATCGAGTAGAACGACTTCAGGTGGAACTTGTTGCAAGGCGAGAAGCAGAAAAAACAGCATCACGTTTCTATAGATCTTGCGCTCCTCTACGCAAACCTGCAAACAAAAGAAGCAAGAAAGAAACTACAGGAAAAAGATCTACAGAAACCAATAGTAACGCTTAAACGTCCGGGCCTCCACAACCGCCGAGACAGCGCTGAAATTTGCGAGACAAGCCCTAACCAGGTATTTATACGCAAAAAGTTAGAAATCAACGATCCAGATGAAGCGGTTATTGCGAATAGACGGGCACGATGGTATGTGAGCTGTCAAGATGACGTAAGCCCCAACAACTAAGCGCCAGCCCGTGAACCGCCTTCAATTCCTGCGTGCGACGTGCCTTTGACGCGGCCTAAAAGTTTCTGATGCTTGAAGACGCGAAACGTACTGACAAGTGGCATTTCAAATATTTTTATTAATAAAATAACCGTACTTTAAATGTATCGTGGCTGGGTCCGTAGTCACGATCGAACTCGAGCTGGCCGATCGAACCGACAACCTTTTTGAAAATCGTGAACGAATTATTGAATCCAATATTTCCCAATATTTGATGCGGGTAATTTAACCAAAAAACTTTAAATGCCAGCTATCATTGCCGCTAGGCATGGCCCATTAAGATCAAGTCCACGATTTGATCATCATCTTTATTAAAGTCTTAATTTTTAGTTTATCGACATATCCTCTTTATCCCCAATTTTGATCATTATTACATCCTCTTTATCAACATATCACATGAGATCCAAAATTAAACAAGATAAAGATGATAAATTTTCACAAACATCTCTCCCAGCTTCATCTCTATCGTCCTTTGGTTAAGGTCTACGAACATGAAACTCATGCCAAACTGGTTAATCCATACTTGTTTCTCCTCGAAAGAGTTCTAACAAGAATCATGCATAAAATTAACCATAATTTACTGTAGACTCAGTTTATGCGAGATGTGACGTGATGAATGTCAAACTTGCATCAAAACACAATAATATGCATAATAATGATGCAAATTATACCTCCAAATATTCAAGAATAGTGAATAATACATGCAAAATACATGTTATTACCGACTAGGTTGATTAGTTAGAGGAATTTTGGAAAATAGAAAAAATATCTATGTGAAAATATTTAATATTACTAATTAAAAATTATAAGTGTCACATATTGTATTGCATAAAACAATATACTGACACAAAGAAACATTATATAAGCACACAAGAGTGCGCACATAGAGTCATACATGACAAGTAATATGGATACAATCATAATTCATAAATGCATACTTTAATTTGAATGTCAACAAAGATACATAAATAAATATTAATACCATCATACATATACAAAAAAATTATGGATAAAAAGTAACTACATCAATAGATATGGATCTGAAATTATATTCATACAAATGGTGTATGAACATAGCATGTGGCACTGCTTAAGGGGAGTATTATTGTTAAGTGCCCTTAATGGGCCAAAATCAACTAATAAACCCACCGCCGAATTAATATTTATAAATATCTCTCATTTTTTAATATGGTACTAAAGTTACATTATGCAAGAGATATGGTGCATCTAGGGACGTCAAATCGGGGAGAACTTATAGATTTGATCCAAACCCTTGATTTTTCTCTTAAAGGAAAGGGGTATATTGTGCGACGGGATGATAGTTCAAAGTTATAATTCTTCGTGAATCTTTTCATTCATCGCAAGAGTTATAATGGTTAAGATTAAAAGCCACCGATAGACTCATGTGGATATGTGGCATCATCTAGAGCATTCGATGGAAATCGAATGGTAGCTGTTACACTACTGACGAAGCATTTTATGCGGTCATTAAAACACACAAACGTCGATCAAACAAAATTTCTAATTCTGAACTCACAATGACAAAGATATAAAATCAACTATCATATAAGTATCGGGTTGATCCACAAAGAACACGGTTGACTTTCATCACAAAGTTGACTAAGTTAACCTTAAGTTTAATTAAAGAATTTAAGAGGTGGAAATGATATTTTATGAGTAGAAATGATATAAATATTCTAGATAGGATATTTTAAGAAATTTAGAAACTGATTTTATGAAGAAATGTCAAAAATCAAGGTCAAATCGTTGACTTTGACCAACAATTGACTTTATGAAAATCAGAGAATAAAAAGAGGTTAAAATATTACTAAAATTATATATTCAAAAACTTCAGAGAAAATGGAATTTATTGATATAAAATTTGTGATTTTTAAAGAAGAATTGGATTTATTATGAATTATTAAAAATCAAAGATCAGAAAAATCTTGAAATGTACACTTCAGTGTAAATCTTCAAATTGACTAACCAATGATATCCAAATCTTGAAATTGATATATCAATAGAAATCTAACAACCAAAGGATTCCAAAGAGGTCAAAATTGTAAAATTTCAATGTAGATTTTAAGAGTAATTGATCCCGCAAGTCAACGCCCAAATTCGGATTGAAAATGAACACTGTTTGGTCAAACGTTAAATTGAGGGGACAAATGATAATAAAATTTCACGAATTTTCTATCCACGGAAAGCTGATGAAACAAGAAATCCAATGAAACTAGAATTGAGTGATTCAAACTTAAGTTCAGAGAGATATCCTTATTTCAAAATCAGCAAAAATCCGAACCAAATTTGGGCGAAAATGAAGAACAAAACAACTTTTAAAGCAAAATTAACCTCCTAAATCTAATCTAAATACAAATTTTTGCAAGATGAACGATAGATTCTCACTACTAGCCCGATTGACGCGAGAATTTGGCTTCAATTCATATGGATTGAAGAGAATTGGCTTGGTTTATTCCTTGCGTACGTTTGGCGTTCAAGGGAAGAATGCGATCGAATCAAGCAACGATTCGTGATAAATCCTGCCTCAATTCGATTGGAATTGAGTCTAGGACGCAAGGGGATTGCGAAGAACTCAAGATTATGCTCCAAAATTGCTTAATTTCTTCACGATTCAATCAAGAGTTTAGTTTTCAAAGGGAGAAAACATCGTTTTATAGGAGAAAATCCTGCAAAAATTGCGGAACGTCCAATTCGGTGAAGACCGATCGACGGCCACGATCATGCGATTATCGTGGGCCACGATCCCACGATACACGATCCCATGATCCCACGATCTTTCGCATGTCCGATGAAGATCGAAGCCTCCTCGCGAAGCCATGTGTCGCAAGGTGAGACGTCGATTGCGTTCACTTGAGTCTCCTTTAGCGCACGTGCTTTTGATGGTGATCCCGTGGACTCAGGTTCATGCGATCGATGCCCCTTTATTTAGCGTGATCGCATCTAATGTCCACAGCGCTGCCACGTCGCCTACAAAAAAGAAATCAAGAGGGAACATAGTCCCACACCAAGAAAATAGAGGGAAAAAGTGAGTATAAAAGGTGGGGCGGCATAACGCAAATCTGCTACCGCCCCAATACTATAACCAGGGCCCACTAACCCATGGGCCCTTCACCTACCAGCCTCCTCATTGCCACGTGGCACCACCCGGGCATCCGCGTGGACTCGCGTGGCCCCTGCCACGTGTTCGCGCCTCCTTCGTGCCACCTAGGCGCCGCGTGGGCTCGCGCGGCTCTGCCACGTGGCCTTGCGTGCCGAGTTGCATCCGCGCGGGTCCCGCGCCACGTCAGCTCGCGGTTCATGCGGAAATTACCCCCTTTTTGCCTTTTTAAATAAGGAAATAAATTGATAAAAATCAAATAAAATTCGGGAAAAATCCAGGAAATTCATAAATCAATAACTGTAAAAATATAACTTCTTTTTAATTCAAATTTTCTCCATTGGATCACAAATTTCTTTCTTTTTAATATCATGCCATCTAAAATAAATTAGAAGAAGAATAAAAGATGAATTCATAACGAATTTAAATAATCTCTTAATAAGTCTTCTTTATATCATCCTATCATTCTTTTCTTGAAATTTATTCTTCAAAACATCTACTAAAGTCAAAGTAATTCAAGGAAAGTGATTAATTTCTATTAATTTAACCTTTCAAAAGATTAATCATCAATAAAGCACATAATTAACCATAAATTATGCATAAATATGGAATTTAGTGAAATGGCATATCAATGGAGAAAATTCATAAAACTATGATAACATGCAAACATACTCACATAAAATAAGCATGAATATTAGTTAAATAAGATAAGAATTTAAGTTAAATATGCATGTTATCAACTACGTTTAATCTTCACACGATGATGTGGTTCAAACTAGGTCCTATATCTTAGATTTGATGGCCACAACTTAAACATACCGATTTGCCTCCTCACATTTAATATCAGTTATTGATCACAGATGAGGAAAGAATTCGATGATCACGCCTAATTATAATTCTATTTTTACTCTCTCTCTCTCTCTCTCTCTCTCTCTCTCTCTCTCTTCAATGGTGTATATATTCTTAGGTTTTGTAATTAATCAAACCTTTTGGGTAGCTAGATCCTTGAATATCTTACTTTAATCATATTATAGACTCGTTTCCATGTCCAAGGACAACATGAAGTCAAGATTTCGTTGAGAGAATTGGGAGAAATCATATGTTGAACTCCAAAATTCTATTTATATATATCACGAAATGAAAACCCTTGATCCAATGATTAATTGGATCATTTCAAACATGGTTTTGGGTTAGATTTTGTGTTTCTCTTCATTTAGGATTAGATTTTTATTTTTAATATTATATTGATCAAACTTTAGATAATTTTGACATTTTCTCTCTCATCGTTAGTGATTTTCTATCTCTCACTTCACTCTTTGATTTCTCCTTCGATATTTTCTTATCTCAAGTGATTTTTTATTCCATAGATAAATTGATAACATGTAATCTATACATGTGATTATATGATTATTTATGCAATTAAGGCATAAAATATTCAATTCTTATGTTTATTATCATATTTTGAGTGCATATCTATCATTCTATGAAAATTTAATTTATAATTTCAAAATGCACTATTTTTAAGGACAATCATAAATAATTAAAGAGATATATTTGAGATTAGATTATTCTCATTTTATATTTGAGATTATAATTAGGTTTTAATGTTAAATAATAAGAGAAAATATTTTGTATATATACTTTTTTATTTTTCTATCTTTATTTTCTAAAAGAAATTAGTGCATTTTTTAAATAAAAAGTTATTCTCTTGTTGTTTACTAAATTTGACTTTTTAGGATGAGATATTATTTAATTTCTGATCAAATAAAATAAATTGGGATTAATTTGAAGTTAAACTTTTAAGGTTGTGAATTTTATAATTTTTGAATCTTTTTTTGAATGTATTTGGATTTATTTAGATTTATTTTTTATTTTGAATAATTAAAAAATTTGTTTTTATATCGCACGGTGACGTGGCAGCTGGCGCAACCAACAAATGATGTGTAGCCACGAGGCGACATGTGCATGTGCCACATGGCGCGTAGTGTGCGTGGGTGTGCATGTGTGGGCACATATGTGTGAGTGTGTATGATTAGTGGGTAAAGCATCATTTTAAGATATAAGTTAAACCCACTAAACACGTAGTACTTATATAACCATCATTTAGTCTTGATTTTTTCTATGTGGGACTATTTGTGTTTTTTTTATGAGCAAGTGATGTGGCACATTCTGGAGCATGTGATCACGTGAATCAATCATGATCGTCGATTTTCACTTAAAGAGGGGGGTACGTGGCACAGAATGATTCGTCATCAAATTGATTTAAAATGACTTAATCTCAACCGTTCATCTAAGGAGTTATAATGACTGAGATTAAAAGTGCTCGATGGGCTCCCGTGGACACGTGTACACATCTAGAGCATCCGATGAAGATCAAACAACAGGCTTTACGCGATATTTCTTCTTCACGCATGATGTGGCAAAATCTGAATGCTCCATCTTTGATCGAAATAAACAAGACTTAAAAGTAACGATTTGCATCCAAGCATTTCAACTGAACCATTCATTGAAGATGAAGAGGTACATCGAACGGTCATGCCCAATTTTGCCTATATATATGCATGTTCTTTGACAATATAAAGCAATATTAGATGTTTCAAATAATTGAATTATTTAGACATCTCAATCATTGAATCTCTTGCTTTCTTCCTCTTCTAGACTCATTTCAGTGTCCAAGAAGTGGTTGAAAGTTATATTTTGTCGAAATACAAGAGAGATTTCACTTCTGAAATTCTAAATTTCGTTTCGAACTTCGTTTTCAAAATTGTAGAATAAAAATAATTTGATCCGGCGATAAATTAGTTCATTTTGAGCACGATTTTGGTTTAAATCACGTGTTTTCCCCCTAATCTTTTGTCACGTGTCATTATATTTTAATTTTAAATTTTAGATTAAACAAATTTTATATAATTTCTATGTTTTCTCTCTCTTCACGATCAATTTTTCTCTCAAAATTTTGCTCTTTGATTTCTCTGTGAATATTGCATGATTTTTTATTTGGTGGATTTGTCTTGGAGTCTTCTTTCCAAATCAATTATGATCCCTAAGTTCGTACCTCAAATCCTCATCTGATTTGACCGAATTTAAAGAATGCCTCAAAAATACCTTATTTCTTTGTGGATTCGACTTTTATTGACCATTTTACTACTGAATTTTTGATTAAAACTTAAACTTGGTGAGTTTGGAAATTTTTTTGCACGTCTTCATGTGTTTTCAAGAATCTCATTAATTATTCTCATCATAAATATTTAAGTCTTATTTCCAAATGTATATTTTTTCATAATTTTTCATCTCAATTCATCATCCAATTTGATCGAATCTTAGAACATCTCAAGAACACACCCTAATTATCTGTGGATTTGACTTGTACTCACCTCTATACTAAATTAATTATAGTTAATCTTAAAGTTAATTGTCTTTGGTTTTACATTTGGTGGGTGAACATATGTAATGACACTTTGCATGATCACGCTCCATCAAATGATGCCATTGTGGCAAATTTAAGCAGTTGATTTTGAGAACTTGATAATTTTGACTAGGTCAAACTTGGATGTAAACTAGAATCAATCCTTATTTGAGTGATCTAAAGTAGAAATTTGTCTTTCGAAGATTCTTAATTCAATGAGAGCAAAGTGATTTCCCCTTTTATATGAATTACAGATGATAGCTTAATCACATCGTGTTAAGAGGGTGCAACTTGCATGGATATCAATGCCATGTATGATCTTTTGCCAATATTTGATAATTATATTTTAAGGATAATTATATGCCAGGAATTCTAAGGATCCTTATCAGCTTGTAGATGAGCATAGCCAAGTGTGTGAGATTCACTCAAGTAAAAAAAAGTCCCTATAGATGTAATGAAAATGAAACTCTTTCCAACTACACTTAGAGATAGAGCTCACCTCTCGGTCCTATATGGAGGAAGAACTTTTGAAAAATATTACTTTGTAGGATGTGAGTGTATATGTGTCGTAATGATACTTTTGTAATTCTAGATTAGCTACTCTCTATCCTCTCCCCTATATGTCTCTCTTCTCCTCTATTCTTTTCCTCAATCAAGATTATTATCTTCTTCTTTTTCATTTTCTACATGATATCAGAGCCAAGTTAGGACCACCGTTTGGAAAGCCATTCGCGAGTTCACACAAGGGCCTCATGAAAACTTTCATGAAGCCTAAGAGCAACTTAGAGACCTCACTAAGTAATGCTCTCAACGTGGTATTTCTAATCATGAGCTTACACATATATATTATGATGGGTTAGGACTAAAAGATAGATATTTTTTAGATGCATCTACCGGTGGCACCTTCATGAGAAAATGCAAGGATGATGCCCGAACACTCAAGTAGGGTTGAGCCAAAAAGGTAGACCAAACTACCTAGGCACATATCTAAAGTTATTATGATAACTAAGTGGTTACTTTATTTACTCATCTCAACCCACTAGATTTAGAAGGAATCCTTAGTAGACATATCCTTTTCCAACTTACAATACTAATCAGTAGAATTTTCCATAGTTGCAACCCTGCATAAATTAAAGACATCCAACTTTTGTCTCACCACACCCATCCTATGCTCCAGCTCCACGAAAAACCTCACCAACATCCAATCTGATTTTTGGGGTGATTTCACAACTAGTGGAATAGATGAATAAGATGAACTTTGTCACGAGTGGTTGAGATCTCGGACTTTGTCAAGACAAATGTTCATGTAGAAGCTGATCATAAGAAGGTAAGCAAGTTACATTTGTCGATCAATTACCATCACAGCCCACTACCAACCCTAGGAAGTTAGGGAAATCATTACATCAGACACATAATGTTAACCATTTCACATTGGCGAGGAGGCAATGGCGACAACATTGATAATATCAAGCCTTAGGAGTGGCAAGAAATAATTGGATCCTTGTAAGGATCATCTTATTCACAATGGCTCGACTAATAAGGGAGACCTTTAATATCCTTGCTAAGCAGGATAATAGTTCCAAGACCAAACATTGCTAAGTCTCATGTACCTAACTATTGACATCTAATGTCGATGAGACTTCTAAAATTTTGATCAAAATTTTGATTGCAGTAGAATACATTGAATCTCACATCCAAACATTGAAAAACCAATAGTCGATAATCCTAGTATCTATGTATATGTGAGAAAACATACACGGTTTATTTAAAAGAGTTCTTGAAGCTATTCAAGTGTCTGGTCTTTAGCAACACACGATCACTAGATAGTAGGATCTCCTCTTCAAATCTCTTTACCAATAGAGAAAGAGAAAAAAAGAGAGAATTCTCACAAAGCTTACATGGCCACCTTTTAGTTATGATCATTCTCTCCCTATTTATTGACATTTGGTATATATATTTTTGGCATAAACCCCTCATAATTATATCTATTGACAAGACATATTTGTGTGGTTGTTAAAAACACATGGAGACGTGTCAAAAAAATTTCCAAACTCACCAATTTAAGGTTAAAATCAAGAATTTAATATTATCGCGATGACTAAGGTCGAATCCACAGAGAATTAAGATATTTTTGAAGTGTTCTTCAAATTCAATCAAATATCGGATAAGGAATCAGGAGAAAAATTACAGATTTTAGGAATTAAAAAATTATAGATTTAGAAGGAAGACTCAAAGATCTATCTACAAAGTCAAAAATTACTCAAATCATCTCTAAATCAATAGAGAAGTCAAAGAGAGACGTTAGACAAGGGAAAATCATTTATGAGGAGAGAGAAAATGATAAAAATGTATGATATTCAATTAGTCTTAACTTTGAAGTTGAAAACTAATGTTAAAATAAAGATAGATTAAGGAGAATACACAAAAATTAATTTAAATTACTCTTGAAATGATCTAATTAATCATTGAATCAAGGACTTTTCATTTCTATGATTTCAAAAAAATAGGAATTCAAAATTCAAGCATAAATTTCTCCTCATTCTCTCAACAAAACTCTTAATTTCAAAGGCAACAAGGCAACAAAATCTTGACTTCAGCAAGAAAGAGAGAGAGAGTTTGTTGTATCCTTAGATATTTACTTTTAGGCAATTGGGCATCATCTCTACAATAAAATAAAAGGTTAATATCTTGAACTTCATGACAATACATATCATTATATTTCTATTGCAATTCGAGGTGTATCAAATTAACATCAGCTTAGTTATATACACTATTCTCCATGCTTACACAATAAGACATTCATATTACAATATGTACAAACCAAAAACCTATTTGAACTAATTGGTTTTGTTTTAATAGGTTAAACTCCACTCATTCATTACATAAACTTTCAAGGGTGAACATTGTGTTAGCTGAATGGTCAACTTTCAAGGTTTCAATCAAGTCAACATCTGGCATCTCAAGTAAACACTTGAAGATTTAGGAAAGGTTTATGATTTAACGATAGTCAATCTCAAAAGGATCAAGTCAAAGTTGATGTTGTTCAGCAATTAAGGGACCAAAGTCAACAATCGAATTTAAATGCGAGATGGTCAAAGTTGATGGTTGATGACGAACATTACATGGGAATTCAATCAAACTTATTGTTTCATATGATTCTAATTTATATAGTACAATATATTTTTTCAAATATGTTGAAATAGCCTTAGGAAAATCACATGTTAGCATTTTACTTGAATGTCACGTGAGTCATGATAACCTTCAAGGGTACATGACTCCTTTTGAGATAGAATAACCCGGTTAGGGTTAAAAAGGCTTCAAGGGAGTGATGCATGACGATGCCAAAGGTGATGTGCAAAAGCAGTGGTGGAATCTGGTGCATTAATGATGGGTATGGGCGGCGGCAGCGACATAAGATCCCAAGAAAATTGATAGAGGGCACTAGGGTTCGCCTACCGTCATCCGGTACCGGTATCTGCCGATACCGTCATCCTCTTACCGGTATCCAGTACCCGATACCGTCATCCAGTTCTGGATGACGGATATCGGATTAAAGTGGAGTTTTGATGCGGTACTGGATGCTTCCAGTACCGATCCGGTACCGGATGACAGTATTGGATGACGGTATCGGGAGATACCGGTACCGGATGACGATATTCTCCAATGGAATTCATACAAAAAATGCATCTTCATACCTTTCCCGCGGGAGAAATTTGGATGATATACAAAGACACGGTCACCCAAACCCGCAGCAACTACACCATCCGACGGTCGAGAGTGGCACCACGCCACCGCCTTCACCGATACATAACTGTCCTCCGAGGGAACCTGTAGTAACATCTCTATGACTTGCTTGAAAAACAGCTCCACTCTGATCTCTTTTTGCCAGCCGCGGGAAGGGCAGTGAGAAATAACGAGGAGCGATGAGGCGCCGAACGCGATCCATGAGAGTCCTCCGAAGTCGTGGAGCCAGTCGATGGCCGAGGGGGAGCGATTTGGCGCAGGAGGTATTACTTGACTTCTAATGAGATCCAGGGGAAGATCGTCCGACTGCTCATCATACCGACTATCATGTAGATCTACCGACTTGGATGGATGAATCGCAGAACAAGAAGGAGAGAGTGAACCCTAGATCTACCGGACTAAGGGGAAAGTGTCGGCAATCCACGAGGGGCGAGGAATGGGGGAATGGAAGGGGAAGAGAACAAGCGGATTCCGCCGACGCCAAAATAGATTTTTTGGGTGCAAGATCGAGTTATCCACCAGATTAAAAAGGGCAGAGCAACCTAAGAGTAATCGATATTCGATATTCGATAATTTAGGACTTAGGGTAATTGGGTATTAGGTAGGACTTAGGAATCGATAAGTTAAGACTTAGGCCTTAGGAGTTATTTTATTTAGTTTAACATTTAGGTTAAATCGGATGTCGATATCGGTATCGGTTCCGATATCGATATCCGGTATCGACACTCAACGGTAGCCGTTAGCAGATGTCGGTATCGGATTGCGATATCGAAAACCGATACCGACATCCAGTTAATCCAATACCGACATCCAGATGTCGGTATCAGTAACTGTATGTATCGGGTACCATTTAGAACCTTAACGGTACCCGATACCGTTACCGTTACAAAGATACCGGTATCTGAATGGGCGAAGCCTAGAGGGCACAATGGTAATGAAAGGGAGACACAATCTATCGTCTATGACAACAGGTCCCTCAAGCACACTCTAAAGAATGGAGGGAATTCACTAACTCAAAATGCACCAAAAAATGACTAAAGAACCTGGGTAATAGAAAAAGTAAAAATACAAAATAAAAATGAAAGGAAATGAAAAAAATTAGAAAAATTAAATTAGGAAATAAACCCTAATAATAGGCAAAGGCCAGAGCACAGTTCAAGTTTAAAAAGGCGATAAGACGTAATCCTGGTAATGGTAGGATGCCATGTTTATTGTTATGAGGATATCGACTCTTCTTATGGTAATGCTGGGATGATTGCCATGCCAGAGGGTCAAAAGAACCTTTTGTGGATCTAAATATCTCCAAGTGGGACACAATCACTCATGCATGCACGAATGAAGGCCAAAATTGATGGGGGAGCTCTTTGAGTCACAATGGTAATAAATTGACTTTCTCGATATTATTGGTTGTCCAATAATATCTGCTTTTGAGCAAAGATACGGATTCTAATAAGACAATGAGTCAGAGTGCTCTAGCTTGTGCTCCACAAGAGTTGACCATAAAAGAAAAACTGTCTGTCGAAAGAAAATTAACCATGGAAGTCCATGTCAACAAACTCATGGCTTTACCTAAAATTCAGATTTACACTGACCATGAGAGAGAAAGTATAAAGAGAAAGAGCCTTCAGTAACTAGTAGCAGAGAGATCGAATCGCAAAAGAAAACAGCCTCCATTCTGCGCACAGAGCTAGTTAACCATGTAGACAAAATGAAGGGATGTATTCGGGAGAGAGAGAGAGAGAGAGAGAATAAAAGAGTATTAGAGACAGAGACAACCTTCAGTTTGCGGTTGCAGAGGGGTTGGCATAGACGGGATGAAGAGTATGACCATCCTTGGGGTCCACGTGGACCCACTTGCGGCCACTTAATTTGTGCCGTTTCAAACCTCACTTGCCCTTCTTTAAGGGCATAAAGAGTGTGATCCTTCCCCATTCCAACATAATCCCCAGGATGAAACCGTGTACCCCTCTGTCGCACTATGATATTTCCTGGGATCACCCTCTAATATAAATGAAATTTATCAATTGAGGATATTTAGCATCGTTATTTAAGCATAATTAATGAATAGTTGCATATATCATCACCTCGCCGCCATATTTCTTCACGCCCAAGAACTTTGGGTTCGAATCCCGGCCATTCTTTGTTGACCCGGCAGTTTTTTTTGTGGCCCACCTCATGAAGACCAGAGATAGACCTCCAGTGGCATCTGAAAGTCAACTCTGTGGTTAACAAATGTGGGGATTGAAAGTGGTAGAGAGAGAAGGGGTCAAATGAAATGATTTTACTCACCAGTGGAACCGGTGTAAGCAGGAGAACTAGAAATCACTTCTTTTAGCCCTGCTCGCCGGCATATGCCAAACAGACTCATTTTAGCTAGTTCCAATCTGTTCCATTTGCCAGGAAGATTTTGAATTATTCGAGGCTTATATTCAACTGAAACAAATATTTGAACTAAAAACAGCCTATTGTAAGATCCGTCTTGAATAAAAATTCACTTTAACTAGAAAATGCCGCGCATTAATTAGTTCCACTTTCAAAGACGTTTTTCAAATTCGTGAGAGCTCCATCGAGGAAAAAAAATATTCAACGAACAAATCAAGTTTCGTCGTCGATAACTAAACTAGACGTGACGAGTTGAAAATTTTCTCGAGATTTTTCAGAGCAATGCTTATAATCAGCGAGATAAAGGCCGCATGCGACAGGTGTAATCTAAAAATGGCATCGTGCTTTTCGCCTCATATTTAGAAATCAACTACAAGTGGAAAGTATTTTGCTCACCCGAGTAATATGAACGTGATCTGGCTTCTGCTGAGGCGAAATAGGCGATGATTGAAGAGAAAGGAAATAGCAGACTAGGGCTTGCTGCTTGCAAAGAGACAAATTCCTGATAAAACCCATATATCAGAATAAATATGTTATATGCCCTTGAAATTTTAATTTTGTACTGTGACCCTGTCTAACATTTTGGGCCGAGCCGGACTTATAATTGTATTTTAGGCCTCCTGTTATTAACGAGTGACACGCTTGTCACTAATAATTTAAATAATAAGAAGAAGAGGATGAAGTCGGGTTGGATGGATAAAATATAATATTTGTAATTTAAAAAAAACACCGAAAATTCTAGAATTGTTTGTATGTCCTTACATATGCTTTTAACTAGGATTTCATTGGCCATCGTTGTTAGTTGAGAGTTCGTTATTAAATCAAAATTTCCACCATTGATAAGAATTGTGGAACATTACTCACTCTAATAATCGATTCAGTTAAACCTTTCTTCGATTGACTAGTGATCAAAGATTACAGATTGATTGATCGATTCTCTGCTAGATCATTGAGCATTCTCCTAAATTAATGATCTAATTGACCACGTGATCATCGATCAGATTGTGGGGATATTTTTGTCAAATTTTTTAAAGTTTAAATATTGTTATATTTATTTTCAATTTGAATTTTGAGCCATGATCACTGATCAGATCGATCACATTTAATTGATATACAATTTGATAATCAACCTGGCCGATGGGCATGGATCACCACATCCATCCTATCTGAAGTGATCAATTAATTCCAATAAACCAACCAACATGACCGTCCTTGGCCGATCAATCAAATTGATCCAATAAACCAAGGATTGATCAAGATTATGACAATCATGATCAGATTTTCACAAGCACCGTGGAAAGAGGCGGGATAGGGGAGCCCCTAAAGGGAGGTCATAAGCATCTATACCCTAAAATCGATAGGCCTCAGTGTTAGAATTAAAAAATGAGGTAACACACCTTGCAGAAATAATCACAGATATTGCTTAAAATGAAATAGAAATATTTTTATATTTCAAATGCGAAGTTTTCCAAATCGAACACTTTGCAGACCTAAGAAACATGGTTATCTAATATTTTGATAATTATCTGCCCAATTTCCCTAATTTTCGAGGGGCATTTAGGTTAGTTAACAGATTTTAGACTGCTCAAAATTTAGTAAACTCTGAATATTGACCATCAAAAAATGTGTCTTCATCTGTGGAGCTGAGGGTCCAAAGGTTGACCATACAAGATACTGATTTTTCCTTAAAATGTCAACAGTAACCGTTGACCAAAATAGGACGAGAATTGTCGTCTACTCCTTGATCCAATTCAATTCAAAGCACATGGTCAATGGTCAAAGCTAACCTATCGTTTACCCTTGTATCGAATTCAAGGAACCTTTCTGTTTGACCGAATTCCCAGAAGGTCATAGGCCTTGCTGCCAGGTGGACCACGCAGCGGGATGGCAGAATGAGAGTAATTTAAAGGATTATATGGGTCAACAGTAATTGGGCGTTGTGGGAAAGCCCGATAACGCATGACGGCATGAGAATGATCCGCAAATTAAAACTTCAAGGGCAAGTTCGGCATTTCCATTTTTAAGTGTTCTGGGATCGAGCCTAATTGAGAGTCTCTTTCGCTGACTAGGAGAAGAAGAAGAGGAGATAAGATCGTCGCCAAGGGGCCAAGGAATGAGACGACAGCTGGCTCGCTGGCACCAGAGATCCCCCATTTTCGGAACACAATTCCCTTCTCCTAGGTGGTTAATTCCATCCCAAGTTTCGTTTTTTTTTTGTTCAGATCATATCTTTATATAGTCAACCTGATTCATAAAATACTCCAGATCATGTCTCCGAGAGAAATTTCGTGCTTGTCGGCCCAATCGTTTGATCTTCCGCCGTGTTTTATAGATCTGTCTTACTGTCGCGGTCAGAGATTTTTTTATTTTTTATTTTTACCTGATTCGGAGAAGGAGATGAGGGGCCGGGGGCGGGCGGGGAATGATAGGGATGGCCAGTTTCATCGCAGAATGTCTTTCCCTCGTCTCATCGTTCAGATAATATTCGCTAGGTTTACAAGATAGTTGCCACAGGGTGGCGAGGAAACGTACGGAATTCGACTCCATTGATTCTCTCCTTACAGAGCTCTGCGCAGGCGACGATTGAAAGAACGTGATACTTCTGCTGCGGAGTCGGAGTTAGGAGATATCCGTCAATTCGACCCCATCTAGATGAAAGTAATCTCTTTCTCTCTGTCTATCTATATCTCTGAAGTGGAGAAATATTTATGGGTTCAGTAATTCGGTTCGTATCTAAAGATGATCTTTCTCTCAGTCATCTTGAATGACCTTCTCGAATTGGAGATCAACTTTAGAGGATTTCCTGAGACAACTATTTGATCATCCTTTTTCTATTTTCTGGGGATATTAGCACGACCGTTAAAACTTTCAAGATGAAAGTAATCTCTCTTTCTCTCTCTCTCTCTGCGCACCTATGTTGATGTATCTATCCGTTTCTCTATCGAACTACCTCTCTCTCTTTCTTTCCCTCGCTTTGCATTTGCCTATTCCCCTCTCTTTGTCTCTAACTGCATCTTTTCATTTTATCTACCGATCTATCTTTCCATCCGTCTATCCCCTTCTCTCCCCCTTCCATTATTTCCTCAATTATCGTTCCTTCCGTATAATTGCCCCCTCTTCTCGCAGTCCTCGTTTTTCATTATCTTCGTGATTTTATTCATCTTCTATCTAATTACCCAATGTTCGTCAACAATTCAGATCTATCGTCAAGAACAAAGAGCCCCCCACTAAAGGTCCACCCAACATCAGATGGATCTCATGCAAGAATCATCATCATCAATGGAAAATTCCCACCTTGACTGGAAGATCATTAGGCATCCTCTCTACCACCGAAGACCATCCCCATGGTTTGATCTTCGAGTCGTCTACATCAGATTCACGGGCATAAGGATCAAAGATTCAGCCCCGGAGACTTTGACTTTGACTCACATCCCTCTCTCTCTAAACACCATAGTAGAAGTCAACGGAAGGAGGGGCAGCATCTACTCCGACAGCGTCTCTACCTCGTTGAGGAGAGATAGAATAGAGAGAGAAACGGAGGAATTGACTTTTGTGGGCACCGATAGCATAAGATTGAACGGAAGCGCCATGTTTGAGGTCTGCAACGGGGAGGAATTGTTGCTTTCAGTGACCTTGGAGCTCTCCAATGGTGAGGGAAGCAAGGTTTGGAGTATGAGTTGCCGGTCAGGTGGCGTCGGAAGCAATGGCGCTGGTGGGTTTTTGAACGTGATGGGGGCGATGGCAGAGGTTTATGTGACCGGGACTTTCTCTGGATCTCCAATTATCCTCACAAAGAGTTTTCAACCAGGGGTATGTGAAGAAGAAACAGAGGCAGAGGACGACTCTTGATGCTATTCCGGAGTACGAGGAACCCAGATCAGAATTCCAGAGTTTCCTGGTAAAAATCTGCTCTGTTCTGTGTGTTTTTTGGCCCCTCTGGATCCATTCATGACGATTCTAGTACATCCATGTAGTTTCATCACATCTCTCTATCTGATTTTCTATCTGCCAATCTATCGATGGGGTATGACTTTTTTTTTTCCAGGAGCATGATGCAGAAGAAGACTACGAGAGCTTGTATAGGAGAGGGGAGTACTTGGACGGGGACAACGAAGGGGAGCTATCCTGGTTCAACGCTGGAGTGAGAGTGGGAGTCGGGATAGGGCTCGGCATCTGTGTCGGCGTTGGCCTTGGCGTTGGCCTGCTGGCCCGCACCTACATGACTGCTGCCAAGACCTTCAAGAAACGAGTAAGTTGATGATCCTCTCCACTCTCTACCTCATGCGCTTTTCTCTCCTGCGCAGAGTGTCTCTCATAGATCTTGGAGTGATTTGCTCTCGCATCACAAAAGCAAGCTTTCCAATCGGAGAGTATTAGAAACTTTTGAAAACCAAAACCTATCATGGTAGGTCAACCAAACCAGAAAGTCAACGCCAAAAAAACTCTGGGAAAAATACCTGATCTACTGCCAGAACTCGGCAGTTCTAGTATCCTCCTTGGCCATGAGCCTTGAAAACTCCTCGTGATCGTATTGAGCATCACTGTGCCCTCCGAATTCCTTGGGCAATGTCTCTGGATCAAAGCTCCTTCTCATTGTCGCCACACTCTCCTCGTTCTTAGGATACACAAACTTCACCTTCTGGAACGTTTTCGGGTCCAGGAAGTACTTGACCACCTGCAAAAGTCAACGTCTTTGATTTTAGTGAGAAACCTAAGATAAGTATTTAGAAAGTCAACAGGAATCAATGCCTTCTTCTTAAGGGAAAGAAATCCGTAGGAAGTTTGAAGAGTTTTTCAAAGTTTACTTTTTCTGGAAACACAATGTCATCTGCAACTTCTTAAAAAAAAACAGTTTGATTTGCTGTAACAGCTGGCACCTCAAATTTCTATTCATAAACCCAAAGAGAATTCTCAACAAAAAATAGAACGGGCAAATAAAATTGCAATCGAGAAAAGTCAATGCCTTTCGTTTACTAATACAAGGTCACAAAAGTTAAGAAGTGAAAACACCATAATCTTCTAAATTCAACTTTAGCGGCTCAATCAAAGTGCATACCTTCCAGAAGGACTCGAAGATTCTGGGAGGGCTGTAGAGGAAAGCAGAGAAGAGCCTTTCCGGGTAATGAGACTGTAGAATGTGAACAGTTTCCTTGGTAGTCTTCATTGAGACAGCTCTGGTCAACGACCATCCAGAAAAGTCAATGAGCCAGACCATCTGCTCATGGTCATCAGGTAAAGAGAGGATTGCATTCTCGATCAGGTAGACTAAGTGCCGCAACTGATTCACGTGTGATGACGTGTTCTGCGGAACTCAACATTATTTAAATATTACTTTACTGTGATCATGTTTTGGGAAAAAAAGCAACTGGAGTTGGGATATATATTTACCTGTTTGCCTGGCTTGAGAACGAGGACTGTCCTTCCATCCCGGTCTTGAAAGTTGGCTTTGTAGACTTTTCCCGTCTCTCCTTCTGCGGCTATTTCGTGCTGCAGAAAAAGCAAGATAAAATAAAATTATGCCTTTATATAAAATATACGTTTGTGGGGGGACTAATCACCGGACCCCCTCAATGTGTTGTGTCGACGAATTATTGGCTCTAGAATTCATGATGCTGTTGAAACTGTTTAAGGAAAATACCCTTTTTTTCTGAATTTGTGATATTTGAGGAGATTTAAATAAAGTAATAGCAGCTAAGGTTCAGTTTAGCAAGCGACTAAAGCTAGGATAAATACGATATTGGCTAAGAACGCAGAACTACCTTGGTCAAAACAAAGTTTTCTGGAAGTTTTCTAGTAAGAAACAGGTAAGGTCCAGTTCTAAATCCTAGATGCTTTAGATGCAACTACTCGTGTCAAAATATTAAGATGAATGAATATGAACTTTGTTAATGTAATCGGTATATGATCAAAACTATGTTTTCTCCAAATTCTGTTGATTTTTAAAATTATTAACATCTGCTCACCCAGCGGATCTCCTCTGGTTTGTAAGTAGATCGCCACATCAGAGTTTCTTCCAACATCTTTTTCGACTTTTCGACATTCCAGTTTCTTGCTTCAAGATATCTCCGCAAGCATGCATTGCTGCAATACTGGAGGCTGCGATGCGATAAGGGCCCTAGGCGTAATCTGAATTCGTTGATCTGCACACAATAAATATGAAAATCCAGTATTTTACTTTAATTAGCTGAGACTATATAAGGAATCAGATAAAGAATGATTGCGGGACAACACCAGACATGGACGTGATTGGCATATGATACGGTAAATCAGGACGGTCCATTTTGTACCTTACGTCAGTCATTAAATAGCAGACAAGTGGGTGAGAAAATGGAAAGAAGGAAATAAAAAGAAAGCGAGGAGAGATGATACAGATCAATCGACAGATAGATAGATAGATAGATAGATAGAGAGAGAGAGAGAGAGAGAGATGTGATATATATATAGATATACATATATAATGAATGTGAGAGAGAGAGGGAGAAAGTAAGTAGGAGACCAAGAGAGCAAGAAAGAGGGCAGCAAGAGATAACAGGGCAATCAAAGCAGCCCATTTCACTGATTTTTACCCTAGAAGAAACACACCAGAAATGAAGAAATCAGGAAACTGAAGAACAGCTGGTAACAAAAGGGAAAGGTCCCTTTCACGACATTTCTCTCTTACTTTTTATAGTAAATTGAGCATAATTCTCCTAGATAGCAGTAAAATGGCCTTTTTCAGGGATCTTGGGGAAAAAACGAAGGAAAAGAAAGTAAATGTGAATCGAGGACCAAGTTTCAAGGTAGCATCTGATGTCAGATAAAATGATTGCGTACATTTGAAAGGTGTTTAAATAAATAGTCAACCTGTTCTATAACGGTAGGAAAATATATATTAAAATTGACAATAAAATTGAATGAAGTTCAGGAGATAAGAACTAGCCCAAACTAAGAATCTGGATTAAGGGATTAAAAATGATGGTTCTCTCATAGTAAATTACCAATATAACCGTACCTTCTCTTCTTGATCAATAGGTTCTTCATTATTGTGGCGTCCATGGTGAGTGTGACTACTCCGAATCATTAAAACGGTTACCTCTTACAGAAGAAGAGAAATCCTGAAACAGAATTAGCGTTTGATGTTAAGTCAGAAAATCAGAAATACTCCTCGAGAAAGATACGGTATTTTCCTCTACCAACATATTCTTAGTCTACATAAATTGAACAGCATGCTTAAAAGTGAATCACTTCGCAACTCTGCTTTAGGTCCTCGAAGTAAAGAGATGACCCGTAGGGGAAAATGTGACGAACGAAACAGAAAAGTGAAACAGAGGCGTCCTTATTCAGAAGAGGCAGAAGGAATGATCGAACTCTGATCAATCTCGCAATTTTAGCATTGATCTTGCAATTTTATAGATTAACAATCAGATCAGTTTCGGATAGTAATTAGCGTCAGATGGTAACTCGAGTAGGGAGTTCATTGTATAAATAAGAATTGGCAGAACTATTTTCTGGCATCCAATTGGCGCAAAGTACGCATCGTGCGAGCGGCGAAAACCAACGGAGAAACCACATCAGATCAGATATGAACGGTCCAAATCTCAGATCTTGAATCGCAGCAACAAAAACGAGGAAAATCCGCCTACAACGGCAGTATCAAGTCCGTGACAAAATGGTCGCGCGATCAAAGAGACAGCCACCGGCACGATCCTTAGCGGAGGGCGAAGAACGAATGGCAAACGATGAAGAACTTTACCTCTAGCTCTGAGAGCCGTAGCAGAGACGACAGGAACCGCGACCGGGGAGAACCGAAAGCCACCAAATTCTGGGAATGAGAAAAAGTAGACGCCTGACACAGACTGAGATAGAGAGAGAGAGAGAGAGAGAGAGAGAGAGAACGCAGTCGTCGTAGCAGCACTCTGTCGCTGTACCTGAGTTTATTTAAAAATTGTGACCTTTTCGGGGATTTAAATCGTAATTCAGAGGACGACCTTCTCGGAGAATTACATTATTCCCCACTTATTCTCAAAAATTAGATTATAATTTCCTACAAAATAGAATTTCGTCCTTTTCTCAGGAAACGCCCACTTCATAATATTATATGAGCCAGATAAATAAATAAATAAACCCATAACTATTTAAATAAATCAGATTAGTTGTTTCACACAAATAAAAAAAGGATAAAATCGAATATAACTTTTTTACTTTTCAGCATCGATGGATACTTTTTGACGTACCAAATTAATGCAAATGCAAAGTCATGGCATCCTCTGTCCGGGCTTGGAACCGCCATTGCTTACCAAAGGCGGAATCGGAGAGTTTTTTCTAAGATACAGACAAGTTTTCGAGAATATTCGAAGAAGAAAAATTTACACATGCAGAAAGTAATATTAAGTTTTTTATTCAGTACCAGAGACCAATCTATCTGATAATATTTTTTTACAACTAATTCTTGGAACCCGGGATGAATGTTCAAAAGGAAGAAATAGTCATCTGCTGAGTGGATCCCTGTTATGAAAGAAGTAATCAAATGGAGAGAGAGAAAATGATCAGGGCATTTGGTCTAACATATAAATCTACATAAATTGAAAAAGATATTCGGCAATGGATGTGATTGACGTATGGTCTGACACCGGACGCCAGACACGGACGTGATCGGCGTATGGTCTGATTAATCAGGACTGTCCTTTTGTAATATGAAATGGAGAGAGAGAGACATAAAGAGAGATGGGAGAGAGAGAGGAGAGTGGAAGAACAAGAAGGGCGGACCAGCAAGAGATAACAGGACAATCAACGCAGTCTGTTTATCTTATTCTGGACGTATAAGAAGCTCCATTAATGAATAAATCAAGAGACTGGACAACAGAAACTAAAAGAACAGAACAGTCCCTCCCTTGACATTTCTTCCTTGCATTTTTTTATAGGAAATGGGGCTGAATTCTCCAAGACGGCATTTATATTGAATCTTCCTTAGGATTCACGAAAATCTTCACACAAAAAAATACAAAGGAAAAGAAAATAAGGTGGCCTGATGATTATCTTCTTTCTTCTTCTTTTTTCTTAAAATGAATTTACGATGATGAGATCAAATTTGATGTAAGCATCAGATACGACTCCACTTTAGAGTTGTGTGAAGCCTATAAAAGTAAGGACAGTCCATGAATTGCCAGAAGAAATCACAACCAAAACCTTATCTTCTCGTCATGACTAATATGTTCTTCGTTATCGTGGTGGCCATGGTGATCGTGGCCCATGCAGTCTAGCGGATCATTATGCTTGCCTCTTATCAAATAAAAATAACCCTGACAAGGAACTAGTGCTCCATGTTAATTCAGAAAAACAGAAAATGCTCCCATTGAAAATGCTCCGCGTTAATTGAAAGAAATTAAAACGCATTTCTGCAAGGAACATTTTCTTATTCTACATAAATTGAACAACATACTGAGCGCCAGATTACCCTTCACAAGTAAAGCGATGACCCGTCGTGTTTTCGCAACTCTGACCAAGTGCCTCAAAGTAAAGCGATCACCCGTCAGAAGAGCATACAGGAATGGTCGAACTCTGATATTCCATGGTTTGAGAGATCAATCTTGCCCTGCAATGAACTTGCAATTTTATCGATCAGGAATGAATTTAGCTTCATATTGTAACTCCAATGGCACTTTCAGCCCTTTCTTAAGTGCAATAATAGGAATCCATCGTAAGCGCAGAAATCTCATGAGAAATCTCATGCGATAGGAGATGAACGCTCCAAATCTCAGATATTGAATCGCAGCAACGACAGCGAAGAAAATCAGCCTATACAACAGCGATGGTCCGTTCAAAAAATGGGTCCCGCGATCGAAGAAACAACCCTCGGCACGAGAGACTTCTTCCTCGGCGTAGGAAGCTGAATCCCGGAGAATGAAAATGACAAAGCGATGAAGAGCTTTACCTCAGACTTTGCGAGCCGTAATTGAGAGTAGGGACGACAAGGACCTCGACCACCGAGAACCAGAAAAACAGTAGCTGGAACAAAGACCGGAGTAGACAAAAGAGGTAGAGAGAGGACACCTGCGACGTCCATTGTGTAGGTATTTGAATAACTTCATATTTTCCGTGCTCGCGTCCAATTCCAATTCAATTTATTTGCACTTCTCGGGGATTTAAAATGTAAATAAATGGATTTCCTTTTTCAGTATTTCCAATATGTAGATTCCTAGAATGTGGCATTCTATCCATCTCTCCTTCAAAGGAGCGTTCACCACATCCCAGATAAACAAACAATTGTTTAAACATAGCGTTATAAATTGTCTAGAATTTATAATATATAAAGCATGGATGCATTGTGAATGGCAGAACAAATGAATTCATATGCGTAGCCTACTAAGATATCCTCCCCTCTTCCTTTGTCCGGGCTTGGGACCGGCATTGGATTGCCAATGGCGGAATTAGAGGATATCTCCGGAAGTAAGAAACGTATTTCACGTATAATTTTCAAAAAGCAGGTGCGCGTGCATGAGGCCCCATAATATAGACATTCATAGCGCATTCCGTAGACAAACATTTCAGCGAAAATAAGATATCTTCATAATCAGAAAATGAACGAATTAATGATGGTTTGACGATAATGCATATTATTATTATAGTCACATGATATGACCCGTTTGGTCATGTCCACTTAAACTAGCTTAAGATTTCCATTCCAGTCGGGACCGCTCTAGTCATAGTAACTACAATGAAGCAGGCATGCGTATCGACAGCCGTGCCCACAGTGAACATTTGCCGCGCCAAAATTGGTTTCCCGTCCTGGGTTAAACCAGAAGACTGGTTTTCAGGAATAGGTGGATGCTACATGACTATCTACAGTCAATTATTTCTAAATTAATCGGGGTATTTAACAATTCTGATGATTGTGATTTATAAATCATAACAACACAGGCAAGAGTAATTACCGATAATTACTTCGTGAGATCATAAGGAAAATTTACTTACATCTGTACTGAGATTTATCTTTACTGGCGCTCCAAGGAAAAGGATCGTAAATTATCTTTCAAGGGATCAGTTTATCGCAGAATAACATGAGTGAAAAAGTGATTGGACGAAGTATATCAGAAAGGGTTAGAATCACAGTCAACGGCTCAATCTGTAAATTTTCGTTCATACAAGTTGGAATCATCATCGCATAGATTCATCGACAGTTCCCCATCTCATCTGTAAATATCAACTGGTAATTATTAAACAATCAATTAAAATGAGTTGGAACCATAGGAAGTTGAGTTACGCTAGCAGTTTCTACATTTCGCATGTATGCATCAAAGCATTACACATTCGATAAAAGAGCATGAAAATCTACTATCATGACAAAAGTAGAGAACCAATATATCAATAAATTGAAGTACTAAAATGTTGAAATGATAAAATGTTCTGAAAAAGAACTACAGCATAATTTGACGAGAGGTAATTCGAATATTAATAGAAAGACGAGTAACTAGAAAATTTAATTTCACTTCTGTTTCGCAGTTGAAAATTCCGATGGCGTTTGATACAGGCCTTCATTTTCGTGTAGATAGTCCGTAGACGCCCCGCCGTGTCGAGGCTACCACCATCGGGAAAGCTTCGCGTCGGCTTTTCTTCGCTTCTTGGCTTCAAATTAGGATCCGAACAACTTGCAGTCATGAATTACAGAACCCAAAAGGGTCGACAAAAGCTTATAAAATAGATTCTGATTGACATTTGGTTAGATAAAGAGCGGTCACAGATGGACGGAGATTCGGATTGTTGTTAGCGTTTGGCACGCGATCTATTACGCAGCCTTTATTTTCAAGGCGCGAGATGATAAAATCGGAGAGCGTTGAATATTAGAAATTGAATATTAAGAGTTTAAAGTAGAGTACCTTCTCGGATTTGTACGAGGTCGATCGCTTGGGGTGACCTCTTATCCGCAATGTTGATGAAGGAATTTTGCTCGGCTAGGCATATATACCAGGTATCATTGGCTGACGGTCCTCGGAGGACGTACCAAGAAGGGTGAAGAGCAGGCGAAGGACAGGGTTTGAAGGCGGAGACCCCGGGCAAGAAAAATTTAGCCCGTGCGATCTCCCCTCCAACGGACACCGGCGAAATGGATCTTTTATTAGGGCGGTGACCTGCCATGCGAGCGCACCCAACATGGCAAAGGTCTGCTGATACATCTCGCGACATATCAAGCCCCTATCCCCTCTCCCACACACCACAATAGATACCAACTCCGTCGACCTCTCTTACAGAAAAATCCAAGTACCTCTCCATTAAGGCGGTAACTTGGGCAATATCTTCAGATCCAGCAGCCGGAAGGGTCACCTTACGCTGATCTTCGTAGAACTCCACGTCTGTCCGCCCGTTCGTCTCGAATCGAGGAAATACACCGCTTCCTGAGGGGAAAGGAAGGCGAGAGGCAGAAACAATAACATCACGTACTTGTAGATCGGGCGATTCTCTCCACGAACCTGCAATCACAAGAAGCAAATAGAAAGAGAACGAGAGAAGATCTAAGGAAGTCGAGAGAAGAGATCGATAGCCCGAGCGCCTCCGGAACTTCTGATGCACCAGGAGGTATCGTAATGGTAACCCTATCCACGATTTTATATGCAAGATCTAAGAATCGACGATTCAGATGAAGCGGTTGTTAGGAATGGACGGCCGGATGCGGTAAGCGAGCTGTCAAAATGACGTAAGCGCTTACGTATATGTGCACGCGCTTGACCGGTTCCTTGGCTGTCGGCACCGCCTTCAAGTCTTGCGTGCGTTTGACGCGGACGGAAATTTCTAGAGGCTCCATGCACCGACAAGTGGTATTTATTTTTATTATAAAAGAACCATAAATTTCAATAAGGTGTCGGGCCCAGAAGGGCGGGCTAAGCCCGGCAGAAAAGTTAATGCTCGAAGCAAATGAATGACAAATAATACAAAGTAATCAGAAAAAAAAAACGGTATATAATATAACACAATTAATGGCCCAGAATAGATCAACGCGGATCGTTGACCAAAAACTCAGCGTTGAGTCGGGTCAACGGATGGTATCACATTGACAAAGGCAAGAGGAGTCGTCTTTCCCGCTTCTTGGCGAGTTGTCTATGTCTGGAAATTGCGAGGAAAACGGGGAGGAGGATGGCCAGAAATAAGAGGGAACTGGAGAGCCAAAGATGTCTGAAGTTGAGTGCCACGTAGGACAGAACAGCTAGCAAACAGAGGAAGAAGGCCCAAAATACAGCTTCCACAACATCTGCCCTGCAGCAAAAACGGATTCATTTATTTGTATTATTTATTCATATAAAAAGGAAAGAAAATAGCAAAGGAGAAAGAAAGATGAAAGTACTGAGCCACAGAGGAAAAAGATGAGAGAAAAAGAGACGATAAAAATAAATTGAGACACGGAGAAGCGGGAGAGAGAGGGAACCCAAACCGGAGAGAGAGATGAGGCAGACAATTGAAAATGCAGAATACCCAGGATATGAAAAATAAAGGAATTGGAATGCCAGATAGATAATCCATTTAGGAAAAATGCGAGAGAGTAAAAGAACTAGGAAGATAATAGGTAAGAGAATATCAGAATACCGCGCAGAGAGAGGGCAACCAAGAGAGGGGAGAGAATCAAATCCTGAAGAGAAAGATGCCGGGTATAGTTTTGTAGAAATCATTTAGGATAAAAATAAAAAGAAACATGATGAAAACCCTAAGAGGGAGTTGGAAGGGGGGGGGGAGGGGGGGAGGAGTTGCAAACAAGTGAGAGAGAGATGGGAAAGTTGCATCTACTCGGGATATATCTATATATATATATATATAGAGAGAGAGAGAGAGAGAGAGAGAGAGAGAGACTGATTTCTGTTTAGATTCCTAGGATGAATTTTGAAAAAGAAATAGAATTAAGATCATCAGTCCTAAAGTAAATGATAATTCTTCTTGGGAAATCTACTGAAGTAGATTTCGTAGAACTTGAACTCATAGTTCATGGTCTCGCAAAGTAATCAGCCATTCAAATAATTTCTTATGAAGTTGAAAATTGATCATTCGAGACTGGAAACATTAGAAGCTGCGTAATCTCAAAATACTGCAAAAAAACTTAAGTAATCAAAGAAAGGTACCGATAATCGCATCCATAACTGTTTTACACGTTTTCAGGCATTCTAATAGATTATTCTCCGAGGCAAAGCACTGTTTGTAGGCTAATATTTATTCTGTGTTTCAAATTGTTCGCGAATCTAAAATAGCTATTCGTCGATCTCGTCCTTGAAGTGAATGGGAGTAAGTTTGATGATGCAAATCGTAATGACGTTTATTTTACAGCAGACCGATCCTGGCTGAGGTGAGAATAGCACTTTCAGTTGTCAGATGGATGAAATCCTCGAAGACTCAATCAGATCTCGGTAAATTGGAAAGAAAATCAGCAGTAAACAACTACAATTAGGCTTTCTACAAAGATCGCCCCACAGATTGATGCGAAAAGGTATCCTTCGGGAACGATTTAAAACTTCAACAGGAAAGGAACGGTAGAATGAAATTCTCTAACTCTGGTAAGCATGAAAATATGTAGCAAAGTCTTAAAGATTATGAGATCTGAAACAAACCTACTGCTGATCTGAGGTTTCGGGGAAAAGATGGAGATGAAGGCGCACTTGTGCTGGGACCGGATCTGGCTGTCTCTGAGCTGCTCAGCAAGCTTAGAGCGCGTGATCATCTCTCGTAAAAAGAGATCTCTTCTCATCTGATTTCGCTCAGTCAAGACGTATAAGGATATTTAAGAAAAAATTTTACTCGTCCGCTTATGGTAATTCAGGGGTTATTTATATTATGTAGTATTCCCCTTGTGAATTATGCGGGTATGAAATGCTCAAATGTGCGTATCAAGTGGAATTGTCGTATACAAGTGAGATCTTTGAATAATTAACTATCATCTTACTACATCATAGATGAAAATTATTTTTTAGAGAGAGAATCACGACGAGTAGATGAAAATAATGAAATTAACCCGACTAAATCAAATCTTCTCCTGCCTAAACCTATAATAAAGAATTAATCATAGATGTTCAAGTAAAAGTGAAGCATTTCCACGAACCTATGGTCAATGGACAATTTTTGGGCTTAATAGGTGCATACAATGCATAACAACAAACAACATAAAAAGGAGCTGTATTTTAAAAATAGAATGTAGAGGAGTTCTAATTTTTTTTACGAATTTTTCTGGGATTTTTGGGATTTATTTAATTAAAATGATTTAAAACAACTATTTATAAGTGCAGGCTGACGTGGCAACTGATGTGGCATGTGTACCGCGTTAGGGCATCACGTGGCATGGAGGTGGTGCACATATGGCGCGTATTAGGGGAGTATAATTAGTGTTAAGTGCCACTAATGAGCAAAATTTAGTTAACTAGAGTGCCACTCTATTTATAACCCACGATATCATCAATGTTTTCATTGTGGGACTTTAGTTGTAAGTTTTTATCTTTCAAGTGACGTGGTATCGTCATGAGTGTCAGATCAGCACAAATTTGCATATTTAATATAGGTACATGGCGTAATCCTATATAGCAACGATTTGCTTTTATAAAATGCAATGAATCTTGACCGTCAATTCTAGGTGTTACAATGGCCAAGATTTGAAACGCCTGATGGACTCACTTGGACACTCAACGTGATCTGAAACGTTTATTGGAGATCTAATTGATGTTATTAATCGACAATCCCTTTTTCACATGGCAACTTGGCACAATCATGGCATTTCATCTAAGAGTTAGCAAACACGACTTAATGACTACGATTTGCTTCCCGACATTTAATATGAGCAGTTGATCAACGATGAAGCCACGCCCAAATATTTAAATTCTCTCTATTTGATGATAGACACATTCTTGGTTTTTTTATGAATCGAACTTTTTGGACTGCTCAATCCTTAGAATATCTTGCTTCAATCATGTTCTAGACTCATTTTTTCAACTAATAAGTGTTTGAAGTTAATATTTCGTTGAAAGAATAGGAAGAAATCACCGCTTGAACTTTTAAAGTTCTATTTTCAAAATCATGAAGTAAAAAGCCTTGATCCGGCAATTAATTGGATCATTTCGAGCATGGTGTCTAGTTAGATTTTATGTTTTCCTATTAATCTATCATAATGTAGCATTAGATTTTAATTTTGAAGCTTAGATCAATCAAATTTTAGATAACTTCGTCATTTTATCTCTTATTGTGAATGATTCTCTCTCTCTCACTTCTCTATATTGATCTATTCGTGGATATAGATCCGATTTGAGTGATTTTTTTATTATGCGGATAAATAGGTAAGTATTATTTCTAAATCTATATCTCTAATTTGTCATCTTAATTTTGTCATCAAATTTGATCGAATTTCAAAACACCTCAAGAACACACCCCAATTATATTTAGATTTAACCTTTGCTCATCTTTATTATTTCGCAAACCACGTGTGTGGGCTCTACTTCAAACCATAGATAGCACGATGGAGATGACATACTTGGGTAGTCTTCGCCTGAACCCTATACCCAAGTGGTTGCTCCATAAAGGCACGCGCAGTAAGATCATTGTAGAGGAAGGCATTTGACACATCAAGCTGATGAAGAGACCACTCTTGATTCACCGCCAAAGAGATAATAATACATGCCAAGTTAAGGCGGACCACAAGGGAGATGGTCTCATTGCAGTCAATCATGTAGGTCTTGGAGAACCCCTGAGCAACTAGACGAGCTTTGTGGAGATAAATCGTCATGTCATGATTGTAATAATTGTGTGGGATGCATCCGAAGCATCGGATCGCGATCCAACGGTGGCGATCAAATGCGTTTTATAACGCTTATCCACGAGGCTTCATCCTGACGCTCCATCAAGATCCGACGGCTGCGATATAATTGAAACGGCCCACAATGGACCGTTTCATCGTAACCGTAGATCGTTTCGATTAGACGGTTATGCCCAAAACTTGTATAAATAGAGATGTTCTTCCAATTTCTAAAGCATTCGAGATAGAAATCAATCCAATTGATCTGTTTAGACACCTCCCTTCTTGAATCTCTCAATCCTAGCCTCTTCTACACGCAATTTTGCATCCACGGAGAGTTTAAGATCGAGATTTGGTTGAGAGACGAAGGAGAAATCAAAGCTTGAACTCCACGATTGCGTTCTTCGTATTTTCGACGATTGAGGTCATTAATCGTGTTAATCCGATTGCTATTTGGGGTTAGTGGAGTCAGTTTTGCTAATCTATCATCCATATATGTTTGATTTCAATTTAGATTAGGAATTGAAGTTTAATTTTGCTTAATTTTAGTTAAAATCATGATTTACAATTTCAGAAATTTCTCCCCACTCCGATCTTTCAATTTCTCCGCGAAATCAAGATCAATTTTGATGATTTTCGATTATGTGGAAACGATTTGAAGTTCTCTTTCATAATCTAGCATTTTCCCCAATTTCTATCATTAATTTATCGTCCCATTTGATCAAATTCAATGAGATCATCATAAATTTCCTTATTTCCTTGTGGATTCGACCTTTATTTACCATTATACCCCTCAATTCGATATATTTTCATCAAATTGGTAAGTTTGGACTTTGTTTTGACACGAGACCGTGTGAAATCAATGACCTCGCGGTCTCCGCTCGTCAGGGGTACAAAGTAATCTAACTAACAAAGTGAAAAATAGGGTGAAGGGTGCAAGATCGCTTACCTTTGATAATAGCGATATGTAAGTGGAGATCATATGATGGCAATGCAATGGGAATCAGATTTGAGCAGAGGTCGAGGAGTCAGCGGGAGAAAGCATAGAGATTCGAATAGAGATGGAAATTAACAATGTCACAAGCGGCATGAGTAGTGGAGAAGCAAGAGAGTTGAGTAGTGGGGTAGGAGATAATGGTGAAGATAGTGATAAGAGAGGAGTAGGATCCATCTGAGTAGGTAGATGAGATGTGTATGTTAGAGAGGACAAAGAGGAGGAGATAGGTATAGGGGATAGAGATGGTGATAGAGGTGGAGTAGATGAGAAGTAGGTGGAGGAGAAATAGCAAGCAGACTTAAAGAATGTGACATCAACAGAGATAACATATTTGCCTTGATCCGAAAAATAGACGTGATAGTCTTTTTGCATGCGTTAGTAGTCGAAAACATCCATTTGACAGAATGGAGTGTCAACTTGGATGCATTAGGAGTGTGATCACGATCGATGGTCACACAACCAGACACCGAAGGGGGCAAGGCAAAGTGGTCACGATCAGGGTGGATATGACGAAGGGTACTTCACCGCCAAGAGGGGGCAAGAGGTTAAGGAGGTAAAGAGAGGTAAGAAGGGCATCAGACCATAGAAAATAGGGGACTCCATTTCCATTTAGAGAGTGCAAGTCATGTCAAGTAGGTGACGGTGTTTATGCTTTGTAATATTGATATGATGAGATGTGTGAAGACACATGGTTTGGTGTAGGACACCACAGGAGATGCATAAGTTTTATAGGGCAATCAAAACAAATTTTAGAGCATTATCGGTGAAGAGAATTTTGGGGGTTTTAGAATATTGAATAGAGATCTCATGAAGAAGTTGATAAACTAAGGATAAATATTCGTGTAGTCTTTTAGAAGATAAACCCAAGAGGCATGAAAGAAATCATCTAGAAAAACTATATAATAACGAAAGCCCAAGATAGATGAGACATGAGAGGGTCCCCACACACCACAATGAATAAGATCAAGGAGATTTATATGGAATAGAGTCTAGGCGAGGGTAGGCGGCCCAAAAATATTTGCCTTGTTGACATGACTCGCACTCAAAAGAGGAAACAAAAATTCATGAGAGAGCTTGGTGAATTTCAGAGATACCATGGTGGCCAAGTTGTTGATGCCACTAGAGTGCATAATAAGTCCAGGAAAGAAGACAAGAGAGCACAACTATAAAGTGGTTAGGGACGCTCATAAAATCTACGATGATGGTGCTGATAAATAATAGGTTGATAGGGAAATTGGGAACGTAAAAGACTCAAGATAGCTAGAGTGAGGAGGTCGGATTGGGCTCACCATGACCCACAATAAGACATGCATAACTATTAGCAATAGAAACATATGAAGTTGGGATAATTTGGATAAACATAAAAGTAATGATTGTGTGCTTGACATATGGCAGATGCTCTCAAGTCAATGATCCAAGAATTTGATAAAGAGACAAGTAAGGTAGTACTTGAGCTATAGGTGGATGAATGAGACAGCCAGTGAGCTACAAGAGCTCTAGGTGTCTCTTGAAACTTCATAAGATAATCATAGTCCTCTTGATGTATGGTCATCATACTCGAGGATGAAGAAGAAGAAGCATCAGTAGAGTAATATTTGGAAACCTAATTAGGTTTGCTAAACTTTTGCAAACAACAGTCAAAATGATGATTAGTTCATCGACAATGCTCACATGGTGGAAAATGGTTGCCCATCGTGCCCTCGACCGCGCCCTCGAGCACCATGTGTGTTGTGCCCCTTTTCCTTTGAATAGGAAGATAGCAATGTTGTAGAGTCAGATGATGCAAGGGGGGAGGTATAGGTGATGACATAAGAGGAGTCACGATTGACACCCGGAGAGAGAAAGAGAAGGTTGCGACAAGATTTAAAAGGTGAGCCTTGCTTAATATAGATCCTCAGATCTAAGAGGAGATTGAGGTGTTAAGGCCTGCAAGAAAAATAGTAACAACAAGCTCCTCTCGACAACAATGTTGAGTCATAACATTAGTCATTTACGTTTAATAGAATTCCAAACGAGTGAGAAGTCTATGAATGCTGATATAATAGTCTTAAAGGTGACATCTTGACTACTTTGCCTTATTACAACTGCTCATATACCTTAACAATCCAAGAGATATTAGACTCGTATCCATACATAGAAGTCCATTTGTCCTTGATAGCTTTGGTCACTATTATGAGCTACATAGGCTCACTAATGGAAAGGAATCATCAGTTGGAGCAGCCATGCCATGATGGCTTGATCCTCAATGAATGACATTGTATGACTAGGATTCCTCAATAGGGGGATCGTCCATGAGAAAAGAGAGACGATAGTGATAAAATACCATTAGCTAGCATACCAAGTGACATAGTTTGTCCCCTTGAAGAGAGTACATGGATTAAAAAGATGGTGGACGAATGTATTCCCTGAAGAAGATGAGGAAGCAACAATCAACTGCATTGCCTGGCCAAGAGTAAAGATTGGCCGTAATGCCGAAGTAGGGGGCAATGATGGTCGTATTGCCATAGGAGAAGTAGGGACTAGCTAGATGGCTAGAGTAAAAAGCATGAACCGACCAGATTGTCTGGAGCAGAAGTAGGGATCGGGTGAACTACTAGGGGCAAGGTGACTGTACAAGAGGGAGAAATGGGCAAAGATGTCAACGGAGAGTCCTCATTCGCCATAATCTTAAGGTGACGTTATTGGGTTATGAGGTCGATAAACTTTCCAAAATTTTGATGTAAAGATCAAATGTAGCATAATATATTGAATTAGATATTCAAAACATCAAGACAACACTAATAGATGATCCTATCATCTCGTACGTACAAGAAAACATTTTTATAGGGTTTTCTTGAGAGAGTCATTGAAGCTATTCAAGTGTCTAGCCTCTCGCGGTATCCACACGGTCTCTAGATTGTTAGATCTCCTCTTCAAAGCTTTGCACCAAGAGAGAAAGAAAATAAATGAGAGAATTCTCACAAGGCTTGTATGGGCCCCTTGAGCTGTGGTCGTTCTCCCCATGTTTATAGAAATTTGGTATGAGGTTTTTTTTCATAAAAATCCTCATAATTATGTCTATATCCACCAACATCCATAGACCTTATGTGTGTGACCTCTAGGTCCATATCTCTCACCAGTTAATAAATCTATAAACAAGCCAAGAGTCAGTTAAAAAGTCAATAAGCATGACTATGATGTGCCCCAAAAATCATTTAGATAAATTATTCATTTCTCCATTATAGAATCCTCAAATATAAAACTTGTAGATTTCAAAATTTAGTATCTACTGATATATAAAATTGATATATTTCATTCAGTATAAGGAAAGATAGGTTCGGACAAAGATTCCACATCAATTTTCTCCTGCATAATGTATTGTTTTCAAAATTATTTGATTTTGATCGTCCAAAGAGCTTCAAATTGAATTGGTTTACAAAAAAATTTATAGATCATAAAAATCCTCTTCCAATGGTACATGATATAAGTTTTTCAATAAATGAATAAAAAGATATGACCTTTTGAAGATGACACTAAAAAACTAAGGTTTTACCAAAAAAGGCAAGATTGAAGATGTTAGGCCACCATTTTCGATGTTCTTTGGCTTGAAATAGATGTTTTCAATGCTTCTGAATCTAATGCAAAAAGTTTCACGTCGACTTGACCTCAAATGACAAATATAAAATTGATTTAAGCTGATTGCATGGAGAGGTCCATTGGACTAGTGGAGAGACAATGAGCAGGTGACACAGGGAATACCTGGCGCTTGCACGAGGAACCTAGGTTAGGGCTTCAATACGATGTTGTAAATGTAAATGAGATAATGATTTTAATTGAAAAAATAATAATAGAGGAGAAGAAAGACATACATGGGAGAGGAGAGAGAGTAGCAAATCTATAACTATATGAGTTAGCAGCCATGTTATCCCAGTACATCTGCATAGGCCCTTCTGGCAAGAAGCCAAGCTCGGTGAGAAGAGAGCGTAGCCACATCATTTCTGCCGTGGTATCCGCCATGGCTCGATACTCGGCTTCGGCGCTAGAGCGGGACATGATAGACTGCTTCTGAGAGCGCCATGTGACCAGGTTACCTCCAACATAGGTGGCATAACCACCATGTGACTTCCGATCCTCCTTGTCACCAGCGAACCCAGAGTCAGAGTAGGCCTCAATGTGTAGATGACCCACTGTCGCCGATACAAGAGGCCCTTCCCCCTGAGCTCTCTTAAGGTACGCCGAGCCGATAGACACCCTCCCGGATGGATAGTGCGAGGAGCCCGCATAAACCCGACTCAAGATACTAACCGCATAGGAGATGTCCCAGGCGAGTCACGGTGAGGAAGATCAATTTCCCCACAAGTCGGCGGTAGATGCCCGCATCCTCAAGAAGTGCGGTAGCATTGTCCCACCAGTCCACATTCTGCTCCATAGGTGAGGAGGCCGGCTTGCACCCCAGCGTCCCTATCTCCTCCAGTAGATCTAGCACGTACTTCCGCTGACAAATGGACATCTGCCCCTGACGGTAAGCGATCTCAAGTCCAAGAAAGTACCTGGGGGGAGACAGATCTCGTCTACGAAGTGCTGAGCCAGATAAGCCTTGGTCGCATCCACCTCGGCGTCGTCACTACCAGTGATGATGATGTCATCCACATACACAGCCAGGATAACACATCCATGCGGGGTGCGTTTCCGCATGACGGTCGGATCGAGATACGGTAGAGACGAAGCCATACGAGAAGAGCGAGCTGCGAGAACTTGTGGAACCACGCACGCGGGCTTTGCTTCAGCCCATAGATAGCCTTCTTGAGGAGACACACCTCAGACGACTCCCCCTGAGCAACGTATCCAGGCGGTTGCTCCATGAATACCTGCTCATCGAGGTCTCCGTATGGGAAGGCATTGGACACGTCCAGCTGATGAAGCGGTCAGGATTGATCCAGAGCAATGGAGAAGAGAACACGGATGGAGCTGAGGCGCGCCACAAGCGAGAATGTCTCATGATAGTCAAGACCATAGGCTTGAGAAAAGTCACGAGCCACGAGACGTGCCTTGCAGCGAGCGATGGAGCCATCAGGATTGTACTTGAGGGAGTACACCCACTTGCAGGAGACAACATTGGCATCAATAGGCCGAGGAGCCAGCGTTCAGGTCTCCCGCTGGATGAAGGCCGCATACTCCACATCCATCGCCGCTTTCCACGCCGGTACCTGCAACGCCTCAATATACGACTTGGGAATTGACTCGGTTAGAACGGCAAGAGCAAGGGACTGATAGGAAGGAGAAAGGCGGGCAGGAGAGACATGATGAGCGATAGGGTATCGCGTGCAATGTCGAGTGCCCTTGCGAAGGGCAATGGGAAGGTCAAGATCAGATACTGGAGGCGGTGGGGAAGGTGGTGGTGACAAAGGAGCCGGAACAGTGGAGAGCGGCGAGGAGGGAGATTTCGGCTCAGAAGATGGGTCAGACGGGAGGGATGCCGAGGGTGGTGACACCTCAGGCAAGGTATCCGGGACAGTCATAGGGAGGTCAGTGACAGTGGTAGCAGATACCGAAGGAAGGAGGGATGGGGAGGAGGGGTCCTCGCCAGACGGAGTAGAGGTAAAGTAGGGAACGTCCTCATGGAAGGTCACATCTGCCGAAGTAATGTACTGTCGCCGATCTGGAAAGTACACACGGTAGCCCTTCTGAGTCCGAGAGTAGCCGACGAACACACCCTTTTGTGCACGAGGAGCCAGCTTGGAGAGGCCAGGGGTGTGATCCTGGACAAAGGCAGTGCAGCCGAACACTCGAGGTGGTAGAGAGAAGAGGTCAGCAGCAGGAGTCAATCGCTGAAGGGGAATAGCTCCTCCAAGTGCGGCAGATGGAAGGCGGTTCACCAGGTATGTAGCAGTCAGAACAGCCTCACACCAGAGATACTGAGGTACCCTCATAGCCAGTAGCAGTGTGCGTACCATATCCAGGAGGTGTCGATGCTTCCGCTCGGCCACCCCGTTCTGCTGCGAGGTATATGGGCAGGTAGTCTGATGAACTATGCCATGAGCCAGACAGATTTCCTCAATCGCCTTCTGAGTGAACTCAAGTGCATTGTCTGTGCGGAGGATTTTGACCATCGTCTCGTACTGGGTAATAATCTCAAGGAGGAAGTGCTGAACGCGAGAAAGTACCTCCTTTCGACTCTTCAGGATATATGTCCAACTCGCCCGGGTGTAGTCATCGACGAACACCATGTAGTACTTGCCTCCTGTAGGAGAGGTATGAGGGGCCGGACCCCAAACGTCGCAGTGAACCAAGTCAAACGGGCGATGGGTAGGTGGACCAGTGCGTGATGGGTACGACGATCTATGGTGTTTCCCTAGTTCACAAGACTCACAATGAAACTCAGATAAGTGTAACCAAGGAAGTGCTTCTTTAAGTTTGACAAAATTAGGGTGCCCCAAGCGACAGTGCCACAAAAGAGAGTCATGAAGGGAACTAGAAGAAGCAGAGAGTGCAAAAAGGGCTTGAAGGCCCGTAGATGGAGAGTCAGCCACTAGCTCGTAGATGCCTCGTCCGTTCTCATGGCCCAGTCCAATCCTCCGACCCGTGTCGAGATCCTGGAAGACGCAGTGATGAGGAAATAAAAACACACCACAGTGAAGGGCTTTGGTGATCGCACTGATGGACAGCAGATTGGCAGGGAATCCAGGAATATACAGGACATGCTGTAGAGGAAGGGAAGAGGTGGCACGAGACTGGCCAGAGCCAAGAACAGGACATGAATGACCGTCAGCAATACGGACATCAGGAATGGAGGTTTCAGGCCGATAAGAAGTGAGGACAGAGGGAAAACCAGTCATATGGGAAGATGCCCCCGAGTCAATAACCCAAGAAGTCATATGAGGGGTTGAGATAGACGTCGTACCTGGAGAAGATCCCCGTCCTCTAGCATATGACACCAAGCTGCTCGTCAGTGCCGCAAGACTGGGCTGATGGTGCCGCAGCGTCGACAAAGTGAGGAGGCCCGTGATGCCCGAATGTAGGCCAGCTCCAGGGAGATAGTGCAAGGCTGACCGTTCCCGCAGCCGAGGGAGTAGTGGTCGAGGATGATCCCTCCGGAGGGGACGTAGTCGAGGATGCCCTGCCTCCAGAGGCAGCCAGGGCCCAAGTAGGCTTCCCGAACTCCTTCCAGCACTTCTCTGACGGGTGAGTCGGCTTCCCGCAGTACTTGCAGGGTGGATAGGAGGTCCGGGTCTTCCCATAAGATGTGCTCTTCCCAGACGCCCGGGGAGCCCCGCCTGATGCGATGAGTGCCGAAGTCTCGACTGGCTGCGAGGTCTGGGAGGTGGGCAGGCTGTCTTGCACGCGAAGTGCGGCTGCAAAGATCTCCTCAGTGGGTAATACCCGGGAGCCCCCAAGCACCTGTCCTCGGATCATGTCGGCCAACTCAGGACGTAATTGGCTAAGAAACGCTCCCGCTCGGAGCTCATCGCGGTACCGTCTAAGTATATCAAGATCCAAGACTAGTGGCTGATAGAGCTCGAGGTTAGTGAAAATAGCATCGACCGATCCATAGTAGCTCTGGAGAGTCCTGGTTCCCTGGCGACATGCAAATAGCTCCTCATATAGGCAAACTGTCCGGCTTACGTTGCTCTTGTTGGCGTACATCGTCTCCAACTTGAGCCACAGGGCACGGGCAGGACGAGTCATGCTAAGCGGCTCCATGATCTGTGTCGCTACACTGGAGATAAGCCAAGAACATACCGCGGACTCCAGTCTGCTCCACTCCAAGTACTCCGGGTCCGATTCCTTCGGCGAGGGATCAGTCAGATGATGCCGAAGGCCATGGGCGTTGAGGAACTCCACGAAAGCGCCCCTCTAGGGCCCATAATTGGACCCGTCGAACACGTATGCCGGCTTGGCCAAGGCACTCACGATAGAGTGCTTCCCGGATTGCCGGGACAACCCCATCGCCTGAGAGGGCTGAGTGACCTCAGAAGATGACGACACGGGGGTAGGCTCGGCCATGTAGAGATCAGCAGCTGTGACGACGAACCGGCGGCTATGGGATATGAGTCGACGCAGCAGGGCAGGTCAACGGGGGCCGGGCAGGGCGACGACAGCCGGGCAATGGCAGCAGGGCGCCGGCTGGGCAAGGAGACGGCAGGGCGATGGCCAGGCAGGACGATCGCCAGGCAGGGTGTCGACAGGGCGACAGTAGGAGGTCAGGACGACGGCAGCAGGACGGTGGCCAGGCAGGGCGACAGCCGGGCAGGGTGATGGCTGGGCGACGGCGGCGTGACGTTAGGCGCGACGGCAGGGCAGGGCGACCGCCAGGTAGACGGCAGGGCAGGGTGACCGCCGGGCGACGATCTGATGGCGGCGACGTCGCAAGACGAGGCAGCGGCGGCTTCGTAGGGAAAACCCTAGGATAATTTTCCTCCTAACTGCTCTGATACCATGTGAGAGAGAGAGGAACACAAGAGAGAGGAAAAACAAAAATAGGGTTTGATGTGATGTGTACATGCACGAGATAGAGAAATATATAGGAGAGATAGAGAGGAGAGAGAGAAAGGGAGAAAGTGGGCTTCAGCCCAATAGGAGAGAGAGAAGAAGATAGGCTTTAACAAGTTTTATTTTGGCCCATATATACTGGTAACAATGATCACTAGTTTTTAAACATATATTCTAAACATTTCTATTTAAGGGATATTTAAGAAGGATATCAAATTATTTATAAAGAAAGATACTGTTTGATCCAACTCATATAATGAGTATATAGCTAATCTTGTGGTCATCGATGTGTACACCTAAAATAGATAATGAGTGTACTTTTGAGAAAGAGTTAACTAAATTGCTCTGTACAAATCTTTAAATGATATTATACCTAGCTATCTATTGCATTGATTCATGTCATGGTTGTGTATGTCATCCTTTGACCTAAGGTACAAAAGACAACTCGTGGATGGATGATCTTGTTTTGATTATGACATGAATTCATAGTCATAAGATCTTTAAAATGTCATATATTGCATATGGCATAAAGTCTTCAAAGATGATTGAGAGTTCAATGTGGGATTGTCTACCCTCAACATTGAAGAGATTGATTTAATGAATGAGATGCGAACAAATCCTTGGCTAAAGTAGTGAAAATATCAAAGAAAGTGTTCTTAATGATTTCCTCCGTACATCAATACTAACTTGAGTGATCGATTATGGTTTACTAGTTAACCGTACCTTAATTCATTAATGAGTCTTTGTACATACAAAGGATTATACATACTCAATAACCTATGATATCAAGGTTCTTATACAATTCATATCTCCTAGGGCACATAGTGTAGCTTGGAACTTTGAGTTGGCAACTCAACCTGTCGATGTGGTTAACTTGATCCTCGATTAGTCAATTTATATAGCACTAGATATTATTAATAAGGCTGACCAATAGGCGTTAGTGGGTTTATGAAAGTTATTAATCAATGAGTTATATAGACCCAGATGATCACAAACATAAGGTATATGAACATTGATAGATAAAAATAAGTGTGAGGATTTTTGTTGAAAGGTTCACATACTCAATAGGAAGAGAATGACCACAGCTCAAAGTGCCAATATAAGCTTTATGAAAAATATTTAATTTTTATCTTTCTCTCTCGGTGAAGAGCATTGAAGAGGAAATCCAAGTATCCAGCGATTGTATGAATACCGCTAGAGGCCGAATACTTGAACAACTTTGATAACTCCTTCAATGAGCCCGATAAGTCTAGATTTTAATTGATATTCAATGATAGGACCATCGGTTCTTAGCACCTCAATGTTTTGAAAAAAAAATATTCGATTCAATGTATTCTATTGTGTCAGATGTTTTTGAAAAAAATAAATAAAAGCTCATCGAGCATCACATCCTAACACAAATATCCTAGATTGAAGGGCTTACAGGAAAGTCTTATAAGTTACTTTGTTGAAAATTCAGCATGATGAACATAAACACTCCAGCTTGAGGGGCAATACGAAGAGATAATCTCTTAAATTTTGGTTGTTGGACTTTGATCTTATTCTGATATCTCTTACAAGGCATACTCAATGTGTCCACTTATTCTCTAGTATATAAAACTCGTTCCCCTTAGAAGAGTTATACAAATGAAAAGTGGGGTCTTATTTCAAAAAGTTATTTTTAAGAACTCTCTCAAGGCATTTACAGCAAATAATCTAATATATTAGTCCTCGGTGTGCATTAAAAAATATATATTGTAAGGTGGACGAACAAGCTGCCACACATGAATAAAGGATAGGATTTTACAATTATTTATTTGTGAAATTTAATATTTCCTATAATCGCTCGATAAAATAAGGTTTGTTTTTGAATTAAACTGGAGCAGAATAATTCGCACAGCTTGGCCTCTCGCTGCCTTTTCTCAGACCCCCATACCGCGCGCACTATAAATCGCTTTTTCTTCTCCCGGAGAAGGGAAAAGCTGATTCTGGCGGAGAGAATGGAGAAGGCGCTGGTTGAGCGGCTAGAGGCGGCGGTTGCCCGCCTTGAATTGCTCGCTTCTGGATCTCAGCCGTCGATCTCTCCCGGCGAGAATGCAGTTGATCCGGCTTTGAAGGCATTCGACGAGCTCACGGAGAAATCTCTGGGGAGAATCTCGGCCGCGGCGGAGAAGATCGGCGGAGACGTTCTCGAGGTCACGAAGATTCTGAAGGAGGCCTTTTCCGCGCTGAGAGATCTCCTCGTCGAGTCCAGGAGGAGGCAGGTTGTCCTTTTTTCTTCAGTGCTTATTTAGTCTACTTTGGATTGCTCTTGCTTTGCGGAATTCAGCGGCTCGAATTGTCTTTTTCCGCCTCCAGAATTCTTTTGATTATTTTATTATCTCAAAATGGAATTTCTAGATTGCCGTATGTTTATTTCTCATTCTTTAGATTTTGTTTGCTTGACTGAATTCGTTTGATTTAGATATGCATTAGGTCATTCATGTGCTAGAATGTGTCTTTTCTGTCTCGAGAATACTTTTAATTTTTTTATTATCTTAGAATGGAATTTCTAGATTATGATCCGATTTATCAATTAGTGTCATTTTGCTTGAACTTTTTCGTTTATCAATGATGCAGAAACCTGATACTACGGGATTGATTGAGTTTCTGAAGCCGTTGAATGATGTCCTTGTGAAAGCAAATGCTCTTACAGAAGGAAAGCGCTCCATGTACTTCAACCACCAAAAAAGTGCTGCTGGCAGTCTCAGTGCTCTGGCGTGGATTGCCTACTCTGGGAAAGACTGCGGTGAGTGTAGAGAGCTGTGATTTTCTCATCAGCTTACTATGGCTAGTTGACTACTCAAACTTTTGGTTTTGAATACCAGCCAATAACTTATGTTTTTCCCTGTTTTTGCTTTCTAAGGTATGAGTCTTCCAATCGCTCACGTTGAGGAAAGTTGGCAAATGGCTGAATTCTACAGTAATAAGGTTTTTGCCTCTTGCTCGTTTGTTTCCTAAAGCATGCATACTGTGGTTGATTTGTCTTTAGTGGTAGTTGATTAGAATATAGAGCCAAAATGAGCTGATGATTGTGTACTTATTGAAACAACCCATTCAATAGCACACGATTTCTTTTCCAATGCATTTGGTACCAGACTTGTATGAATATACTCTGTAATTCTTGGGCATCTTTCTTAGCCTATTTTATCTGACCTGAAAAATATAAGAATTGATGAATTATTTGAGAACAAACTTGAGATATTTCATTATATGGTCCTCATTTAGTGCTCCTAAAAAATGATCCTCATGTAGTCAAGATCTTGTTTGAAAGAATGAAGATAATACTTCTTGAATATCTTCATAGAACACTTTATGAGTTCAGATTCAGGTTTGGAGAATAAATAGGTGAAGTAAGACATAGAGATAAGGGGATGCATGTAGAAATAAAGTGAAGACTACTGAGTGTGAGAGAGAGAGGGAGAGAAAGAGAGAGATTGGAAGAGACATCAGATGCCACAATCAAATCTTAGGTGAGCCTTTGTTTGAAAATATATTAGGCGAGCTTTTTAAAATGGACAGTCTGATCAGTAATCATACTGATCTGACAGTTCACCTGACAAAGCATCCATCATTGAAGATCTTACAAATGGACACAGCAGTATATCTTACAATAATGATCAACAGCCAGAAAATTGCAGATAATGATTTTTGATCAGGTCAGTTACGATCCGAAGGCCATGATTTTTGACTGGCCAACCCTAGAGAATAGAAGGAAAGGGAGAGGTCTCGGTCTTAGTCTGGTGAAATCTCTCCTTGAACTCGAAAGGAGCTTGAGTATCTCTGGAGTAAAATTCTAGACCATGTCAACCCAAATGAGAAGCCTCCATTATCTTTCCTTTTATTTTTGGACCAAAGGGGCTTTATTTTCATTTAACCATGCCTCTCTCTGCTGGAGCCTTTGGTCTTGCTCCTTAACTGTTGCTTTCCTCTTCTTCTTGTGCGAGCAATTGGATAAATCATATCATATGGTAATAATTACATAAAACATGCTGTCACAGATTCTCATGGAGTACCGAAATAAAGATGAAAATCACTTGGAATGGGTAAAATCTCTGAAAGAGCTCTACCTGCCAAACTTACGTGATTTTGTGAAGGCCTTTTATCCATTGGGTCCTGTTTGGGGAGGCACAAGTAACTCTCCAGTTTCTTCAAAACCTCTTCAAACAAGAGCTCCCCCTCCACCGCCACTTCCGTCAGGTCCTCTCACCAGTGCTGAAACCAAACCGTCACCTCCAAAGGGAGGGATGTCTGCTGTACTCCAGGAGCTCAGCTCAGGAAAATCAGTTACAACAGGTAAATGTGTCTTGGAATTTTCTATTTGTCAATTCTAGTTTTCTATGTTGGCACTAATGAATTCAAAAGAATGTCATTTGGTTTATGCGATGCACCTGCCACTTTTCAGCAGCTCATGATTTCTGTCTTTTCAGAAACTATCAGAGACAGGCAATGATGGTCATGATTAATTGTCGATGGATCAACAACGACTCAATCATGCAAAATAGCTGATTAAGATTGCAGATTACCTATCAAGGGCCATCGATAGATTGGTCATGGCAACCAGCCCACGTAAAAAAAGCCCATTAAAAGATTAAAAAGTTCAAAGCATATTTACTCTCTCACAGCCTCTCTCTCTCTCTCTCCATCTCCCTCTCTCTCCTTAGGTCTCTACTCTCTACTCCTCTCCCTCTCTCTTTCCCATTCTTTTCCCATTTATAGTTCCACTTTCCTCTCCCTCTATAGCTCTCTCTCTTTCCCTTTCTCTTCTCCTTTCCCTCTCTAGCTCTCTCTCTTTCCCTCTCTCTTCTCCTCTCCCTCTCTAACTCTCTCTCACTTGCTCCCCATCTTTAATTTCCTCATCTCTGTCTCCTCCCTATTCTAGTTCCCTCTTTCTCTCTATTTAAAGTCCTCCCCCTAGATCTCTCTCTCTATAGATTTCTTGCTGTATCTATCTCTCTTTCTTCCTGTCCCCCTTCTCTCTTAATTCTGCCTTTCTCTTTATCTCTCACTCTCTCCCCCATTTTCTAATTCCGTCTGCCTCTCCCTTTAAAGATATCTCTCCCCCTCTTTATAGATTTCTCTGTGTCTATCTCTCTTTCTCCATGTCCCCCCCTACCCTTTCCTAATTCCCTCTTCCTCTCCCTCTCTAGCTCTCTCTCCCCCTTTTTTCGCTCCTCACCCTACCTCTTGTTCCTTCCCTATCTCTTACCAGCTCTAATCCCCTCTCCCGCTCCTTCTATAGCTCTTTCATCTCTCTCCCCATGTTTCTCTCTCTCTCTTCCACTCACCTCCTCCCCCTCTCTTCATCTCTGCTATAGTCGTCCCCTTGCCCTCATTCTCCATTTATAGCATTCTCTCTCTACCTCTTCCCCTACGCTGCCCCCCTCCACCTTCTCTTGCTCCAGCTTCCTCTCCTCAAATCATAATGAGACATTTCAGAAGTTAGAGAATCTACTTTCTTCTTAGGCCTTGACAGAAAAAATCAACTGAGATAGACAATGAGTCAATAAAGGACCTGGTGGTGACTGCTGGGATGGACAGTGGGTCGCAGATGGTAACAGATGCAGAAATGGGAGTAGCGCTGCACTGCCAGAGATGGGGGGGGATAGGGTATATCAAGTAGTGGACTTGTAGAAAGACATTGAGACTTAAAAGTCATGGAGAGGCAGAGAGACTTAGAGCCTGCATCTGATGGCTCACAGTGGAGGGCCTTGATCACCATTTATCTATCAGTTGATTGGTAATCAATCTTACCATCAGGAACCTTCAGCAATATCATTGATCATCAATCAATGATATGATTGATCGATTGAAGAATTTTCAGAAGCCGTTGTGGTTTACATATTGGTACTTGGAGGTTCCTTCAACTTATGTTTGCATTAACATTTGTATTTATTCAGGTCTGAAGAAGGTAACTGATGACATGAAGTCAAAGAATCGTACAGATAGAGCTGGAGTTGTTTCATCAAGTGTGAAAGAATCACAAGTCAGTTCGTCAAACATCTCCAGAACGGTGCCTCCAAAGTTGGAGCTTCAGATGGGTCGCAAGTGGGAAATCTTATATTATTTTGTCATTAATGTGTCAACTAATTTTAATTGATTAAATAACTAATAATTCAGATGGGCCGTGGAAAAATCAAATTGGAAAAAGGACTTAGTTATTAATGATTGCGACACAAAGCAATCTGTATACATATATGGATGCACAGATTCTGTCGTTCATGTCAAAGGTAGTTTTAAAAACTCTCTTTCAATCTCTTTCTTCATTAGTTTAAAATCCTAAAGGAGAATTTATCATTTTATATTTTACAGGGAAAGTGAACAATATAACAGTTGACAAGTGTAAAAAGACAGGTGTTGTATTCACTGTGAGTATTGATTACTATTTACAGCATTTCCTTTGGATTATTTGACTGTCATTTTTTAATTCGATCGTGTTTTACAATAGGACGTTGTGGCAGCTTGTGAGATAGTCAACTGCAATGGCGTTGAGATTCAGTGCCAGGTACAGTCTGATGGCAATTGAATGACCTTCCTTATGAAATATTCAAGATAATTTACATTATTTGGCCAGCAGTATGTTAAATGTTGAATAAATCCCTTGCTCAGAGTAGGGATCAGAGTTCAAGTATTTGAGATGAACAACCTGCCTCCTTATCAGGAACTTGATCACTAACCCATGTGTTTGTGATGATCATTCTATGTTAAATGGCAGATCATTCTATGTTGACTCTGTACGGCCCATAATGGCCTGTTCTCTTATGGTTGATCTTCTTGATTATTTCATAACAAATAAGGGTCACTACATAATGAGAAAGGCAGTGCAGGGTACTGGTGCGGCTTGGAAAACCCTATTCCTGCATCTCTCTCTTTTCAGATTATAAGATTGATGATTGTGTACTTGCTCCACAAATGAACGATATGTTTTTCATATGTTCATTAGTGGGTTGAATGGGGCATTTGTTTGTTTGATTGAGTCCTCTGACTTCATCAAAGACTCATGCGAATTTAAATGTCAAACTCCTATTTCTAGTCTCAGAGGCATTCCTTTTTGAGAATTCAATCTAATCTGTGTTTTTATTCAAGAATTTGAGTAGCCACTATTGTAATTATCCTTTCTTGTGGAGCATCAATTAGGGATCAGCACCGACAATATCAGTAGACAACACCACAGGCTGCCAGCTGTACCTCAGTAAAGAAGCGCTGAATGCTTCAATCACCACGGCAAAATCAAGTGAAGTAAATGTTATGGTGCCCGGATTGACTGCCGAAGACGACTGGGTAACTGTCAAAACATCCAAGATCACAGTAAACCCGAAACCTAACTTTCCTAAATTCCATGTTTCCAGGTAGAACATGCACTTCCGCAGCAGTTCGTTCATGTGTTCAAGAACTCAGAGTTCACTACGACCCCTGTTTCTCACTCCGGTGGGTGAATTTGTTTTTTCTTTGTTGTTGTTCTTCCACGTTTTCATTCATCTGGTGTTTTCTGGTGCTGTTCTTTCGGATGGTTTTCTTCTGTGAAAGAGAGAGTGCAGATCTCTCCATTTATAAATTAGTTTAATATAAAAAAGCCCTGTTCATATTGGTTATCTCTTCAGGAGTGAAAGCTTGTTGAAAAGTTGATTGTATCAACTTAAGCAGAAACAATGGTGAAGTGGGAGTAATCAGAACTGTTGTCTAATTTGGTTGGGTTAAATACATCTGATGAAGAGGGACCTAAGGAAACAAAATGATCATTAAATCTTAGTGACATCTGAGCTCAGTCCTAGTCAAAACATCTGAGAAAGTCTCTGAATTTTCTCTGAATTTTTTAATACTACGAGGATTTCCTCTGAATTTTGTATTGTTGATATGAGTGCCACTTTAGCATTGACTTTTTGAGATCGACTTCTTGTGATTGGAGTCTGACTGAATCTCCTTCCTGTGAGTCAATGCTTGACATCACTTCTTGAATTATGTTTACGGGATGAAATGAAAAATTTTTTGAGTTTCAATGATTCCTTAAATGTTTAGGGGTTAGTGAGCGAAGATCATCATATTTGAAACCTTTGATGTTTGGTTTTTGGAAAAAAATGGTTGAATTCATCATTTGTTGAATCAGTCTTCATAAGTCTAGCAGCATAGGAATTTCTTTTACGACTTCAGATCTTTTATTTTTCTCACCTATTCTCGGAGCCCTCATTCAACCATTTTCTGGACTAAATTTTTTCTTGTAGATCTCAATGCTTGTTAAATTACTAATTTTGCTTTGAAAATCTCTCAAGAAGACGATCCTCCAATTTCTCTAAATGATCCGTCTTTGATCTAGAATGATGAGCTCAGATTTGCACTTCTTTCGTGATCTTGCTAGATAGGTTTTCTCAAAATCCAACTCCAATTTACTAGTAATGTTATTGAAGTTCAGATTCAATTTATCTATTATTTTGTGAGTTTGGAGTCCGTACAAGTTCTAGAAAGAGGTGAAAGAATTCAGCATCATTTAGAGTTTGAAAAATCATTCATAAAATGAGTAATTGAAGATATAAATTCCTTGGATATGAAAGGTTAAAATACTGATTGAATTAATAGCACAATGATATTCAAAGTGGTTATTAAAACAATGAAATTAATAAAAAAAATAAGACTCTCAAGGATATTCAAGCCAAATTCATGGCATCATGTGTCTCTTGAATTTGAGGATAGCGGAGAAGAGAAGGGTGCCTCTAAAGATAAGAGTTGCATGGGTTTCCCTAACCTTAATTGTCAAGGGCCTTATATAGAGTCTAATGTTATTTGAGAGAAAAAAATAACAATACAAATATCTTGTCATCTAAGAAGCATATATGTGTATACCCTCTTGGTCTAAATACACATATATCTTTAATTAACAACCTTATAGGCTAAATAACTCTTTATTATCTTCTACCAATTATGCCACATGTCCTAGATGATAATTATATTATATTGCTCTCTTGTAGACCATGTATGTTAACAATTAGCATATATTTAAAATCCTTCATCCTCATGATATTCCTTGACTGACCTAGGCAGTGTTAATTATCAAACTCCTATTGATCATATTAGTTGAAACCAATACAAAAAGAATTGTTACAAAACTCTTATTTATGGTACCTTTATATTGTAATTGTGTGCTCGAATATTTCATTTTATTGTGTTCTTTCAATATCAAGGATAGATGATCCCATCTTGACCACAAAATTAGACTTGTGGACATCTTTTTTTTACATAAGGTTTGATGGTTTGAAGTCTTGAGGTTAGGTACTCATAGGAAAAAAATTACATTGTATTTTGTGGCCTTCAATGTTTTGATCAAAATTTTGGAAGGCTTATCGACCAAAATTTGGCCTCTCACGAGCTCCCATGAACCACGAGTCACTAGAGCATGACATTCAAGATTTATTGATGCCTTCCACTTAGGGACCCTAAGTGCCTCAAGATGCATCTTAGGAAATCACTCATATGTCACAAAGACATGTATCTTAGGGAAACAACACAAAATGTACAAATTTGGGTTACAAAGCGAGTATCCTTTTGCAAGGAAATGGGAAGCTAATAATTTCCAAGAGGCAAAATTAGTAATGTTGGTAGTGCATGAGGTAGTTTTGGATCAATGACCCAATTAGAGGCGTCAATAAGGGTCATGCCAAGCAGAGCTCCATATAGTGCTAACATCATTGGAGTGATCATTAGACGATCCTCATAAATGACAACATGGGGGTGAAGAGTCAAGGTCATATGGATTAGGTGGAAAAACAAAAAAAGTGGAGAGGTAGACATCCTCCTTGACAATGGCAACATCATCAGAGTCATTTTAATACAGTCCTCATAAATGAGAATATCTAATGAATTAGATGAAGTAGGTAGAAAAATAATGGACGGAGAGGTAGACCCCTAAGATGGAGATAATGAAGGTGATAAAAAGTGGTGCTCTCGTGGAATGCGACATCAATGTAAGTGATTTACCGATGTGTTTCAAAGAGATAGATACCATTACCCTTCTATATGAGAGATATTACGTGGCCTATAAGTTAAATTACATTTCCATATATCTCATTTATCTTAATTGAAATGAAAATTTTTTCTTGTCATTCTAGTGTAATAATTATAATGAAATTTATGAGCATATATAATGACTAAATAAATTATGATGATATGATAATACACAAATTACTGATATTTAAACATATGTTCTAAATATTAATATTCAAGAGATACTTGAGAAAGACATCAAAATATTAAAAAAATAATGACATTATTTGATCTAACTCAGATGATGAAAGTGGCTGATCTTAAGGTTGTCGATATGGAGACATCGCTAAGGATACATACTTGGTGCTTTTTGAAGAAAGAGTTTATTAAATTGATTTATATAGTCCCTTCATGGACATTCAATAAAATGGAAATGATACAAAATTGATTCATATAAATCCTTGAATGATGTTATAACTAATTGTCAATCAGGTTGATTTATATCATGATTGTGTACATGGTCCTTTGACATGAGACACTAAAGATATCTTATGAATAGATGACCGTGTTTTAGCTATGACTTACGCATCCGTAACTACAAGATCTCCAAAATGTTTTCTATAGGATATAACATGGAGTCATCAAAAGTGATTGTACGGTTAAGATAAGATTGTTTGTACTCGGTAGTTGAGGAGATTGACTTAAGGAATGTGATGCAATAAAACTCTTGGCCAAGGTAGTGAAAATATTGGAGAAGAAATAGAAACATATAAGATTAATTTCTTAATCTAATGAAGACAAAATGGTAAAAAAAATGATTCCTATATTAGGAGATATCAGTTTTTTTTAATATTAGGATTTTAAAAGATTTTTAGGGATCTTTAGGGATATTTTAGGGGAATTATTTGAGTTAGGGGGGAGGGGGGATAAAAAGAGGGTTAGTCTTGCGGCTAAACATACCATAACATGTGTCACCTTGGGACAAGTGACGAATCGAGACTGCGAGGTCGTCAATTGCACACGGTCTCATGTCAAAACAAAGTCCAAACTTACCAATTTGATGAAAATATCTCGAATTGAGGGTTCTAATGGTAAATATGGGTCGAATCCACAGGAAATTAGGGAATTTTTTTATGATATCTTCAAATTTGATCAAATCGGATGATGAATCGATCATAGAAATTGGGAAAAATAGTATATTATGAAAGAGAACTTCAAGACGATTCCACGGAATCAAAAATCATCGAATTTGACTTTGATTTCGCGGAGAAATTGAAGATCAAAGTGATATAAAATTTTCTGAAAATCGGAAGAACAAAAATATCGAAATTGAAAATGAAATTAATCTAAATTCCTAATGTAAACGAAAATTAAACACTAATAGACGATAGATTAGGCAAAATCGTTTCCCCTAACCCGCAATTGCAATTCGATTAACCCAATTAATCGCCGAAATCAAGGCTTTTTATCAAAAGCCAAAAATCACGATTCGTGGAGTTCAAGCGTCGATTTCTTCCTCGTCTTTTCGCCCAAGTCTTTATCTTAAGCACTAACGGATCGTTTTCGTGCGTCGTTAAAATACAAAAACGTTGGTCAAAGAAAAATTTATAAAACCGAACTCACAAAGATAAGATATAAAATCAAGTAATGTGTAAGTATCGAGTCGATCCACAGAGAGCAGGGTTGAGTTTAATCGCAGAGTTGACTTGGTCAAACTTAGGTTTAAAAAGAGTTTTAAATAAGAGAAAATAGTATGTAAGGAATGGAAATGATATAAATCGACTAAATAAGAAGTTTTAAAGAATTTAATTCTCGGGTTTGACAGAGAAAAGCCAAAAGTCAAAGTCAAAGCATTGACTTTGACCAACAATAGGTGTTCTGTAAAATCAGAGAATCAAAATAGAGTCAGAAGATTATGAAAATTAAATATTTGGAAACTAGAGAGAAAATGGAATTTATTGATATATAATTCGTGATTTTTAGATAAGAAATGGATTTACTATGAATTATTGAAAATCAAATATCAGAAAAATCCCTCGAAATTAACACCTCAAAGGAAATCTTCAAATTGAATAGTAAAATGAAATCCAATTCTTAAAATTTCTATTTCAATGGAAAGCATAAGAACCAGAAGAATCTAAAAAGACCAAAATTATCAAATTCTGATTTGTAAATCAAAAGTAATTGACCCCGAAAGTCAACGTTTGACTTCTGATGAAAGATGAACAGTCCTCAGTCAAACGTCAAATTGGAGGGTCAAATGAACTCGGAATTCGATGAATTTTCTATCCACGGAAAGCTGAGGAAAAGAGAAATCCATTGAAACCAGAATCAAGTGATTTGAAATTATGATCAGAGAGATATCCTATTTTCAATATCAGCAATTTTTCAGACTCGAATTTGGGGAAAATGAAGAACACTAAGAACTAATTTGCAAAATTAAACTTCTAAATCTAATAAAAACTCAAATTACCTCCTGATAATCGATCGAATCTCACTACTAACCCGATTGTTGATAGGATGGGGCTTCAATTCTCGTGGATTGAAGTGAAATTGCTCGGATTCTTCCTCGTGGACGTTCGGAATTCAAGGGGAAAATTCGATGAAATCAAGGAGAAATTCGTGATCAATCCCGCTTCAATTGCTTCGCAATCGAGTCTAAACGCGGGGGGATCACGATGAACTAGAGATCTTCCTCGAAAATTCGCTTAATTCCTTCACGAATTGATCAAAAGTTGAAGAACAAAGGGATAATACATGGCTTTTTTTAAAGGGTGAAATTGGCCCAAAAATCATGGGCAATTGAGTTGGTCGTGCGAGGCATTTGATGCGTCGTGGGAGCGATTCCTTGGGGCGACATCGTGGCTTCCGGATCGAGCATGGAATGAGACCCCAATTTTTCTTTAAAAGGGCCACGATCGCACCACGATCGGGCCACGATCGTGAGTTGATCGTGGTCTCGATCCTCCAATGCATGCCGTCTGATGATAGTGGAGATGATTCTGCCATGAAGGAGTCACGATCGCGGTTCGATCGCGCCACGATCGTGGACTCTTCCATGCGTTTTCCCAGCCGTCCGATGGTGCGGGATCGTGAGGATCGTCGCCCATGATTTCCCTTCGCAAGAGCCTTCCGATGAAGATCCAACGTTCTCCGTGCGTCCGTGTCACCCCCGCGATCATCGGCCATGATCCACGCCTCAACCCATGCTCCGCCCGTCCGATGGAGATCGGACGCACCGAAAAATTCTGCACGTTGCCAGATGAGATGAAGATCGGATTTCGTTGCAGCCATCTGATGGAGATCACGCGGTCTTAACTTCAATGAAGATCGAGTCCTCCTCATGGCGCCACGTGGCGATCGGTGGGCGCTTCGATCAGGATTACTTAAACTTCAAATCACGCACGTGCGTTTGATGGACGATCGCGTGGACTCGGGTCCATGCGATCGATGGTTTTTCGCTCAGATCCGACGCCCACCGTGTCGCCACGTCACATGCAACATAAAACCGTGTTGGAACATAGTCCCACACGGAGAAAATGTTGGGAAATAAAGCGTTTAAATAGGGGGCACAATCATCAACTAATTGCATTACCGCCCCCCTCTCTTACTAGGGCCCCACTATACCCGTGGGCCCTCCATTGCTAGACCCTACCTGCCATGTGGCGCCCCACACGGTTGCCCACGTGGACCCGTCCGCGTGGCCTCCTGCCTCGCGTGGGCCAGCCGTGGCTCTACCACGTCGCATCCACGCTGCTGGTCCCGCGCGCCACGTCAGCTCGCTGCTTGGGCCCGCTTTCCACATCATCACCTACAGGTAATAAATCCCCTTTTTTTGCGATTTTAGTAAAAAAAAATCAAATAAAAATAAAAAAGGTATAAACTTCATAAATTCATAATTTAAAATATACAACTCCTTTTTAATCCAAATTTTCTCCATTGGATCACAAATTCTTTTCTTTTTAATATCATGTCATTTAAAATATATTTTGAAAGAAGAAATCAAGATGAATTAGAATTTACTTAAATTATTTCTCATTAAACATTCTAAATCATAAATTCATCCTGAAATTATCCTTCCAAACATTTACTAAAGTAAAAAAAAATCATTTAATAACAGAGATTAACTTCTATTAATTAAAACTTAAAAAAAGATTAATCATCTATTAAGCATGAAATTATCCCTAATTTATGTATAAATATGAACTTTAGTGAAATGACATGCCAACGGAGAAACATTCCTAAAAAGTATGATAACATGCATCATATTCACATAAAATAAGCATGAATATGAGTTAATTAGGATAAGAATTCAAGTTATAAATGCATGTTATCAAGCACTCCGTGGACGTGGAATTGAGTCTAGAAGCGATTAGGATCAAGAGATTCAAGAGATTTGGTGTCTAAAGAGTTCAATTAGATTGAATTGCTCTCGAATGCTTTACAAATCGTAAGAACATCTCAATTAATAGGACATTTGGGCGTAACCGTTCAATTAAATCGATCAATGGCTCTGATGAAACAGTTGATTGCGAACCGTTACCGTTAAGTCGTGGCCGTTCGATCGCGATCGGACGCTCGAGATGAAGCCATGTCAACACACGTTATAAAACGCATCAAAACGCATCCATTGGATCTCGATCTGAAGCTCCTGATGCATTTTCCGTCCGTTTAATCTCGAGATTGGACCATTATAACTCTTTCTATCAACGATCGAGATTAAAGGATCAGTGAACCCCGATTAAGCCACGTGTGTCCATCGATTTAAGTGAAGATCAATGGCCGATATCGCATGCGCGATCAGACGTCCCACACGCTGCCACGTCGCCTCCTCATCGCGATTGTTAATCGTGATCGATCGGACGGCTTTGATTGCGCCACGTCACCTGCGCTCTTTAAATATTCTGAAAATTGGATTTTAAATTAGACAAATTGATTTTTAATTCTGGAAAATCCTTAGAAATTCATTTAAAAATTCAGAAAAATTCTAGAAAAATCCCTAAAAATTAGAAAATTCATAACTTTCAAAATATAACTCCAAATTAGTCGAAATTTCTTTCATTTGATCAGAAATTTAATTATTTATCATTATAAAAAGTTAAAATTAATAAATAACAAGAGATTTAATTTCTATTTCAAAAATACATTTATTTTTTAAAGATTTTAACTTTAGAAAATTATATAAATGTTTATAAAAGTGATTTATCTCATTATTTTAACTTTAAAAACACTTATAATCTCAAGTAAAGATGGGTTATCAAATTATTTATCTTTAATTCATCATATTTAACCCTAAATTAAGGTATTTTGAGATTATAATGACTTTTTCATAGAATGATAGATAAATACTCATAAATATGATAACATGCATATGAATGAAATCATTTATGCCTTAATATGCATCAATAATCATGTATTATTATGTCTAGTTGGCATGTTATCAACAAGCTAAGTTGATGCACCAATATGCATGTCTCTACATGTTGCACTCGCATGTTGCATTGATGCACCATGGGGTCTATCTCATAGGGTGTTTATTGAGTCCAAGGGGCTTTCATGGTACCATTTAGGTAGGGAAGAGATTTCATAGTTATAATTTATGCACAACATGCTCATCAAGAGAGTAAGGTGGTCAATCATTCAAGAGAGTAAAAAATGTTTTTGATTTTATGAGTGTGGGACTAAAAAGCCATTCACGTGGCATCATTGGAGGCACTCCGATTGGCAATGCCAATCAAAGACATTTGATTCTTGGACTAAGTCCATGCAATCATGATAAAAGTGGGCTATGTTGTCTCTCACTCTACTCGTGGCCAATCAAAGCACAACACGAGGTCCTTTGAAAAATGCTCTGATTGTGATCCACTGGTATTGAACTTTGGCATTCTTTTTCTTTTGTAGGGACCCTAGTTCCATGTGACATCTTTATGGACCTCTTATTGTGATCAAAACAATCAAACAACCCACATTCAATCTGCTTTAAAAAATCACCTAGTGACGACCAATGAGGGCACACCACATAGTGCTCTTTGGAGCACATAATCGTAGTCCAATAGATAGAAGATTCTACATTTTAAAATCATGATGTCTGATGATCCGGAGCGAGTTTTGAGATGAAATTTTAAGAGTAGATGTGTATTTTTACCCTCCATCCATTTATTTTTTATCAATAAATTGAACACAAAAGATTCATGAGTTTAAGAATGGAGGATTTTATGCTTTATGTCTTCAAACCCTTAGAGCCTCCATATAAAAACCCTAATTTTCTCTCACCTCTTTTGCTTTTTGTCCCTCTCTTACCAGAAGGAATAGAGAGACAATCAAATAATTTTTTATTTTAAAGCTTGTAGTGGAGGCAAATTCGATTGAAGGATCATGATTGAAGTGAGTCTAGCATCACTCGCCCTATGACTCGAATCAAAACAAGGTTTGTGTGAGGATTCTGATCAACTTATGCATTTTAATTCACTCCATGGACAGTGTAGAATATATTTCCATTTTTATACTATAGATTTGTCAAAATTTCATCTCAAGAATCTCACACATCCATCATTCACTCATCAACTCTCGCTATTGCCATTCCACTTTTTCATCTCTTTGTTTCATCTTCCTCATTTCTCTTCATCTACAAAGAATTCTCGACATTAAAACACAAAGACAGAGGGCTGATCTTTAAATATGAAAAATAATGGATCCATAGGGTCCCAAATGAATTGGTTTAGTAGAAAAAAGGCTTATCCTTTGGAAGATCTATCTCGTCTATGATATTGCATGGTTCTACTATGCAAGAACTTTGAATCCTTTTGTTAAAGCTCATTCTCTTTATGAAAAATGATCTGTTTACCCCAAAATGACTTGTCCCACCAGGAAAACCCAATTCATTGGTCCTTCCAATACAATTAGATAGATTGCCACAAGGGCGACATATTTTGGGAGCCCAAACTATGTGATTCAATAAATCTTCTTCTATTTGTTGCAGATTGACGAATCCTTCCCCTTCTTCAAACTCTTATTCATATTTTTCGTATAGAAATATTTTATCAATGGTATAAGAATAATTTAATTTTTAATATCATTAACTAGAGTTTTATTTACCATGCATGTTAAGTAATATACTATACACTATACATAAATGACTCTTTTTATTTTCAATTTTGATTTTCACTCCAAACACTAATTATGTATAAATGAATATATAAATCTAAATCCCTGAGAATCAATATCATTACATGCCAATTCTTTCCCAATAACTTCAAAGGGAAATCCCCAATTGGATCCATAAAAGTGAACGAGTTGTTGTGAGCCTATCCATGCAGTTATGCACTCTTCAAATTGGAATCCATTTTTGGAAAGATTTGGAACCCAAACTTTACTACATATAAGAATATAAAGCAATATTTAATGTATTTCATCTGATTTATTCCTTGATTGTGTCATTAAACCATTTATTTTTTATTTGGTTGTGTGACATGTAATATCATGATGCTTGTTTTTCAAACTATGAAGCATGGCCAAGCAATCCTACTCAAAAGGTGAGATAGGTAGACGATATGGACCTAATGGCGTTGAGCTTTCATATGGAAATCTACTAAGTGGGAACTTCCAAACTCAACAAAACCTTGGAATGAAAAGGGGCAATTTGAAGCCAAATACTTGTTTTTTGAGAAAAAAGGATAGGCGTGGAGACTCAAAGTAAGATGGTCTAAAATATGGAGTTGATGTTGCATATGGTTAATCAATACATGAATCTATAATTTAATTTTTATAATTATTATTTCTCTATTTATTTTATCTAATATAACAATTATATTCATCTCATCATCTTAATTCTGATTTCAATCTTATCTTTCATCAACAAATATATAAAAATATAAATTCATATTCCTCTATTTATGTTAAAATCCACACTCCTATCCTATTCCCATTTCTCATATTTACATATCTCAAATTATCTATATAGATCATCTTCCATTAAAAGCATCTATCTCCTTACTTAAGCCTAATATTAAGAAAATATAAATATTTTGCACAAAATCTATTCACAAAAATAATTTAAGTTAGCTCAAAATCAAGTTCATCAGCACCAATGATGGAGCAAATGACGAGGGGTCTCGTTTTTGCAACAAAAATAAGGGTAAACCAGAAAATCATCGGCTATGAGGGCAATGACTCTCTCGATGGGGGGGGGGGTGTGATTTAATATAAAAATTAAATCATTTTATGTATGTTATCACCATATTTATTTTGTTATCATACATGTCATGTCATTTCACCTAAGTTCTCAGTTTGCATGATTTAAATACTATTTTTAGGTTAGGTGCGCTTGACCTTGTAAAAAGTATCAAACACTTTGAATTTAATTACTTTCTTGATTTTTATGATTTCAAGATTTATGTGGATTCAAGGAATAAAATAATACACAAGAAGAAGAAGAATGAATGAATGACTTTTTTATATAGTTTTATTTCAAAATCTAATTTAGTTAGAATATTTATTTTCTCCTTGTTTTATTTTTATTTTGGAATCATTAATGGCATGATAATGTAGATTATAAATTTTCATTGAAAATTCATTACATTTTTAAAGAGCTCATTTGTCTTTGATTTTAATTTTTGATTAATTTTGGATTATTTAATGTAAAAGCTCGAAAGAAAAGGGCCCACAAAGAGGACGCACACACATGCCAACACGACCCATGTTGGAGGTGATTGCAAGGAACTAGATTAAGGAGATTATTAGTTTTAGTATTACATTATTAGTCCAATGAGAAAAAACCCTTAATCAAATTTGTTATATACAAAAAATTGTCCTTAATCTAACCAGTGCACAACTATATCTCACCTTTTTTTAATTTTGGCTGATGATGTGACTGCACGAGACACATCAAATGATGCTATTTAATTTAAACCACTCATTGTCACTTAAAGAGGGTCATGGGTCATGATGGCGCATGATTCATCACATGGTAGACATGGGCCATGATGCCCACATCTGCGACACACAAAATGATAGATATTATGTAGCCTATAAGCCAAATTACATTTATAATGTATCTCTTTTATCTTCATTGAAATGAAATTTATTCATTGTCATTCTTGTGTGATAATTTTAATGAAGTCTATGAGCATATATAATGACTAAGTGAATTATAATGAGATCGTAATGCACTAGTCACTAATCTTTAAACATATAGTCTAAATATTCATATTCGAGAGATATTTGAGAAAGACATCAAAATATCCTAAATGAATGCATTATTTGATACTAGTGCTCTTTGAAGAAAGAGTTACTGAATAAATTCATATGAATCTCTAAATTATATTATACCTAATTTTCAATTAAGTTGATTTATGTCATAATTGTGTACGTGGTCCTTTGACATGAGACAACAAAGATACCTTGTGGATGGATGACTGTGTTTTAGTCATGACTTAGAATCCCTAGCCATGAGATCTCCAAAACGTCATAAATAGGATACAACATGGAGTCATCGAAAGTGATTGTGTGGTCAAGATAGGATCGTATGTCCTTGGTATTTGAGGAGATTGATTGAAGGAATGTGATACAATAAAATCCTTAGCCAAGGTAGGGAAAATATCAGACAAAGAGCTCTTGATGATTTCCTCAATGCATCGGTATTAGCTTGATCAACCAATTAGGGTTTGAAAATTCACAGTAAGAGATTATACGTACACAGTAAGGCATTTGTAAGTCTCACACGAATAAGGGATTACACATACATAAAAACTGATTGTTGACGGTAAGAGCACGAAATCCTATAATTGTCTATGCAAAAGAGAGAATATAAGTCCTTATATAGAGAGTGAAGATGAGGTGCCCTAAATTGGCCGGGAGCTTGATACCACTACCGCACACTCCCCCTCAATCTGGAGCATATAATCAAACATGCTCAGCTTATGTGTCGTCATAGAGATCCCAACTAGACTCTTTGTGAAGAAGTCTGCAAGTTGATGAGATGATGTCACATGAGGGGTGGAAATAACTCCGGACATGACCTTGTCCTAAATGTACTGGAAATCAATCTCAATGTGCTTCATATGCTTATGAAAAGGAGAATTTTCTGCAATGAAGATAGCGGCTTGATTATCACAATGCATGGGAATTGGAGAAGGAGATGAGATGTCAAGATCATTGATAAATGATTGAAGCCATACCATGTCGAGACTCCATGCTAGAGCATGATACCACCTTCTATTTCCATGACCGCTAAATGATGTGGTTAATAGCATGTAATAGATTTACAATCTCTCTTGTCACCTTCATAACCGACATCAGAGTAGGCTTTAATACGAAGATGATCATGTCGTTGATAAATGAGTCCTCTTAGTGGGGCTCATATGATGTATGCTAGAACTCATAGAGCTCCCTCCCAATGGACACATCAAGGTTCTTGCATGAACTAACTCAGAATACTAACCAGGAATAGAGTGTCAAGGCAAGTGACAATGAGATATATCAACTTGTCCAAAAATCTTTGATAGCGATTAGCAGCCTCAAGGAGTGGAGACAAAATATCACAGAATTGCGGGCAAACTTCCATAGGTGAGGTCTCCAGCTTGCATCTAAGAAGTCATGTCTCTAGAAGCGTGTCAAGGGCATACTTTTATTGGGTCAAAGCTAGCTTCCCGTCTTGATGCGCAAACTCAATCTCAAGAAAGTATCTAAGACTCCACAAGTCACGAATACTGAGGTGCTACTAAAAATAAGTCTTGATAGCATGGATACCAATGTCCTCATTGCCAGTTAGAAAAATATCATCCACGTAAACTGCAAGAATGACAAGACTGCCCTTAGTCTTCTTAGTGACTGACAGAACGAATCAGTGCAGTCGTTAATTGCTCATTGATTCGTGTCAATTATAAATCCAAATGTATCAATTTTATGATTTAATTATGAATTGAGGGGTATAATGGTAAATAAGGGTCGAATCCACAGAGAAACAAGGGATTTTCGAGAGATCTTTTGGAATTTGATCAAATCGGACGATGAATTGTGATAGAAATTAGGGAAAATGGTAGATTTATAAAGATAACTCAAAGAAAAATCCACGGAATCAAATATCACTCGATTTGGATCAGTATTTGCAGAGAAATCAAAGAGCAAAGTGGAGAGAAATTTCCGAAAATTAATTCATGAAATTACCAAAATTAACGATGAAATTAAACTAAATTACGATACTAAATTACAAATTGATGATACATGACAAAAGATTAGAGGGAAAACACGTAATCTAACCCGAGATAGCGATTGAAATGATCCAATTAATCGTCGGATTCAAGGCTTTTCATTCTGCGATTTCAAAAACGATCGTCGGTGTTCAAGAGACGAATTCTCCTTAATCGATTGACGAAATCTCACTTTTAATCACTGCGTGGACGTGGAAATGAGTCTAGAAGAGATTAGAAGTGAGAGATTCAAGGATGGAAGGGTGTAGATAGATCAATTTAGCGAAATCATCCAAGAATACATCAAAATGTCAAAGAATATCTCAATTTATAGTGATTTTGGGCGTAACCGTTCGATCGGGCGTTTCCTCTTCGATCAACGGCTCTGAATGATCGCATTAATGCGAATCGTTACCGTTAAGTCCCGTCTGTTGGATCGCAGATGGAGCACTCAAATGAAGCCACGTGATCGCGCATTATAAAACGCCTTGAAATAGTCGCCATTGGATCTTGATCAAACGCTTCAGATGCAGTTTTCCGTCTGTTTAATCTTGACCATTATAACTCTCGCGATCAATGGTGTAGATTAGACGCGATCCGGTGAACCCCGATTAAGCCATGTGTCCATTGATTTTAAGTGAAGATCGACAGTCGATATCGCACGCGCGATCCGAACGTCCACCACGCTGCCACGTCGCCTCCTCATCGCGATCGATCGGACGGCTCTGATTGCACCACGTCACATGCGCACTTTAAATATTCTGAAAAATTGATTTTCAAATTAGAAAAATTAATTTTTAATTCCAAAAAATCCTTAGAAATTCATTAAAAATTCAGAAAATTTTTGAAAAATTCTAAAAAAATCCCTAAATATTATAAAATTCATAACTTTCAAAATATAAATCCAAATTAATCCAATTTTCTTTCATTAGATCAAACTTTTAATTTTCTATCATTATAAAAAGTCAAAATATTTAAATAACAAGAGAATAAATTATTATTTCAAAAATTACATTCATTTCTTTAAGATTTAAACTTTAGAAAAATTAAATGAATGTTTATAAAAATGATTTCTCTTATTATTTAACTTTAAAAACACTTATAATCTTAAGTAAAGAAGGGTTATAAAATTATTTATCTTCAACTCATCATAATTAACCCTAATTTAGTACATTTTGAGATTATAGCTTAAAATTGCATAAAATGATAGAAATTCACTCAAAGTATGATATTATGCATACAAATAGAATATTTTATGCCTTATTTTGCATTAATAATCATGTATTATCATGTTAAGATTGCATGTTATCAGTGACCATGATAGGATAGTCTTCTTAGTGAGCATGATAGTCTTCTTCAGCTGCCACGTCAACGCACAATTTTTAATAATTTTTTTATTCTTTTAAATTTAAAATAAATCTAAATAAATTCATTAAAAAAGTAGAAAAATTCTAGAAAAATCCCTTAAAATTAGAAAATTTGTATCTTTCAAAATATAGCTATAAATTAATCCAAATTTGTCTTTTTTGATAAGAAATTAAATAATCTATTATTTTAAAAAATTAAATTTAATAAATAACAAGAGAATAAACTTTTATTTCAAAAATACACTCATTTCTTTTAGAAAATCAAGTTTAGAAAAATAAATGAGTGTATAAAAATATTTTTCTCTTATTATTTAATCATTAAAATATAATTATAATCTCAAATATAAAATGGGAATAATCTAAAAAAATATTTTTTTGAATAATTATGATTATCTCTAAAATAGTGCATTTTGATATTATAACTGAAATTTTCATAGAATGATAGATATACACTTAAAACATGATAATATGCATAAGAATGAAATGTTTTATGCCTTAATTTACATTAATAATATAATTTCATGTATAAATTACATGTTATCAATCTCTTTTTCAAAGCTCTTAATCAAAAGAGAAATAGAAGAAATAAGAGAATTCACATAAGGCTTTCATGGACACCTTTAGTTTTGGTCATTCTCCCCCTATTTATAGATATTTGGTATGTAGATTTTGCATAAAAACTTTCATAATTATGTATAAATCTACCAACATCAGTAGACCTTATGAGTGTGACCCTCTAGGTCCATATATCTCACTAGTTAATATCTATATAGAGCAAATAACACCTTATTGGTCAACTTTAATTAATTATCCATATCAACATATAGATTAATTAATAAAGGATCGATTTAACCTAATCTATAAGTTGAGTTGTCAACCCGTTGGGCGCTAAGCTACACCATGTACTCTAGGATATATAGAGTATATAAGAACTCTCTTATAGAATATTGACGTCATTAGTTACCATATATATATATATATATAATCTTTTATCCACTCGATACTCATGTATAGTCAACTGTCAAACTCTAATTGGTCACAAGTTAATATTGATGCATGTCGGCAGTCATCGGGAACTCCTTCTTGATATTTCCACTACCTTGGCAAAATATTTCATCGCATCTCATTCCTTGAGTAAATCTCCTCAAATATTGAGGGCGAATGATCCCATCTTGACCAAAAATTATATTCGAGGATTTTATACCATATCAAGTATATAAATTTTTATAGTTCTCGTGGGTGGGAATTCATAAGTCATAATCAAAATACAACCATCCATCCACAAGATGTATTTGGTATCTCTAGTCAAAGGATTACATACACAACCATGATATGAGTCAACCTGATTGACAGTTAGGTATAATAATTCAGGGATTTATATGGATTAATTCAGTGAACTCTTTCTCCAAAGAGCACTCATTATCTATCCTTACTATCTCCACATTGATGGTTGCAAGATCAATCATACATCATATGAGTCTGATCAAATAGTGTTATTCTTTTTCAGATAATTTGATGTCCTTCTCGAATATCCTACGGATACGAATATTTAAAATATATGTTTAAAGATTAGTGATCATTGTATTATGATCTCATCATAATTCACTTAGTCATTACATATGCTCATAGACTTCATTGCAAACATCACACACAAATCATAATGAATAAATTTTATTTGATGAACATAAATGAGATACATAGAAGTGTGTTTGGCTTATAGGCTATTTAATACCCATTAGAAAGTACACCCGGTAGCTCTTCTATGTCTTAGAGTAGGCATAAATTATATCTTTGAGAGCGCGAGGGGCGAGTTTGGACAGGGAAGGAGAGTGATCTTGGACAAAGGAAATACATCCAAAGACTTGAGGAGGAAGGGAGAAGAGAGGTGAGGTGGGTAGGAGATAGTGAAGCAGAATAGCGCCACTAAGGAGAGCAAAGATGAGCTGATTCTGGAGATATGTGGCAGTCATGAAGGCATCAAACCAAAGGTAAGATGTGACATGCATCTCAATCAGTACTTGACGAGACGAAACCGCGAGGTCGTCAATTTCAAGCGGTATCGCGTCAAAAATAATTCCAAACTTACCAATTTTGAGAAATTCACTCGAATTGAGGGGTATAATGGTAAATATGGGTCGAATCTACAGGGAATTTAGGAATTTTCAGAAGATCTTTTAGAATTTAGTCAAATCGGATGAGAAATTGATGGAAGAAATTGGGGAAAATGGTATTTTATGAAAGTAGACTTCAAATCGATTCCACGGAATCAAAAATCGTCAAAATCAGACTTAATTTCGCGGAGAAATCATGAATTGAAGTGGAGAGAAATTTCGGACCGAAGAAATTGCGATTTTAGCTAAATTTCGATAAAATTAACATCTAAATCCTAATCTAAACACAAATTAAACCTGATAGGGTGATTAAGAAGCAAAAACCGCTCCCACTAACCCACGATTGCGATCAAATAATCGTGATTAAGCGATTCAATCACCGAAAATATCAAGAGCGCGAGCGTGACGTTCAAGTGGCGATTTCTCCTTCGATATTCCACAAAATCTCGACTTCTACCCCTCCTTAGACGCGGAAATTGAAGAGGAAGAGGAAGAACTCGAGAGAAACAAGCAAGGAAGGTGTCTAGACAGTCAATTAGATTGATTCTTGCTTGGATGTCTAAGAACGACGAAGAACACTTAGTTTTATAGGGCGAAAATTCGTAACCGTCCGATCGTTTCGATCGACGGTTACGATGAAACGGTCCATCGTGGACCGTTTCGAAAATATCGTAGCCGTCCGATCGCGATGGACGGTCCAGATCTGATCGTCAGAGAGACGTTATAAAACGCCTTTGATTTCGCCCCTTCGATCGCGATCCAACGGCTGAGATTCGATCCGCGCCGATTGATCTCAGCCGTTATAACGCTTCAAATTGAAGCACGTGGCTTGATCGTGATCCGGTGGTCCGTTGGTGCACGCGATCGACGTCCGTCGATCGATCGGCCGCGAGATCCAACGCCTGTCGTCGCGCCACGTCGCCTGCAAGGTAAGTAAGTTATAAAATTAGTCCCACACGGACTTTAATTAAAGAAACTGTCGGGTATATAATACCCGACCGTTTCTATAGGTATGACCCTCCCCATATAGGGGAGGACAAAGACCCATTTTATAATTATGTAAATTATAAATATATACTATATATACACGGGCCACGTAGGCGCGTTGCGTGGGTCCGCGTGGCGCTGCCACGTGGCCTTGCGTGCCACGTCGCATCCACGCGGGCCCCGCGGCCCCCCTTTTTTTTATTATTATTATTTTATTTATTTATTTATTAAAAAACAGTTTAAAAAATCGAAAATGGAATAAGAAAAATAGTTTAAAAATCCGAAAAAATCCTTTAAAAATAGAAAATTCATAACTTTTAATATATAACTCCAAATTAATCCAAATTTCTTTCATTTGATCCAAAATTTAATTATCTATTATTCTAAAAGGTCAAATTAATTAAATAATAAGAGTTAAAATTATTATTTCAAAAATACATTCATTTATTAAGATTTTAATCTTTAGAAAATAAAATGAATGTTTATAAAAGTTGTTTCTCTCATTATTTTATCTTTAAGAACAGTTATAATCTCAAGAAAATATGGGTTACCAAATTATGAAACTCTAATTTATAAAAATTAACCCTAATTTAAAGTATTTTGAGATTATAATTACTTTTTAAGAGAATAATAGAAAAATACATAGAAATATGATAACATGCATGTAAATGAAATCATTTATGCTTTAATATGCATGAAAAATCATGTTTTATGATGTAAATATAGCATGTTATCAGTACTGTGCGAGTGATATCATGGAGTTGAAATTGTTTATGCTTAATAAAAATATTTTTGTAGGAGTTGTAATGACAAGTGGTTTGGTGAATAATGTCACGATCAACACAAAAGGTACAAAGAGAGGTTTGGAAAAACTCAAGAGCGTTTTCAATACAAATAATCTTAGGCGTAGTGGAATATTAAGTGACAATCTCTGTGATGAAGTGGGTGACTATAGTGACAACCTCAAAGTGATTGTAGAGAAGGTAGACCGAACTCACACAAGTGATTTCATCAACAAATATGATATAGTATCAATGAACTGAAATAAAGAGGGTACAAGAGAGACCCCAAACATCACAATGAAGAAGATTAAAAGGAGTAGAAGAGGGGATGACATTGCAACTGATGTAATAAGATAGATGATGTTTGCCCAACTGACATGGCTCTCACACAAACTCAGTAAGAGAAAGCGATGGTAAGGTCTTTTTAAGTTCTTCAAAACATGGATGGCCTAAACAGCAATGCCAGAAAGAGAAGAAGTAGTTGTAAATGTAACAAAAAGAGCTCGAAGACTTGAAGATGGTTAATAAGAAACTATCTCATAGATGGCCCTCCCGTTCTCATGACCCAAATGAATCTTCTATCCAATGTATGGATCCTGGAAAATGTAATGAAAAGGCAAGAAGATAACTATACAAGGAAAAATACAAGTGATGACACTAATGAAGACAAAATTTACAAGGAAATTGGGAACATAGAGGATTTGGTGCAGAGAAAGGGAATCAATGACACGAGAAGTACCACAACCTTAGACTGGACAAGGCCGGTCATCGACAATGGTAACAAGGGGATGGAAGGGGGAGGGTGATATGACGATAAGAGTGAGGAAGTCCAGGTCATGTGAGAGGAATCCCTCAAATAGATAATACACGATGGTGAAGAGGAAGTAAGGAGAGCGGATATACTTGACATGGAGAGAGCCGAAAGTAAGGTGAGGCTAGCTGAAGAAGCACGAAGCGACAAAGCGCATTAGTACTCTCGAAGCGATGAAGTGTGTCGTAGTCAGCGGATGTCAAGGTCACATGATATTGTGGAGTTGGAATACTGGGGAAGCTAGAGAAAGGGCAGCCGAAGGCGTCAGAACTGTTTGGGCAATAGGAGGCTTGCATAATCACTTCCAACATTTTTTGATAGGATGATTTTTCTTGCCATAGTAAGGACATGGTAGAAAAGAGCTGCGGTCGCGCCCATGAGGAGGATGACTGTAATCATAGCATGGAGGGGGACCATCATCGTGAGCTTGAGGAGCCAAGATTGACATAGCTGAGGGAGGAGTCGTATTGCCTGGTGAAGAAGAGAGCGGGGAGGAAGGCATACCAATCATGAGACGAAGAGCAGCAAAGAGAATAGTAGTGAGGCTAGGTGCACAATCACTAGGGAGACGAGAGCCCTAGATCTAGGATTAGATGGAGGGACAAAACCCACTCAAGTCAATGCTAGGATAGAGCTCCTTGCGATAACACTTCAATGTCACTGAGTCTATGGTGGGTGGCTGACAAAGGTCAACCTCTTGAAGTAAGGCTTGCAAGTGGAAAAAAATAGGCCCAAAGAGAGAGATTGTCTTATATGCAGCTGGGAAGGGACTCAAATATCTTGACTCAATTCATGTTGTGAAGCATCCATGGTCTCAAGGGTTTTCCAGGGAGAGCGCACTAACTTGATACATACGAGAGACTCATCAATGCTCTACTCAATATTTTCAAGCATCTAAGTGATGATGATTGTGTCTAATTGCGACCAAGAAGCATAAGACGGGTCGTGAAGCAAAGAAGGGTCATTTATGGGATGATGAAGAAGACTATGAGACTCAAGGAAGAGCTCAAAACCTGAAATTATAAGTAGGTCAAGTAAGTTGTGCCATGATCGAAAGACGAGGGGTGGAAGTCAATGGAGTAGGAAGTACTATAAGTGAAAAAAATCACTGGAGTGTTAGCTTGAGGTGTCGGGATAAGTGATAATTGAGTATCAGGACCCAAAGCTGAAGATATTGGAGAGAACATCAAAATCCCTAGATGATGTCATTGATTAATTGTAAAGATCTGATAATATGTTGACACGATGGATGTATGCGTCAGCAAGTGTGCCATCTAGAACGAAGCGACGACGATTGAGAAGCTTGATGATAGCAACAACTTGAGATGATGATGGAGAGGAGAGTGTGTTGGAGTGGGAGGAGACAGTGCACTAAGAATGATGATTGCAACCACCTGATGATGGCGGTGATAACTTGAGGATTTATGGCTCTGACACTGTGTCGACAGTGAGAGCAAGAAACCCAATAATTGTATACACAAAAGAGATACATAGGTCCTTATATAGATAGTGAAGATGATGTGCCCTAAATGGGTAGAGAGCCCGATACTACTACATGCCACTTATTATGGGAAGGTTTCATATAAGAGTTCTTATACACTCCATATATCTTAAGGCACATGGTATAGCTTACCATCACGTTTCTTAGAGGGCCACATGGACTCAGAGGGTCATACACATGAGGTCTCTGGATGTTAGTGGATATAAACATAATTATAAAGATTTTTGTGAAAAATACACATACATAATATCTAAAAATAATAGGAAAATGACCACAAATAAAGGTACAATGTAAGAGCTTTGTGAAACTTCTATCTTTTCTTCTCTTTCTCTCTTGGTAAAGAGCTTTAAAGGGGAGATCTAATTGTCCGGAAATTGTGTGGATACTCTTAGAGGTTAGACACTTGAAAAAATTTGAGAACTGCTTCAAGTGGACCCTGTAAGTATGAATTGTAATATATACTTGATGATAGGATTATTGGTTCTCAATGCCTTGATGTTTTAAAAGTTTGAGTTAATGTATTCACTACGTTCGATGTTATGATCAAAATTTTGAAACCCTATTGAGCATCATATCCTAGCAGGGTAGCATCGCACGCTTCAAATATGATGATATTGAATGCTTCTAATAAAGATTTCACAAGAAGAATAGAAGAATTTTCTTCTTGTATCAAGAATTACATCTAGCAACACACATAATGAAAAGCCCTTGATCCAATGACAAATTGGATTTGGTTTCACTGCATTTTTGGGCCATTTGAGTTGTATAATCCTTAATCTTTCATCATTTAGGTTTGATTGATTTTCAGAAGGTTAGAATAGGATAAATTCATCAAATTTCATCACTTTCTCTATCCTCTTTCACAATTTTACTTCTCTAACTTCTATTCTCAATTTCTCATTTTCTTTAAACATAAACATCATGGAATTTGTTTGATTTGAGACATCTACTCTTTACTTTCTAAAAATATCATTTGATTTGATTTATCACCTCATTTCATTGTCTAATTTGATATTATAGTCAATAATGATTCTATGCGAATTTGACCCTATTCACTTTAGAACTAAAATTCTCATGAAATAAAGTGATTTGGCCTTGTTTTGACCCTTGGGCTTAGCTTAAGCTCTCTTTGGAAACAAGGATAGAATGACAACAATGGTGGCACAATGGTGATAGTAGAGTGGTAGCTGGAGAACACTGTAATTCTAGGAAAGAAAGGTTTTGGTTTTGATAGCAGTTTAATTTGCAAAGTCTTTGGTAATTGATATATGGACATGAGATTACAAGTCTCTAAATTTAGAGGAGAATATTACAATGGAAGACACGTGTTTCGTATGAGACTAAGAAGCTTATGGGCTAACCAAGTTGAGCCATACTCTTAACATCTTTAAATATCATGCATGTATAATAATAAATATAAGGTTTTTAATCAAATAAATCAGATGTCTATATTTCGATTGACTTCTAATTCACTTTTTACGAATATTGAGGACATGACATGGGAATATGACCAAGATGTGTGGCAATTCAAAGACATGCTATGACAAATACATGGAGCAGAAGGCATCAATGAAGGTGTCCACAAGTTGTACATGACAAAGTGTGAGAACCTTGGGCTGTAGCTTTGAGGCCCAACTCAACCAAAATGATTTGAAGTGTGCGTGTGACACACTTAGCATGTCTAAATGGGATTTTTCATAAAAAACAAAGTAGACAATGCAATAGAGTGTGCACACATTATCTAGAGCATGAGTGATTGAACTCAACATTTCAATGTCTACATGGTGACATTAGGGCATGATGTGGATGTGGGACCCAAGCACATACACTAACATGCGTAGAGCAACAACAATAATTTGGCTTTGTGGCAACTATGTTATAGAGGGTGGGGCTAGAGGCCTAACAATCTAGTTAGGCTCACTAGTGTAATAGAGGGAAGCTTCTAACTAGTCCTATAACTAGAAAGATCTGTGAGCGCATTCAGTCGATTTCAATGGGAACGTGGCAACTGGATTTGGTGCATGCACTGTTGGTCCTTACCCTACGTGGGCAACACATGAAAGGATTGGCTTGCACAAGAGCACGCAGGACGTAAGGGAGAAGAAGGCGAGATTCAATTCTACAACACTTGAATCCCACTAGTGGATCCCTAGGGCTCTCTTTTGAGAAGAAAAGAAAAACTCTCCTCTCAAAACATGTCTACTAATTCTACTACGTGTAGGCCTATTTATAGGCATCGGAGGAAAGAGAACGTATAACTTAATATTAGCGGAAATTTTATAGAAATTAGATAATAAACTAGGAAATAAATCCTAATGTTAGATGAAACTCAACTCTAATTGTGGGGCTATCATGCTTACCTCATCCATCCATCCCACTTGGAGAACTTGACCTCGGTAAGAAAGCAGGAGAACACGACACAAAAGACTATGGTGACAAGATACGTGGTTGTTCCCAATCACAAAATTTGGTGACGGGACCATACCAACTAAAGATTATGTTGTACAACATATGAAGGTTTTCTCTCCTATTAAAAGGGATGATTGGCTTGTAGGAACTATCTTGCATAATCCTCTTTTTAGGCAAGTGAGTTTGCTTCCACCATTGTGTGCTCCAAACTTCTTGTTGTTTCTTTTGCTGCTCGAGTAAATGCTAGAGAGATAGAGAAGGCTGCTTGCCATTGACCTAGCAACCATGTCTCTCATGGGAGAAAGTTTCATTGCCTAACCATATGACATAATGGATATTTAATTTCACATACCAAAATACTCTGGGGTTATTTAATTTGCATACGTCTATATGGAAGTGATGTAGGCCAGATTGTAGCCTAGGAGCCCATTTTCCACTATTATGGCCAAGTTCTTATTGGAGGCCCATTAAATGCTTATTGGGCCCGGGGAGCATCCGTAGGACCTGACACATTTGTCAGAAAATCTCCTTGGGACCAGAAATATTTATGACATGCTTTGGAAACTACAAATATCTTTCTGGAGAGACCTGACAAGGCCTAGAAGATTCTCTTTTACTTTTGTCACTTCTGTCTCTGACACGTGCATGCTGTCAGAGTTGTATTTTCAAGACTTTTGTGTTGTCTTTTCATGGGTCTTGTCACTTGGACGACCCTTCACTTTTTGAGGCCTATATAAGGCCCCCATTGTAACACTTGAACGGACAATTGAAAGTTATCCCTTTTGAGAGCTTTGCTTTCTTCTCTTGAGTGTTCTCCCTGTTAGAGAGTGCTCTGTGCTTGTGGATTCAAGTACACCCCGTTGTGGATTCAAGGGTTGAAGAGTTAGTTCTGTGGACTCAGAACCTAACCCTTATTGAAGCTCAAGGTTTGTGGATTCAAACCATTGTTCTTCATAGTTCCTGCGCTAAGGCTGCGTCAAGTGGTATCAGAGCAAGATTTATCGTTCCAGTCTCAAGTGTTTCAAAATGACAAAAGGCAAGTTTCATTTTGTTCCTTCTTCTACTTCTCGGATTTATGACAGTCAAGAAATTCCTTTGATAATTGATTTCCCTGAGTTTTCTGGCCATCTTAATATGGAAGAGTTTTTTAAATAGCTTTTTGAAGTAGAGAGATTCTTTGAATATAAGGATATTACGGAGAGAAAAAAGGTCAAGTTTGTTGTTCGTAAGCTTAGAGGAAGTGCATGGGCTTGGTGGGAGCAACTGCAAAGGATGCGTATTCGGTTAAGAAAGGATCCTATTGAAAGCTGGGAAAAGATGAAAAAGTACCTCAAGAGACAGTTTTTGCCACCTGATTACAAAGAGCTTTTATATGAGAAATATGAAAACTTGAAGCAGTTAGGTTCTGTGTCTGAATTTACAAATAAATTTTATCACCTCCGATCATATCTTGATTTTAATGAACCAGAAGCTCACAATATTTCAAGGTACATGATAGGTGTACATTGGGCAATTAGGGAAAGATTATCTTCTCAGTCCTTTTATTACTTATCTGATTTGGTATCAGCTTCTAAGGGTATTGAAAATTTAATGGAGATAGAGAAAATGATGAAGGTTAGCAAACAGGCTCTACCGGACACTAATGAAGTTGATGTCAGATATCCGGTTGCAAGTGTATCTCAAAACTGTTCTTAAATCTATGCAATACAAAGCAAAATGCATCAACTCTTTCATCGAAGGTTTCTGGTGGCGAGAGAGAATATGGTTCCAATATGCCATTATAGAGTGTGCCAGTTGATTTTGCACACGTCATAGAAAATGATGATTATGTGTCAAGGCGAGAAGAAGAAGAGCCAAAGCAGCAAATTGCCGTTTCCACAAGCGACACTGTCCATCTCCATAGGATTGACGATCAATTTGGTGACGATATGGTTTCTTCTAGTCTTGCTATAAAGATGGGATTTGAGATTGAAAGCGATGCAATGCCCTACCACATGAATATGATTCGCCAGGATAAAAGCAAGCAAAGAGTAACTGGCAGGTTTATAGTTAAGGTTTCTAATGGTATTCACAACACAGATGAAGCACAACAAGGCGTTATCGCCAACTCTATGCCACCTTCTGTTAAGGAGGGCATTGGAATCTCATCAGGAATCATATTATTCAGGAGCAGGAAAATGATGACAATATATGTTGGAAAGCATTTTTCGAATTTGACTAAGAGTGCAGATGCAATCGTCATGTCCAAGAACATGAAATCAAATCCTACGAGCTGTATTGCACTAAATGTGGGCCAAGTCCAAGAGCTTATTAATGAGCTTATAAACAGTGAAAAAATACTACAAACCCAACTTACTATGAAGGACATGCAGCATATTCTTAGCCTACCTGTTACAGCGTTGGCAGACTTGCTCTATTCTAGTTTTAATTCAAAGGAAAATAGGATTCTACTTGAGCATGTGGACTTGCTACCCACTGAAATTGCAACAGAGGGTGTTGTGAGAAAATCTGAATCTATATGTGCAAGGCCTGCCTCAGCAATACCAAAAATCAAAAAACTGGATGATATCTTATTTATATCCAAGGATAATTGTCGAGAACCGGTACCAAGAGACTTCAATACTGGAAAAAAGTGAATGGAAAACTTCATTTCAGCCTATTACAGAGTTCCGTGAATTCCTGTTCATGAGCACAAAACATTCAAACCAACCAAAAATACTCTTGACGAATCAGACAAGAAGACTGTACAGCCATCTAAATGGATATTTCACAATAATTGGTGTACAACCAAGCATTCAAGAGCTACTGAAGATTACAATGCCCAGTTCGGGTATTGAGAAACTATCGCACCATAAAATCTGCCAAAATAAGTTTCTGATTTTAGTTGGTCAAAATGAGGACATGGCTGGTATGAAACTCATAAATGAGGGAATCAGCTTGTGTGCACTTTTACAAATTATAATGGCGAAGCAGCATCGTAGTTGGAGGATGTACAAGGGCAGTCTACACATCATACAATGCTATATTCATTGTCAAGATTGTATCGAGGGTCTATTTTGCAGGTTACTTAAATACTCAAAGATGAGCTTGAATAGCCCATACCATTTGATTATCTTCAACCATAGAGGTGAACATAATAAAAGACTGCATGCCCATGCAAGAATACATGAACAGTTGGTCTTTGCAATTGGACTACACATCGATTGGGACAAGTGTCACAATCTCGGAGAATCTATTGTAATTCCTCAAGTCATCGTGCATGCAAATGATATTATTGCAGACAAAGGTATTACAGCCATCCACGATCTGAAAATACCTCCAAATATCTACCGAGAGCGAAGCTATCAGGGACCAGGATGGTTCCATATTCCATTTATAAAAAGTTGTAGCTCCGTGTGGACACTCTTTATTGATTGCACTGACATAGGAAAAATTAGATTGGCTGAAAAACTAAGAATCAAGAACAAACTTTGCACTGCACTGGAACTTGTGCAAAAGGATATAATGGAGCCTTTTCTACTAGTTCACAGTGGTCTTTCTACTAGTCCGGTTGGAGCCCTCCCATTCAAAGCGGGGAGCATAACGACCTACAACATATATGTGTACGGAATCTTGGTACCTCGACATATTCAATATTATTCACCCTTATTATTACCTTACCGAAAATGAAGAGAACTCAAGGACGAGTTCATTTGAAGAAGGGGCGCCTGATGTAGGCCAGATTGTAGCCCAGGAGCCCATTTTCCACTATTATGGCCAGGTTCTTATTGGAGGCTCATTAAATGCTTATTGGGCAAAGGGAGCATCCCTAGGACCGGACACATTTGTCCTTGGGACCAGAAATATTTATAACATGCCTAGGAAACTATAAATATCTTTTACGGAGAGACGACAAGGCCTAGAAGATTCTCTTTTACTTTTTGTCACTTACATCTCGACACGTGCATGCTTTGTCGAGTTGTATTTTCAAGACTTTTGTGTTGTCTTTTCATGGGTCTTGTCACTTGGACGACCCTTCACTTTTTGAGGCCTATATAAGGCCCCCATTGTAACACTTGAATGGACAATTGAAAGTTATCCCTTTTGAGAGCTTTGCTTTCTTCTCTTGAGTGTTCTCTCTGTTAGAGAGTGCTCTGTGCTTGTGTATTCAAGTACACCCCTTGTGGATTCAAGGGTTGAAGAGTTAGTTCTGTGGACTCAGAACCTAACCCTTCTTGAAGCTCAAGGTTTGGGGATTCAAACCATTGTTCTTCATAGTTCCTGCGCTAAAGCTGCGTCAGGAAGGAGAGAGGGTGTCAAAGGGAGAAAAAGACATGGAAAAAGGTGCACATATTGATCAATAATCAGGGAAAAATAATATGGTGATTTTCTAAAAAAAATCTATGATAGGGAGAAAAAGGCTTTTTATGTACCAAGAATTTGTTAGCAACACAAACATCAAATAGATATTTAATGATCAAGAACCAAAGGAGTGATACTATCAAATTTCTTGGTTTGAAGTTCAAATAATTTGGGAGAGTATTGAATTTTTGCATCAAATGACGAGTTTATTAAAATATAGTGAGGAGAATTGAAATCTCCTTTAAGTGTACACTCTATGAACTTAAGCTCCTTTAAGAGTTTAATTAAATATTGATACCACCTTGCCTTGGGCTTTTGTTGGTCTTATAAGAAAGAAAAATAGCCCAATAAAAAGAGAAATTTAACTACGAAGAAAAGCGCCGCATAAAAGAAGCGGAAAGACGACTCTCTGCCCCATTCGGCATCCACGTCACCACGACCCACGTCAGTTCAGATGCCCCCTTCCCCCAGAAACAAACACACTGCAAGCCCTCCGATCCGTCCACTTCTCCACGTCATCGATCCGCCCCTTTGAATCGAACGGTCCGTATTGCGTCTCCGGCGGCTGTTCTAGAAACACAGACTGGCTCCCCGGCATCGTGACCTATCAGGCATCCCCTCAACTTCTTGACGGTAACCTCACCGCATAGGTAACCGCGATCCCCTCACCTCTTGCGCAAAAATCTCTCCCTCTTTCTCTCTCTACGACTTCCCCAGAGAGAGAGCGAGGAAAGTCGAAAAATTAGCAGACGCGATTAAAAACCAGGAGGAGATAGAGAGAGAAAAAACCTAGGGTTTCATGGACGAGATGTGGGAGAGAGCTGTGGAATCCGCGCTTGAAGCGCAGCCAGATTCATCATCCGCTCCTAGGGTCCTCACTCTAGACGGCGCCGTCAAGTGCTTGCATGGAAAACTACCCCCTCCGAAACTTCTCGAGCGATTTCAAAGCTTACAGCATCTTTCCATTGCCAACGTCGGAGTGTCGTCTCTGGAGAAATTTCCTAGGTTACGGAATCTGCAGTCGTTGATTCTCTCGGATAATCGGATCGCCGGCGGACTCGAGTTTTTAGTCGGAGCAGGTTTGGATTCCTTGCGCGATCTCGACCTTTCTAATAATAGGATCCAGTATATTGAAGATCTGGCTCCGCTTTCGAGACTCCGGCTTGTTTCTCTTGATTTGTACGAGTGTCCTGTTACTAAGGTTAAGGATTACAGGTCTAAAGTTTTTGGCATGATTAAGTCGCTGAAGTATTTGGATAAGATGGATGCTGATGAGAATGAACGGCCGGAGACGGATGAGGAGGAGGAGGAAGATGACGATGAAGATGAGGAGGACGAGGATGATCCGGGAAGTGGGGAAATTGAAGGGGAGGATCGGTCTAGGAAGACGGTTAATGGAGGTGCTGGGAGTTCTGAGAGGGGGGGTGTTCTGGACGTTGATGAGGATGATGAGAGTGATGCTGATGAGGAGCATGATGATGGGGAAAGGCCTACATCGAATGGGTATGCTCATGGTTTATCTAACGGGTATCATGTGGAAGACGAGGAATCGGAGGAATTAGATGATGAGGAATATGTGGAGGATTATGATGAAGATGAGGATTTGGGGGGAGAGGTGAACCAGGAGGAAGAGGGTGTCGAAGTTCACGAGATCGATAACAGCGAGGAGGAAGATGGAGTCGAGGAGGATGATGATGAGGATGATGATGAAGATGAAGATGACGACGGGGAAAGTGAGAAGGCGGTTAGCAGCGGGAGAATCGCCAGCATGGATGGGGAGATTGATGGTGATGAGTTAGCCGGAGAAGATGAAAATGGAGAGATTGGGGAGTCCGACGATCCCGAGATCGACGAGGATCATGATTTTGATGATGAGGATGATAATGATGAAGATGACGGCGAAGACGAGGTGAGTTTTTCGGTTGTTTCTAAGTAGTGTTGATCAATCTTCAAGTGCTTTTTTTTCTACCTGACTCAAAAGTTCCCTCCAATATTTGATTTTTTGGCTGCTTTTGAGAAGTCAACGCCTTTATGGGCAGTGATTACCTTCTAATCCATTACATTTATTTACTATCGATTAAAGTGTTGTGGCCGTTGATTTTTCGCAACAGGACGCCACCGAGTTCCTCGTGAAGCCAATCGGTCAAACAGAAATTGACGGCGGTCTGAGCGATGCCGACGTCAGCGAGGAGGACGTTGACCAGGAGGGTTCATCTGGGTCGAGGAAGAGGCGACGGGTCAACGGGGATGGTCAAGCGGAGGACGAAGATGAGGAGGCCGACGAAGTCAACGATTCTCGGTCAAGACGTCGTTGACTTTGGGTCGACCGTTGGGGGAGCTTTTTTCTAGGCCTGGCTAATGTAGCCGTTGGTTCTCTCTTTTTCAAATGGCCGTTAGACGATGGATATAAGATATGTACTCTCTTTCTCTCTCTAATGCCGTTATCATGGAGCGCAAGAAGTAAATATAGAAGAAGAAAGCGCGCGAAAGTATGGAATTATCTATTGTTTGGACAGTTTTGGCCCCCATGACATCAATATTTACATATATTTATTGACGAAGAGCATGAGCAATTTTGCCACGTGTTTAATAGGACGACAAGGAATCTAGGGGACATTTGCGACTCCAATATTTTATTTTGTCTCTTGATGGGGTATAAGAGAGGGACATTGGGCATATTTTTCAACCTCGGACAAGAAATTAAAATAGACTGATTTCTTGGTAATTAAATTTGTGATGATTTTCAGTCCTCTGCAAGAACAAAATAATTAAAAAAATAATTAAAGGAGAACAGAGTAAAGAACTCATTAGATGATTGATAGTATGTTAAAAATTACCGGATATCATGAGGGAATTCTATCGATCCATAGAATTTGTCGTGAACGGTCGAATGAGAGCAGTACTCGCTTTTATCTATGAGCGGAATTCTCATTTTTTGGATCATTACCAATAATTTCTCAATACATTAAAACTTTACCACATAGTTGTACTTCTTTTCATGCATATAGTGTTCAATGTGCATTTTTGAGATATTAATTCATGAGATATCTCTAAGTTATCATTTTTAACTAGATTATTCAATTATCAATATCCATTCAGGTTAGTACTGTGATTCTTTCGTAATCGTTGTAATTTAGATAGTTTAGATTATATTTAGATAGGTAATTAGAGTTTAGGAATAGGAAATCTTGTCATTTTGCCCAAATTTGATCGTGAATTTTTGCTGATTTCCGAACAAAGATTTCTCACTCATCTTAAGTCTAATTCAAACGAAATTGAATTCAATGGATTTCTTTTTCAATCAACTTTCCATGGATATCTGATTCATCAATTTTCATCAAGATTTGACCCCTCAATTTGTCGTTTGACCAATTTTTATTCAAAATTAATTCGAATTTGGGCATTGACTTTTGAGGCCTATTACTCCCAATATAAAAGGTGAAATTGAATAATTGGTGTTTTTAGAATTCTCTTATCGTAAGCTTTCTATGCATATATGATTTACTAGATTTGGACATCATTTGATAAGTCAATTTAACGATTTTGATAGAGACCTTCATTTCGAGAATTTTTTGTAAATTGATTTTTCAATAGATCATAATAAATCCAATTCTTTTCTAAAAATCACAATCTATCTATCATAATTCTCCTCTTTCTCTCTAGTTTCTGAAAATATAAATTTCATAATATTTTCTCACCTTTTTCCTCTCTGATTTTACAGAAAGTCAAAATCTGATCAAAGTCAATGCTTTGACCTTGACTTTTGACTTTTCTTCTCCAAATATTTTTCAAAATTCTTAAAATTTCTTCTCTCATATATTAATACTATTTTCATTTATAATATAGCATTCTCATTTCTTAAAAACCCTAATTAGACTTAAGTTTGACCAAGTCACCTTTTCGATAAAAGTCAACCGTGCTCTCTGTGGTTTGACCCGATCTCATCGTTGTACTTGATTTTTAATTTTTAAATCATCACGAGTTTGACGTTATAAATTTTATTTGATCGACGATCGTGTGTTTCAACGGCCGCACTAAATTGTTGCATCAACAAGCCTTGTGGAAATTCTCTCATTTCTTCTCTTTCTCCCTTGGTGAAGAGTTTGTAATAGAAGATCCAACCATCCGACAATCAAGTGAATAGCTTTCAAGAAATATTCAAGAATAGCTTCAAGAACTCATCCAAGTTAACCCTGTAAGTATATTTTCTCATACATACTAGATGATAGGATAATCAATTCTTGTTGTCTCAATATTTTGAATATTTAATTTAATGTCATAAACGATATATGTCATGAATTTTTCAAGGGTGATTATGTGATTATATGGTCAAGATGAGATTTTATGCTCTCAATATTTGAGAAGATTGACTTTAAGGAATGGGATGTGCTGAAATATTTGGCCAAGATATAGAAATATCAAAGAAGATGTTCTCATCCCCATTCACAGTAAGTTGGATGACTGACGAACGATGAAACTTGTGGTCATTGAAACACACGATCGTCGATCAAATAATATTTATAATTCTGAACTCACGATGATTTAAAAATTAGAAATCAAGTATAGCGATGAGATCGGGTCAAATCCACAGAGAGCATGGTTGACTTTTATCGAAAGAGTTAACTCGGTCAACTTAAGTCAAATTAGGGTTTTTAAGAAAATATTGTGTTATATAATCAATAGAAATAACACTAATATGTGAGAGAAGATATTTTTAGAGTTTTTAAAAATGTTTGGAGAAGAAAAGTAAAAAGTCACAGTCAAAGCATTGACTTTGATCCTACTTTGACTTTATGTAAAATCAGAGAAGAAAAAGGTGAGATAATATCAAAAATTATATTTTTAGAACTAGAGAGAAAGAGGAAATTTTTGATATAAAGATCGTGATTTTTAGATCACAATTGGATTTATAGTGATTTTTCTAAAATTAATGGATAGAAAATCACCGAAATGAAAGTTTTGGTCAAAATCCTTAAATTGACTGATCAAATGATATCCAAAGTCTGGAAAATCAACTATTCGTAGACAGCTTACAATCAAAGGATTTCAATGACACTAAAATAGACAAAATTCATCTTATATATTTGTAGTAATAGCCCTTCAAAGTCAACGCCCAAATTCGGATTGATTTTGAACAGTAGTTGGTCAAAAGACAAATCGAGGGTCAAACCTTGATGAAAATTTCTGAATTTGATATTCACGGAAAGCTGAATAAATAAGAAATCCGATGAAACCAAATTTGTTAGAATTGGAGTTAAGATCAAGGATAAACCCTTGTTCAAAATCCAGAAAAAATCCGCACAATAAATTGGGAAAAATGAGAATTTTTTGATTCCTAAACTCTAATTACCTATCTAAATCTAATCTAAAGGACTCAAATCATGAGGATTATGAAGGTATCACACTACTAACCTGATTGACGCAAAGATTGAACCTTAAATTGCTTTGATTGCTTTAAATTTCTTCTTTCGATGTGATTTTGGCGTTCAAGGGGCGATTACCAAATGATTTCTCACAATGTTCATGAATTTCTAGCCTCAATCCATGTGTGATTGAGTCTAGGATGTAAGGGAATCATAAAGAGCTCGAGATCTTCCTCCAAATATACTTAATTTCACGTTTAATCAAGAGTAGGGTTCCACAAAGATTGACCGAGGTTCAATCAACTGGACCAGACCAAGACCATCGGTCCACCAAAATGGGCCTTTGACGGTCTCGGTCCCGATTCGGTCCGGTCGACTGAGATATTCGGTCCTGGACCGAATGAAAAGAAAAATTCAGTCTCCGCGGACCAGATCTCAACGAGATCTCAACGAGAACCATTCTCGCAGACCATGAAAGTGATCTTGCCTTCCGCCGGCCCACCGCTCCTCCCCAAGAGATTTCTCCGCAGCACTCTCTCTTTCGTCTCCATACCACCTCACTCCACATCTCCACGCCAGCACCCTTCGAGCAAAAGACCTGATTCTCGTATCCCCCGATCTTGCACCTTGCCCCTTCCTTTTTGTTCCTCGGAGTTTCTGCGTCTCCCATACAGATCCACGAATCCCCTGCATCTAATTTCCTGATATCGGCCATGTCTCCCACGCTGAAAATGGACGAGAGATTGTCAACGATCCTGACGTCAGAGAAGCAGTCGACTGTGTCTCTTTTTTTCCCAGATAGGCTTGCTACATCATCTGAGATCCTAGAGACGGATTATTCCTCGCTGACCGGACGGTCCGCTATGAGATCCCGCCGCCATGAGGATATTCCTTCCCCGAGCTCACTTTAAATGTGTGGCCGGAACGCGGAATCTTGATCTGCACCGTAGATCTCTTGTCGTTCGATCTCGGCCGCCGGTTGCAGACTCCCGCTAACCAGGTCAAAGGCTAGTATGACGCTCGTGTTTCAACGGCAAGTCTCGAAGCTTCCAAAGAGATATTCTTCGAAGCTTCGATTTCCCTGGACAGTGGACTTCGAGGAGGGAGGAAAATTACTATTTTCCCAGTGCAGCGTCTTCGTCAGGAGACCCTTCTGAATGTCGATGATTTGCAGGCGGGGAAATCTACTGCACCAGCGGCGGCCGTTGACAGAGACAACACCAGGAGGGAGTCAACAGCGGGGAAGTAGGTGAGGATGGTTGACTTGCGGCGGAGAGATCACGATCTTGCATCCGTGTGCCACGTGGACGGATCTGGACGGGGTGGCCGAGAGTCTCTCCCTTCACTTTTCACATTTTCCCTCTCTCTCCACTTTCGCGTTCTCTCTCCCCCTCTCCTCCCTCCACCTTTCAAATTCTCCATCTCATACGCTCCTCTCTCTCTCTCTCTCTCTCTCTCTACTGTTTGACTCTTTTTCTCTCATTCGCTCTCAGTTTCTCTCATTACCTCTCTCTAATTAGACTCACAGTATACACTTATAAGAGAGCCTTGATTCAATCACGTCATCGCGCTCTTCCCAGGCCTCTTCGATAGGAGACACCAATCCAACGGCCCAGATCGACTCCACTCGGTCGATTTCTCTCGCGATCGCCGCCGCAGTGGTAGATGCCGCACTATCTTCTCCTCGCCCTAATCTAATCGGCCACATTACCGACCTTGGCGGTGCCCACATTCACCTCAATGGCGGTTCTTACCTTCTTAGTCGGCCTTTATGGTTACCACCCGCCATAGGTAACTTGAAGGTATTTTTCACCCTTAGCATCCTAGATTTTTGTATCAATGAATTTACTACTATTTTCATCTACATGGGGAACCCGATCCGATCATGATCTTCTTGAACATGATCACGCCTTGATTAATCGATCAACGATCAGCTACCAGATCATATCAATGGACATCGATCACTACATCGATCTGATCCACTGAGGGATCGATGAATATAGGCCCGAGATCGCAGAGGGGTAACTGTGATCATTGAGAGGGAGCAAGGATGATTTCTGCAGGTCAAATGGGTCAAAGCTTTGATGCGTCGGATATAGAAGCCTTTAGGACTTGATCCAGGCCATAGAATCTAGCTTCTCTAGAGAGATCTTGGACGTCAAATTTGGCGGCGTTGGAGGGGAGCCTGTTGGTGAGGAGCAGAGATAAGATGACAGAGAAGAGGTCGGGATCCCGGTCGATGAAAAGAATTCCATCGCCGGAGCAATTGGAGAGAGGAGAGCTCTCATCGTCGAGAGCTAGCATTTGAACTCTTGGAGCAGGCCACCAATTCTTATATTCATCTAGAGTTCATTTCGCCAGTTAATTAAAATTCTAGGTGGGAAATTTTTTTACATTTAAAACTAGTTTTTGATACTTGAAAATTTTTTGTATTTGAAAATTTGAGACCGAAATTAAGACCGAACCGAACCGTAACCGAGGTTGACCGAGACTGAGACCGAGATCGAGACCGAATTAAGGTTTGGACCGAGTACTGTGTCATAAACTGGACCGGACAGGAACTGTTGAACCCTAATCAAGAGTACATTTTCGTAAGAGAGAATATGAATTTATAGAATACATTTCATGATTTAAATCTGGGCCATCCGTTTCTTTTTAAGGGCTTGAATGGCTTAGATGAAGCCACGTCACGTGGGAGAAGTGGGCCACGATCCCCAAGACGTGGGCTTCACCTCTCCTTAATTTCTGTCACTTGATCTTCATCTGAGCATTCACAAGTTACCACGTATCGCTCCGTCATTCGTTGAGTGCGAGATTAAGTCTCAACCGTTAGATCTCACTAATGAGATCAATGACTATGAAATTTTTCACGTGCGTCGATTGCCATCTGGTAGACCGGGATCCATCAGATTAACGTGCGCATATTCGCACGCTTTAATCCTACGCCTCACACGTTGCCACGTCGCCTGGAAAAAAGAAGTGCATTAGTCTCACATGGAAGAAAAAAAAGAACTTTGGTGCCTTTAAAGGGGGGAAGCCCTTTTAGCTTTTGCGTCACCCTATGGGCCTTATGACGCCCCCTTCTCTCTTATGCGACATCTGGGCCCACTATACCTATGGGCTCAATAAGCCATTGAGCTCCTACGCATCACATAGGCATTGTGTGGGTCTGTGTTGGCCCAGTTGGTGCTGCCACATGGCCGCGTCACCACGTCAGCACCGCGAGGGTCTCGTGCCGAATAAAACCCCCTTTTTACATTTTAATTTTAAAAAAAATTTCAGAAAAATCCAGAAAAGATAGTTCATCTTAAAAAATACATAACTTCATTTCTAGAACTCCTTTTTGCATGAAATTTTCTTCATTGTATCAATAATTTGATCCTCTTCAAATATAATGTTTTTTGAAGAGTATGAACATTATCAGTGATGATATGTGCCATATACTGACTTGGCTCTGATTACACTGTTGGGATCTGAGGCTCGACAAGCTCTCTAAGTTTTCGACCAAAACAATGGTTGCAGCGGAAGGTGTTTAATCAAAACATTCAACATAGTTGAAGCACCAAGAATAGATGATCTCATCATCCATTCTAGATGATCCTATAATCTAGTATAGAATAAAATTCATACTTAAATGGATCATTTGAAAGAGTTCTTCAATCGTTCAAGCGTTCGGCCTTTAGCGGTATCCATACAGTCTCCATATGATCGAACCTCCTCTTGAACACTCGTCACCATGAGAGAAAGAGAAGATAGGGAAGAATTTCCACTAGGCTTGCATGGGCACTACTATTATGGTCGTTCTCCCCCTATTTATGGACTTTAGGAATGTGGACTTTTCACAAACCCTTATTATTATTTTTATATCTACCAATGTCCATTGACTTTATGTGTGTGACCCTCTAGGTCCACATATCTCACCAGTTAATGACTCTATCAACCTAATAATACTTATTGGTTTTCCTTATCAATTAATTATATCAACGTATAGATTAATTGACTAAGGATCGATTTAGCCCAATTGATAGGTTGAGTCGCCAGCCTGGTGGGTGCCAAGCTACACCACGTGCTCTAGGAGATATGGAGTATATTAGAACTCTTTCATAGAACCATGTCGTCATTGGTTACCATGTACGTATAATCCTTCATTCACACGAAACTCATGAATGACTTAGGGTATGGTTATTTGTCAAACCCTAATCGGTCACTCAATTTAGTACTGATGCGAGTAGGAAACCATTGAGAAAAATTTCTCTACTATTTCCACTACCCTGGCCAATGATTTAAAAATATCTCATTCCTTGAGTTCATCTCCTCATATATCGAAGGCGGATGATCACATCTTAACCACTCAATCACCTTTGAGGACTTCATGTCGTATCTAATCTATGACATTTTGGAGATCTCGTGGCTAGGGATTCGTAAGTCATATTCAAAACACAATCATCCATCCACAAGATGTCTTTGGTGTCTCAAGTCAAAGGACCACATACACAACCGTGACATGAATCAACTTGATTGTCAATTTGGCATAATACCATTCATGGATTCATATAGATCAATTCAATGAACTCTTTCTCCAAAGAGCACCCACTATCTATCCTTGGTGTCTCTACACTGATGGCCACATGATTAGCCATACTCATCATATGAGCCGGATTAGATAATACTATTCTTTATGTATAATTCGATGTCCTTTTCGAATAACCCACGAATAGGAATATTTAGAACATATGTTTAAATACCAGTGATCACTATATTCTGATCTCATCATAATTCACTTGATCATTGTATATGTTCATAGACTTCATTGCAACCATCACATAAGAATGACAAGGAATACAAGTTCATTTCTATGAATATAAACAAAAGATGAAAGTGTGATTGGTTTGCAGGTCACATAATATCCATCAATCTCCCACTTGGACTAAAGCCAATCACTTTGATACATTAAACCCATGCATATACAATGACGCTCGAACACTTCTTGAGCTAAAGGCTTAGTTAGTGGATATGCAATATTGTTGGTCGATGGAACTCTTTCCATCACTACATCTCCTCTGACTATAATCTCCTTAATCAAGTGAAAACGCCTTAGAATGTGCTTCGACTTCTGATAAGACCTTGGCTCCTTTGCTTATGCGATTGCACCATTGTTGTCACACAACACGAGAATAGGATCCAAGATTGATCGAACAACCAAGGTGTGTGATGAACTTCTTTAACCAAACTGCTTATTTAGCGTCATCACTTGCAGCAATGTATTCATCCTCTGTCGTTGAGTTTGCAGTAGTGGTTTGCTTTGAACTCTTCCAAGAGATTGCACCTCCATTCAAAGTAAACATGAATCTAGATATAGATTTACTATCATCTGGATCTGACTGAAAACTTGAATTAGTATAACCCTCAAGTTTCAACTCTTCTTCTCCATAAACCAGAAACAAATCCTTAGTCCTTCTCAAGTATTTAAAGATGCATTTCACGACTTCCCAGTGTTTCTCACCTAGATTTGCCTGAAATTTGCTCGTAACACTTAGAGCATTGATATCATCCTAATTAGACATAATTATACATAATTATTAATGCATATTAAGGCATAAAAGATTTCATTCCTATGCATGTTGTCATATTTTTTAGTATTTATCTATCATTCTATGAAAAAGTCATTATAATCTGAAAATACTTTAATCTAGGGTTAATTATGATGAATTAAAGATAAATAATTTCATAACTCATCTTTAATTAAGATTATAATTAGTTTTTAAAGTTAAATAATAAGAGAAATAATTTTATAAACATTCATTTAATTTTCTAAAGTTTTAAATCTTAAAGAAATGAATGTATTTTTTCAATAGAAAATAAATATCTTGTTATTTATTAAATTTGACTTTTTAGAATGATAGATAATTAAATTTCGGATCAAATGAAGAAAATTTGGATTAATTTGGAGTTATATTTTGAAAGTTATGAAATTTCTAATTTTCAGGGACTTTTCCAAATTTTTTCTGAATTTTTCTGAAGTTTTAATCATTTCTAAGGATTTTCTGGAAGTAAAAAATCAATTTTTCTAATTTAAAATTGATTTTTCAGAATATTCTTAGCGCGCAGTTGACGTGACACAATCTGGATCGTCCGATCATATCACGATCAACGGTCAAGATGAGGAGGCGACGTGGTAGCCTGTGGAGCATCCGATCGCGCGAGGATTCTCAACCGTTGATCTTCACTTAAGTGAAGGGGGTACGTGGTGAAATCGAATTCATCAGATCGCGTTTTAATCTCGACCGTTGATCAAGAGGAGTTATAATGACCGATATTAAACCGACGAAAAATGCATCAAGAGCGTCCGATCGTGATCCAATGACGAACCTTACATGCGTTTTTATAACGCATGAGACGTGGCAAAATCTCGGCTGTCAATCGGCGATCTAACGGCTGTGACTTAACAATAATGATTCACATTGATGCGTTTCATCAGAGTTGTTGATCGAACATCAAGCGTTTCATCAGATGGTTACCCCCAAATTGCCTATAATTTGAGATGTTCTTCGAGATTGTAAAACATTCGAGAGAAATTCGAGTAAATCAAACTGTTTTGACCCCAATCGCTTCTAGACTCATTTACGCATCCACGGAGTGCTTAAGATCAAGATTTCAACAATCGACGAGGAAGAAATCGACGCTTGAACTCCACGAATCGCGATTTCTGAATTTTGATGAATAGCCTTAATTTCGGAGATTAATTGGATCAATTTGATTGCAGTTGTGGGTTAGGGATTGTGTTTCATCCTAATATATCTTTGTTTAGCATTTAGTTTTGTTTTAGAATCATAATTTTAAGTAATTTTATTCTTAATTTTGGTACTTTTGCGATTTACATTTTTGGAAAATACCCCTTTGTTCAATCTTCAATTTCTCCGTGAAATCAAAGTCAAATTCATTAATTTTTGATTTCGTGGATTCGTCTTGAAGACCTCTTTCATAAAATATCCATTTTCCCAATTTGTATAATCGATTCATTGTCCGATTTGATCAGAATCAAAGAGATCATTAGAAATTTTCTTAATTCCCTATGGCTTCGACCCTTAAATCCCCTCAATTTGTGAATTATTCTTAAAATTGGTAAGTTTATAATTTTTTTTGACACTTGACCGTGTGTATTCAACAACCACTCCTTCTCGTCTCATCAAGCATATGCTACATATGGCCTTGTACATATCATAGCGTACATTATGGATCCAATCGCTGATGCATATGGGATCCTTTCCATTAATGCTTTATCTTCAGGAGTCTTAGGCGATTGCTCCTTAGATATTTGAACTCCATGTCTCATCGGTATGAAACCTTTCTTGGAGTCCTTCATGCCAATCTTTTTGACAATGGTGTCTATGTACATTGATTGAGACAATCTGAGCAACTTCTTCGATTTATCTCTATAGATACACATTCCTAATATGTAGGTTGCCTCTCCCAAATCCTTCATGGAGAAGTTCTTTGACAGCCATGCCTTTACTGCCGATAACATACCTACATCATTCATAATGAGTAGGATGTCATCAACATAAAGAACTACAAAAGTTATTGCGCTCCCACTGATTTTCTTGTACACACACGGCTCATCTTCATTCTCAATGAATTCATAAGATCTGATTGCCTCATCAAATTTCATATTCTAACTCCTAGATGATTGCTTCAATCCATTAATCAACATTTGCAATCTACACACCTTGTTTGAAAACTCTTCGGATGTATAACCCTCAGGTTGTATCATATACACTTCTTCCTCAAGGTTTCCATTGAGGAAAGTAGTTTTTACATCCATCTGCCATATCTCATAATCATAATGTGTAGCTATGGTGAGAAGAATCCTGATTGACTTATCATGGCAATTGATGCACATGTTTCATCACAATCAACTCCTTGCCTTTGACGATAACATTTTGCCACCAAAATTGCCTTGAAAGTGTTAACATGTCCATTTGCACCAATCTTATTTTTGAAGATCTACTTACACCCAATTGGTACAATACCCTCGGGAGGGTCGACCAAGTATCATACATAGTTCTAATGCATAGACTGATGGATATTATGTGGCCTATAAGCCAATCACACTTTCATCAATCTTGTTTATGTTCGTTGAAATGAAATTTATTCATTGTCATTCTTGTGTGATGTTTGCAATGAAGTCCATGAGCATGTGCAATGACTAAGTGAATTATGATGAGATCATAATATAGTGATCGCTAGTCTTTCAACTTATATTCTAAACATTCCTATTCGTGGGATATTCGAGAAGGACATAGAATTATCTGGAAAGAATAGCACTATCTAATCCATCTCATATGATGAGTATGGCCGATCCTATAGCCATCGGTGTGGAGACACTAAGGATAGATAGTGGGTGCTATTTGGAGAAAGAGTTCACTGAATTGATCCGTATGAATCCCTGAATGGTAATATACCTAATTGTCAATCAGGTTGATTCATGTCATGATTGTGTATGTGGTCCTTTGACTTGAGACACCAAAGACATCTTGTGGATGGATGATCGTGTTTTGATTATGACTTACGAATCCCTAGTCACGGGATATCTAAAACGTCATATATTGGATACGACATGAAGTACACGAAGATGATTGTGTGGTCAAGATGGGATCATCCACCCTCAGTATATGAGGAGATCGACTCAAGGAATGAGATGCGGTTAAATCCTTGGCCAAGGTAGCAGAAATATTAGAGAAGTTTTTCTCAATGATTTCCTACTCGCATCAGTACTAAATTGAGTGATGGATTAGGGTTTGACAATTAACCATACCCTAAGTCATTCATGAGTCTCGTGTGGATGAAGGATTATACGTACACGGTAATCAATGACAGCAGGGTTCCATGAAAGAGTTCTAATATACTCCATATCTCCTATAGCACGTGGTGTAGCTTGGCACCCATCGGGCTGGCGACTCAACCTGTCGATTGGGTTAAATCGATCTTTATTCAATTAATCTATATGTTGATATAGTTAATTGATAAGAAGGACCAATAAGTGTTATTGAGTTGATAGAGTCATTAACTGGCGAGATATATGGACCTAGAGGGTCACACACATAAGGTCAATGGACGTCGGTGGATATAGACATAATAATAAGGGTTTTTGTGAAAAGTTCACATTCCCAAAGTCTATAAATAGGGGGAGAACGACCATAATAGAGGTGCCCATGCAAGCCTAGTGGAACTTCTCCTCCCTCTTCTCTTCCTCTCGTGGTGACGAGTGTTCAAGATGAGATCCGATCATCTGGAGACTGTGTGGATACCGCTAGAGGCCGGACGCTTGAACGGTTGAAGAACTCTTTCAAATGATCCAAGTAAGTATGAATTTTATTCTATACTAGATGATAGGATCACCTAGAATGGACGATGAGATCATCCATTCTTGGTGCTTCCACGATGTTGAATGTCTTGATTCAACACCTTTCGCTGCAATCATTATTTTGGACAAAGATTTGGAGAGCTTTTAGAGCCTCAGATCCTAGCATAGACTGGATGTCAGAATCCATCGCTTCTCGTCATCTTCTAGAGTTGAAATCATTTACCACATCATTGTAGGTCAAAGGATCATTATCCTTAATCTGAAGAGTATTGAATTATCAGTGACGATATGCCCCACATACAGTTCTGGTTTCTTGGTACTCTTTCAGACCACATCATTGCGGTACTTGTGTGTGAACTTGAACCTGTTCAGTAATTGAGTTCTTATATGATGAAGTAGCAATTGTTTTTGGATTTGGAATTGCTCCCAGAAATACTTTACTCCCACTATCCCTTCGCAAGAGATATTCATCTTCCAAGAAGATGACCCTATTTGCAATAAATATAGACTGTTCTTTAGGGCGGTAAAAGTAGTATCCAAACGTGTCTTTTGGATATCCCACAAATCTACATAACTCAGTCCTGGACTCTACCTTATATGTTTCATGTTTCTTTACATGTGCAGGACAACCCCATACCCTAAAGTAGGACAAGTCTAGCTTCTTCCCTCTCCATATCTCATATGGTGTGAAAGTTATAAATTTTCTAGGCAAGACATTAAGAACACGCATTACAGTTTCAAGCGCATATCCCCAAAGTGATATTGGTAATTGTGAGAAGCTCATCATAGATCGTACCATGTCCAACAAGGAATATAGGGATGAGTTAACTGAGAAAGGATACTATTATCCTTTAGGAACTCTGAGAACTTTGTACTTTAAGTATTCACCTCCTCGATTTGATTGAAGAATCTTGATACTTTTTCCAAATTATTTCTCTACTTCATTCTTAAACTCTATGAATTTCTCAAAAGGCCTCAGACTTATATCTCATAAGGTATACCTATTCAAACCTTGAAAAATCATAGGTAAAAGTAATGAAATAATGGTTGCCTACTCTTTATTGACATGAATTGGGACACATACATCAAAATAGATTAGTTCCAGGATACCCTTGGCACGTTCTCCATGTCTTGAAAATAAAGATTTGGGAAATTTACCAATTATGCAAGATTCTCATGTCGCAAATGATTCATAATCAAAAGCACCTAAGTATACATCTCTATGCAAATTTTTGTAATATTCCATCGCCAACATGACCAAGTCTACAATGCCAGAGGTGGACTCATTCGCACTTTGTTTACTCTTCTTAAGAGCAATATCAACTTGGAGGTTATAAGAAGACACGTCAGTCATATATATAAGGCCATGTGGCATCATGAGGTAAAGCTATGTGGTGACACCAGGTAAAGCCATGTGGTGACACCAAGTAAAGCCATGTGGAGACACTAGGTACTTCCATATGGCGCACTAGGTAAAGCCATGTGGCGACACTAGGTACATCCATATGGCGCACTAGGTCAAGCCATGTGGCGACACTAGGTACATCCATATGGCACACCATATAAAGCCATGTGGCGACACCAGTCACATCCATGTGGCGACATCAGGTAAAGCCATGTGACGACAATAAGTAAAGCCATGTGGCGACACTAGGTACAGCCATGTGACGAGACCACGTAAAGTCACATGGTGAGACCATATAAGTCCATGTAGTGCCATCTGGGAACGCCATGTGGCACCATCAAGGAACGTCATGTGGTGTGATAACATGCATTTATAACTTGAATTCTTATCTTAATTAACTCATATTCATGCTTATTTTATGTGAATATGATGCATGTTATCATACTTTTTAGGAATTTTCTCCATTGGCATGTCATTTCACTAAAGTTGATATTTATGCATTTATGATTTAGAATAATTAGGGATAATTTCATGCTTAATAGATGATTAATCTTTTATTTAAAATTAATAGAAGTTAATCTCTATTATTGAATGAGTTTTGACTTTAGTAAATGTTTGGAAGAATGATTTTAGGATGAATTTATGATTTAGAATGTTTAATGAGAAATGAGTTAAGTAAATTATAAGTCATCTTGATTTCTTCTTTCTAAATATATTTTAAATGACATGATATTAAAAAGAAAAGAATTTGTGATCCAATGGAGAAAATTTGGATTAAAAAGGAGTTGTATATTTTAAGATATGATTTTTTGAAGGTTTAGCCCTTTTCCGATTTTTATTTGAATTTTAAAGTAATTTTTTTGATTAATTTCCTTGCTAAAATCGCGAAAAAGGCGGGGGTTATTTTGGTCCACAGACCCCCGAATGCTGACGTGGCAGGCGTACCTGACGTGGCGACGAGCTGGCGCAGCGAGCTGACAGGGCGGCGAGGTGGCGACGTGGCACGCGGGACCACCGGCGGATGCGACGTGGCACTAAGGCCACGTGGCAGGGCCGCAGGTGGCCCATGTGTGGCGCATGAATGACACGTGTACACGTGTCACGATTATAACATATATAATATAAGCCTATTCTTAGAACTGGCTAATGATATAAAGCGCTCCCCTATTTAAGCGCAAAATATGTTCCCACACGGTTTCTGTTTTGCAGGACGCGTGGCAGCGCGAGGAGCATTGGATTTGGGCGGAACGACAGTGATCGTGTGGACCCGAGTCCACGCGATCATCAAATGCATCACGTGCGCAAAAGGACGATTTAAGTGACGCCGACCGGAGGGCTCACCGATCGCCATGTGGTGACATGAGGAGAGCCCATCTTCATAAAAAATTAGACCGCACGATCGCGATCTAACGACCACGCGACGGCCGATGTTCTTCTCTTTTCGGAGGAGATCTCGAGCGTCAGATTCCAATCTGACGGCATAGAAGAACTGTGGAAGAACACCACGATCGCGGTCCGATCAAACCGCGATCGCGGCGCGATCGAGCCGCGATCGTGATTCCTGCAGGGCGGAATCATCTCCCCGATCTTCGGAAGGTTGCCTTGGAAGATAGCGATTGTGGCCCGATCACGACGTGATCGTGGCCCGATCGTGGTGCAATCGTGGCATCCATTGAGGCTAATTTGAGGAAAATTCGCCACAAATTCGGGAGCTACGACGCCGCACAAGTGAAACCGCTCCCTCGACGCTGCAAATCCGCGCTCACGACCCGCTCCATCACCCACGATTTCAAGCCCAATTTCTTCTTTAAAACCAATGTATTTCTCCCTTTGAAACTTAACTTTTGATCGATTCGTGAAGGCAATTAAGCGAATTTCAAGGAAGATCTCTAGTGTATCGTGATCCCCCCGCGTTTAGACTCGATTGCGACGCAATTGGAGCGGGATTGATCGCGAATTCCTCTTTGATTTCATCAAATTTTCCCCTTGAATTCCGAAAGTCCGCGAGGAAGAATCCGAGCAAATTCGCTTCAATCCACGAGAATTGAAGCCCCATTCTAGCGGCAATCGGGTTAGTAGTGAGATTCGATCGATTATCAAGAGGTAATTTGAGTTTTTATTAGATTTAGAAGTTTAATTTTGCAAATTAGTTCACAGTGTTCTTCATTTTCCCCAATTTTAGGTCTGAAAAGTCACTGATTTTGAAAATAGGATATCTCTCTGATTATAATTCCAAATCACTTGATTTTGGTTTCATTGGATTTCTCTTTTCATCAAATTCCGAGTTCATTTGACCCTCCAATTTAACGTTTGACCAAGGACTGTTCATCTTTTATCAGAAATCAAACGTTGACTTTCAAGGTCAATTACTTTTGATTGAGAAATCAGAATTTGATAATTTTGGTCTTGTTAGATTCCTCTGGTTCTTAGATTTCCATTGACATATAAATTTCAAGATTTGGATTTCATTTGGGGATTCAATTTGAAGATTTCCTCTGAGGTGTTAATTTCGGGGATTTTCTTATCATTGATTTTCAATAATTTATAATAAATCCATTTCTTATCCAAAAATTACGAAATATATATCAATAAATTCCATTTTCTCTCTAGTTTTCAAATATCTAATTTTCGTAATCTTCTGACTCTGTTTGGTTCTCTGATTTTGCAGAACACCTACTATTAGTCAAAGTCAATGCTTTGACTTTGACTTTTGACTTTTCTCTGTCAAATCCAAGATTTCAATTCTTAAAACTTCTTATTTACCTTATTTATATCATTTCTAGATCTTAAATCTTATTTTCTCTCATTTACAACTCCTTTTAAACCTAAGTTTGACCAAGTCAACTCTGCGATTAAAGTCAACCCTGCTCTCTGTGGATCGACCCGATACTTACCCAATACTTGATTATTATATCTTGTCTTTGTGAGTTTCGGTTTTATAAATTTTGTTTGACCATCGTCTTTGTGTTTTAACGACGCACGAAAACGACACGTCATGGTGCCATCTAGGAATGCCATGTGGCGCTACCTAGGAAGGCCATGTGGCGCCACCAAGGAAGGCCATTTGGTAACACCAAATAAGACCTTGTGGCGCCCCCTGATAAGGCCATGTGGCGATATTGGCTAAACCAGTGGGGAAAATATAAAGAGTTATATTTTAGAATTTTGAATTGAATAATTTAAGGGTTAAGTTATTTTCAAATTCATTAAATTCTTACAATCATTTTAAAGTGTTTAATTTCTTACAATCATTTTACAATCATTAAGAAAATCATGAAATTCTTACAATCATTACTGCCTCAATTTTAAGCATGATAGTCATGTTTAATTTTCAAAATATTAATATGATTAAGTTTTGCAATAAATTTGATTTATTTATTTAAATATGTGTTGTTATATCAAGAATCTAGAAGGACCTAGAGTAGGATTGCGTAGCTTTGTTTGATTGATAACATATCACATATAACATGTATGAGATACATGTATATGATTATTATGATAATCATATTTAAGGGCACGGTTATTGAGATAACCATGGAGTACCCTAAAATTAGAGACCATAACAAACATAAAACCCCTCACAATTTAAACTCTGGGCTAAAACATAAGAGTTATGAACTCACGTGTGGTCCTCCTTTATTATGGCCTTAGGATCTAAACCACTTTGATTTGGGTTGGTGGGGCAAACTCTAGGCCCACTTAATGAAGAGGAGGGACTAAGAGCTAGTGTATGACACAAGGCCAAGGTAGAAGAACCGTTTAGTTTGGTGGAGCAAACTCCATGACTATTCGCTAATCTATTCTCATCAAGTAACAAAGGTATGGCCTAGACCGAACTCAATGGTTGGTCGGGAAAACTCCAAGCCGCATGAGCATCAGGGACCAAAGTGTAATAGGATATTGACTATAGTTGCTTAATGACTATAGTTAACTTTCTAGAGTCAACCAGGTTAATTCCCTCTTTTACTCTTAACCCCCTCTTTTTCTTCTTTTCTTCCTCTTCTTAAACCTTTATGCAATCACTTACATCCTGAAATCTTTAAAAAATAAATTTGAGATCAAATACAAGTGGTTTGACCCATGAAATGGTCAAACACACTTAAAACACGTAAGAATACTCAAATTGATGAAAACTATGTAATTGAGTGATTTGGCATGAAATTGAAGAAAAATCTATTTTAAGATGATAACATGCATCATATAGACTAAAATTCAGCATTACTATTAGTTAATTATGATGAAAATACGAGTTAAATATACACATTATCAATGACCAATTAAGGTTTAATAACTGACCATATCCTAAGTTATTCATGTCTTTTACGGAAAAAAATGTGTACATGCACAATTACCAATAATAGAAAGGTTTCATATGAGATTTCTTATATATATTCTATATCTCCTAGAGCATGTGGTGTAGATTTGGCACGCCACGGGCTAGTAACTCGACTTGTTGATTGGGTTAAATTAATCTTTATGTTGATGTGTATTAAGTCATTAATGAGTGTCACACAGATGGATTATATATATATACACAATAACTGATGACAATATAGTTCCATAAGAGAGTTCTTATACACCATTTATCTCCTAGAGCACGTGATATATCTTAGAAATCAACAAGCTAGAGGATCACACGCATAATGTTGATAGGCATTGATAGATAGAGACTTAATTTTGAGGTTTTTATGAAAATTTTATAAAATTAATGTCTATAAATAAGGGGAGAATGAACCAATTTAAGAGTTAGGATGTGAACTTTATTATGAACTCTCTCCTTTTTCTCATTCTCTTTTGGTAAAAAACTTTTAGGAGCACATGTAATAGTCCATCAATCATGTAGATATCCTTAGGGGCTTACACTTGAACAACTTCAATAACACTGTCAATGAACCTTGTAAGTATGAATTTTGATCAACACTGAATGATAGGGTTATATGGTTCTTAATGGTTCAATATTTAAACATTTAATTTAATGTATTTGACTACATTTGACGTTTCAATCAAAATTTCAAGGGCTTATCGAGCCTCAGATCCCAATACATGCAAGGGGAGTGTTAACTTAATGTTAAGTGTGCCCAATGGGCTAGTTTGAATAAAGCTTATTTGTTTTATTTTTATAATCAAATTTTTCTTTAACAAAACTATTATAGATCTAATGCTCCCTTTTTTCAGGTGACAAGTGGCATTTAAGGCATTAGATGATCCAATTTCAAATTGGTCAATGATCTTTGATTAAGAGTGTCGTGGGGGTCACGAGGGTTGTGGTAGAAGCTGATTCATTAGCAAAAGAACATGGGTCGCGTCTCCATGTCCATAGACATATGGTAGTGCTAGATGAGCTCAAAATTTTATTGATAGAATCAAGCAATCCATAGAGTTAGTCCCCCTCTCTCCCATTGACAAAACTCATCGGGAAAGTCAAATCTTCATCAAGTGGATGACAATCTACAAATGATTTTCTATCCATTTTGATGACAACAACAACTCCTTTCTACTGAATTGCACTCATTGATCTTCTTCGAGCCATCCAAGGACTATATATGAATACACCCAACTTACAGCACATATGATTGTGGCCAATGATTATCACTTTGGATGATTGAATGACCATGATAAAACATCCCTTATCCCTATAAATAGATTTCGCTCTCTTCCATTATAACTATCTCTTATCTCATTGATCGGACTTGTGAGGATAGTAGGACCTTCATCTAATGGATGACCATTGAAGAACAGTTTTCTATCCCCTTTGATGCTAGCCCCAGCTCCATTCTGGTGAGTTGCACTCGTTGATCTAATCAAGACGTTGAACAACTATATTGATACCGCCAACTTAAGGCACACATGATTGTAGCTGATGATCGTCGATTTGGACGATCAAATGGGCATGATAAAACCCCCCATAGCCCTATAAATTGCATTCTCTCTCTACTATTAAAACTATCTCTTGAAATTCCTGCTGATCAGACTTGTGTGGATATATTTTCTTGAAATCTCTTTATTTGATCATGCGATGATTAATAAGATTAATTTATTGGAAATATTGGGTTAGTCGCATTATAATCCTTGATATTTCATCACCTTTGTTTAGATTACTTTTTAGAAGCTTACATTTTTTAAATATCATTTTTTCTTGCCGTTTTTTCTCCACTCATTTATGATTTTTGCTCTCTAAATTCTCTAAACTGACAGTCAATTTGATGTGTTGGAAAGATCCATTCATCTAATTTAAAATATGATATAATTTAATTTCTGATCTTATTACATGATCTAATTTGATTGAATTTGTCATTGTCTCAAAATCACCCCAGTTCTCTGTAAATTTGACCATTGATCACTAATCATATTAAAATTAATCATCATTAACTGAATTTAAACTTTGTTTCTAACCTACTATCTCACGTTGTCGACAACCACACAATTTTGGCTAATCAGAGCACACTAGAACGCAGCCAAAATAATTGCAATCTCACATGGCCTGTGATTTCCTAAATTACAATATTTATAAAATTTGATATTAAATCGTACTTTCTGTAGTGCCACGCAAACAGCATACGCGATGCTCCTACATCCGTAGCTATCTATAATTTCTGAGTTTTGCCTTTTGGAAAACTCTCCAAAACCTAAAAAATAAAATAAATATAACTTCCCAAAAGTAACGTCTTTGTTCAATGAAAGGTTTTGTAATAAATTAGAAGTTTAATTGCATAAATTTTCATGAAAGTAATAATAGCTTTTTTTCGGTGGTTTATTAGAGGACACATCCCTGCTCTTGGTCACCTTACCTTATGCAAGCCCAAAGGTTCAACTCATTTCAAGGAGGAAAAGGTTGAATGGTGAGTACCTTATCATTTGCGTTGGCCATCCTCATTCACTAACATTGTCTTGGCCCAGGACAGTGGAAACCTCATGAGATGTGCCTACTCACATGCTGACAAAGAACCCCATGCTATGCGCTACTGCTGCGCTGTGTCAGGGATAAACATGTGGTATATGCCCAAGAAAAGCATGTCGGGTTGATGACATCCTCTAACCTTTACAAGCATAACCTGTTATGGTAAGAAGATGAACCTCTGACTGAAGCGTGCTGCATGAGTGACTAATGCGCTCATTGTTAAGTAATTATAAGATCATGCAAAAATTACAATTTGGTTTAAATCTGGACGATGCCTTTACAGCATAGAAATTTCATGATAATACGTACAGGAAAGATAAGAATTTAGAATGAAATCTACTTCAAGATTTTAAAATTATATGAATGAATTGCAGGATGACATAAGAATACATTGATCGAGCAAAAACCTGAATAAGAACATGAAGAAGCTCCGTTGCCAGCATTCCCTTCGTATATAACACTCAGACATGCCGTAGGACGAATACTGTGTTTCAATCTAAAATTTCAAACTTTACACTTCCTCTTATTTGGTTCTCCTCGGTGGTAAATTTCTCTTCTAATAAAATGCAATTGAAGCTAGTTGCCCTACATAAAAGATCCGATCTACGCATCGCTTGCGCCAATATTCCATTTTTGCTTTCCTCTCAAATATCAAATTAGTGTCCCAGTTTCAGGAGTCATAGTTGGGATCGAAATGGAGCTATTGGGGAACATTGACCTCATTCCTAATCACTACATTAACGTGAGAAATAGATTATCTTCTGCACTAGTCTTCATTAGTTATATTCATCTAAATCTACACCTTGATTCTGCAAGCGTCAATCGGGTGGGGGAACTCACTCACAGAGTGCAGAAGGTCAAGTGAATTGTGCAACAATCTCAACCTAAGTGAATTGTTCATTAGTTGTATCCTAAGCTTCCAGCATTGGAGGGGTCCCTTGTAATTGTGCAACAATCTCAACCAAGGGGTATTGTTTTAAATTGGTCGAGGGATTGAGACATGAACTGGCAAGCATAGTGGCTGACTTGAGCTTGATACTCATGAAGACGAGATATTGAGCTGGAGAAAAACGATGTCATGTACGATGCATGCAAGGAAGACTGGTAGAGGAGTGACTTAAGAATTTTCTGAATCTGAATGTAGCTGTATACTTCATGACAGATTAATACATTTGATACAGTAGTGTAGATACCAACAAGTAAAAACTAATATCGTTGAAATCAAGTTCCAGATACTTCACGATAACAACTTGGGCATCAGATAATAAGCGGAGTTGAGTCATCACTGAATCTCAGATTTTTGCATAAGGAGTAATCGTCATCTGCCTCTAAGATTTTAACACGCTGGGCCTAAAAATTTGAAAAAAAACTAAGAATGTTGATTGGACCATTTGACACAAGTGCAGATCATGAAAACGGCAGTGTGCTGGTAAGCCAAAGACATCAATTTTCGCGCCCGATTTATCCCCTCAACAGAGTAGTCAACCTTGTAGTTGAGAGGTAGATAAACAGACGCATTTCACAGTTTGGCCAAGCAGAGATCGAGGACCTAGGTCACTATCAAGAAAACTGAAAATAGCTTCGTGGATGTGTTTGGAGAGTAGAAGGTACAGACTAGCGCTCAGTTTCGGGCACGACCAATCACAGACGAGTCTCAGACGTCCGGACATAATGGATGCCAGTCATCATCGCAGAGATCACCCACGTAAGAATTTGGCGAAACAAAAGAGGGAATCGAGAAATCGGGAGAGATAAATGGAGGGATGTGAGCCCCTCAGAAGTAAACCACCGAGTTCGATGGTTACTGGAGCAGACATTCAACACGGCATCAGTTCAGACCGCCCGTCTGCTTGCGATTCCTCATCAGGACATTCTCCATATCTACTGATTATGTGGATAAATCAGTGCACGTGGAATATGCAATTCACGAAGGATGAGTAAATCGAAACAAAAAAATAACGAATCTCAAGTGAATGAACAGACTTCCGGGCACAGCACGAATTCTATCGATCGCCGGAGCAACAGTCTCGAGCAATTGAATTATCCTCTACCGAAGAGCAGCTGAATGCTAGCTAGGGTTTCTATTATCGAGCCGGAGTCCATCGCCATTTATATATACGGAGGCGAGATGGGCTTGGGCCCGTTGAAAATTGAAGCGTGCTTAAAAAACAGGTGGCGATCATCCATTGGCTAATGAAAGCGTGCATGTTCCAAAGCTAAACATCAGTTTGGAACTTTTGGCGGGAAAAGAGCTTGCACGGCTCAATACTCCTCCCGCCTTTCGGAGGGAATACTTCTCCCTTCGGTTTGTCGGCTTCGCGGTCCAGAATTCGGATCTGCCGCCCGCTGCTTGTTCGAGATGGACGGCGCGGAAGAAGAGATCCAGACGCTGCCTATTGAAGATCCTTCTTCTTCGACGGAGAATCGTCGAAAGCTCAAACGGCTGAAGAAAGCCTCCGACGACGCTGATCTGTCGCCAGAATCCCCTACAAACGAGAATATTGCGTCAGAGTTCGGTGAAATCCCATATCCGAACGGATTCTCGGATCCTGGAGCGTCTTTTGAGAGTCCAAGTGAGGGAAAGGACTTTGAAGATGGATTGGATCCCTTGTTCGGAGTTGAGTCTGTGGAACTCGGAACGGAGAAGAATGTGGAAGAGGCAGAGGAATGTTGGAATAAGGGATCGGCAAAGAGGCGGCTCGATTTGAACGAAGGAGAGGAAAAACCTAATATGAAAACTGAAGTTTCAGGTAAACTGGAGAACACGGAGGGGAAATCCAAGGAATCTGCTCGCGAAAGAAAGAAGCTCGAGAAGGTAGTTAATTCTGTAATAGTTTTCCATTTCCAGTCTCCATTTCTCCGTTGGTTTAATTTTCAATTGTAGATAATGATGCTTATCATTGTGTCATAAGCTATCTCTTAAGTGATTCACTTAAGTCAAATGTCGGATGAAGACATTTCAATCAAGTGAGGGGTCATAATTAATATGTGCAGAGGCTAATTCTAATTAGTTTGTGATGGGCTGATTAATGTGAATTGAAGAGGAAAAAGTCCTTGCTCTTACCTATAAATTGCGCCATGGGCCTTGAGTCACACAATGGTTAACAACCTCCTTGGCACCTCATCATCTCTAAAAAACGAGTTGACTTGTGTAGACACTAAAACCTTCCCTGAAAGATTATCGATTCACTCAGGTATGTTTTACTATTCATCATTCTATCATTCATGATGCATCATTAGATTCCATGCGAGCCTCCCTTTACATTCGACATTTTCTGCTTTGACAGGAGAGGAAGGTGTACCTAGCACAGTTACACGTTGAATCTCAGAAGCTGCTGCGAGGTGAATTCGATTAAAAGCTCAAAAATTTGTCCCCTCGAAATTAATTTATCATTTCTGTGAATTCACTAAATTCAATAAGTGTTATTTCTGATTCAGAAACGAGAGATGCATCATTTGAGCTGGTGAAGGTTGCTGATAAACCGATATCTTCTGTTCTAGAAAAGATCAGGATGAGGAAGCACGAGTTACTGAAAAGGTTGAGCTCATTCGACCCTTGAACCAGAACTGCCCTTTTCCCCTGAAATTGCATCTGTTCGATGATTGTTCTACAGAAATTCTACGACGAAGGATGGTGGTCATAATTTGCAAGCTCAATGTACAACCTCAAACACCAACATTCAAGCTAAATCTTTGTCGGTGCAGGATGCCAATAAAGATGTGTGTAGCTGTGCAGTATTTGCTCATTTAAGAAAGAAATCTATTTTTATTCTATTACATTTGAAGGAAATTGGAATGACTATTCTGCTGTACTTTGTTACGATTAACTTCTTTATGTCAATCTTCAAATGTGCAGGGACCCGACGAGATTTCAAGAAGTGAGGAAAATATGCCCGGCAGTTCTCTTCATGTAATACTCATTTTCTAATGAATTTCAATTCAGAAGATTTCCTGGAGATTTTTTTTGTGAAGGACTCCCTATGCTGCAGGAACCTGCTAGTGACACAAATTACCAGTCGATTGACCCTGATCTGAATATTAATTCTGATAGTTCGGATGAAAGGTATCTATGTGAACTTCGTGATTACTCACCATTTATATACAGTTTTCTAAATTTCATCTAGTGCCTTAGAATTCATTTCCTTGTCATTTCTCTGATTTTTACAATGATTCTTGAAACTTCTACGGGATGACTTGTGTCCCTCTGTTTCAACTCTCCGAGTGTCAGTTACTGCCTTTGTCCTAGGCTCTGAGGCTTTTATACATGATCCAAGCTTGGGGGGTCCAATTTGGCCGGCTGATCCATTTTGCGCTTACAGCATTCATATATCAACCCTCAGATCATATCATTTCCTAAAAGTTTCTTTTAGAAGCTTTTATGTTCCCATATAGAGCAGCACTCTGAGGATGTTACTAGATGTATTTCCCGTCTTTATTCCCTATCATGGGAGCAAATCAAAATGTGATGACAACACCCCTTAAATTTTATTAGTTTCTCGCACAGTTATGTTTGACCCAGATCCATCTTAATTGTGGTCATCATAATATAATTTAAAGAAAATTTAGTCTTCTCAAGTCTTTTCTCAAGTTCCTATCTAGCCTTGTATGTCGGAGGTTATGATACATCATCTTCTTTTATTCATTTAACATCCTCTAACTGCTAGGTATCTGAGGGATGCACTTGTGTTTCTAAACCTAGAATACTAACTATGACCTGGGGGCCAAAGTCCTGAATGTTCATTTGTCCAAAAGGTGCCTTTTTTGGCATGGTACATCAGATAGGAGTCTTATATAGTAGCTAGGCCAATTGCCCATAGCTTACAGGGGGTTCTAGAAAATTCCTGACATAACTGTTTTCAAGAAATTTCACAGAAATGCTTGGCGGTGCCTGTAGATTTTCACCGCTCTTTTCCTGAATTCGATCCAGTTTGATGACAGATCTTGATGTGGAAGAGGAATGCAAAACTAGACGAAGCAATCTCAATCGCTCTTGATGAGAAAAGTTGGAAGAAATCATTGTTGCTGAGCTCGAGTATGATTTGTAGAATATTCAATCACTTGACGTAACATATGACTGGAGATTCAATAGAGTTAACTGGGATTTACAATTACGTCACCCAGTCACAACCTCTTTTCTTGGGAAATGTGCCTAGCGCAGGGTATTCACAGTTAATTCCCTATTGATTTACTATTCAAAAAACAAATCCTATTGATTTTTCTTGAATATGTCTACTTAGGGGGAGGCCGCAATTGAAAACATTTATATTTTTGATACTTGTGTTTGTTGGCCCTCAAAGCACCCATTCATATGTTGTTCTGGTATTTTCCAGATCTACTCATAAGATTTGTTAGCATCTTGTGAGGTTGGCGGTAATTTTTATCTTGAAAAATGTTCTTTTTTTCAGTTCGTCGTCATCTGATGAAGAAAATGACAAAGAAAATATCAGCCCTATTCCAGAAAGGTTATCATCCGTTAACTTGTACAGAAATAATGACCTCGTGAAAGGTTTTGTAGACGAGGAAGCCGAGGAGGAAGATGACAGTGATCATGATATGATGAGATTTCATGACCATGACGATGATGATGAAGACGATGATGATGAAGCTGAGATATTGACTGATCTGATTGCACCCGGTTTTCAAAGAGAAGAGCTCTGACACCGATAAAAGGAACGAACTCCATCAAAAGTGGCTTCAGTACCAAGATGCGTCTGACACCGATAATCTTTTGCAGAGACTCAATTCCCATCCAGTGTATAAAAAAACGCCATTAATGATCCATAATGAGGATGATGCAGTTGTTGATGATGATGAGAATGATGATGAAGATGACGATGGTGATGATGAATCGGAGGCTGATGATGAAGATTTAAATCCAACACACATGAATTCTGCTCGTGAAAACGTTCTCAAGGCCAAGAAAAGTATATCTCTGATGTTTACTGACTCCGCAGACGCTTACGTGTCGGACGACGAGGAAATTGAGGCGAATGTTCTTCGCAGCTCCCTGAGTCTTGACCACAGTGTAAGACTCTCTTCAATACCTTTGTACCGTTGACCTTTACTTTCGTTTACCTATAGTTGACTTTTCCCAGTTAGATAAAACCTCGGCTTTAGCGCCAGCGGATGACGATAATTCAAGAGAAATCTTCGATCTTATAAGAAAGACCAACTCTCTCCCGGAGAAACCCACGAGAAAACCCAGTGCCCTAACAGGTAATCTTATTAATAGGTTTTATATCTAGTCTCCGTTTTTTGACGCTCGTTCTTCAGGAAATTTCGGTAGTCTTGCTCTTAAAGGAAATGGAGTCTCTTTCAAGGTAGGGTCACGTGGGTTTAAGTAGTTAATTTTGGAAATGGTTTTATCTAAATATGCAAGAATATCAAATATTCGAATATTCCAGCCGTCCTTTCTGGGGCGAGCGACGGTCAACGGAGTGTCGTCATCGGCTAGACACGTGTCGTCCGGTTCAAGGTCCTTCGTCTTTGCTCGTGACGACAGCAACAGCCGCAGCTCTGATCTTGCTGAAAATATTTCAGATGCGGTGAGATTTTTTTTTACTAGGTCAACTCATCTGTTATAGGCTTAGAGAGAGGGAGAGATGTTGGGTTGTCCTCTAAGTTGACTTTGTTTTACAATTCGCGAAGCCTCAGAGACATCCCGCGAAGACTAAAGCTCCAGAAAAGTCGACGCTCAGGCGCGTATCTGAGGATAGCTCGTCGGGAGGCTCGCTCTTCAAAATCTTGCGGCGGACGTGCGATCGCGTTGACCAGAAATCGTTGACTTCAATGGCATCCGTCGGAGATCGTATCTCGAACTCCCAAACTGTGCGGCAGTTCTCGGCCTTTCGGTTGTCGAAGAAGACATCGTAGTCATCAATGTCAACGCCACCAATCTTCGCTTTGTACCCGATATTATCCTTCGACTTTGTCCAATTGGGCTTTTATGGCCCCGAGCTACGAATAAAAGTTGTTGGAACAACCTCTGATAGGGCCCACGGCTGGTAAAATTCTCGGAGGCGCTGGGGAAGTTAATTTAGTTACCGGCATTTCATAAGCCCGCACGTGCGGGTTGAAGCAATTCATTCTCTCTCTCTCCCCCTCCGCCCGATCCTGCCACCCACACCGGAAGAGGTTAGAAAACTTGGAATTGAACACCGCAGTGGCCACTGCGGAGGCCTGACCTCAGTTATTCTCTCTCTAAGAGCTTGAGCTTTCGGGAATCGAGCGGTTGCTTCACTATGAAGACTGTGAGTGGGTGAAACAGCGACGGAAAAAGGAAATTCCCTTCGCCGAGTCTCCTCCACCACGTCACATGTAGTCTCGAGGACTCCAGTTGCCGCGCTCTTCTTCAAGAATTTTCCACCCAAAGAAGAAGAGGATCATAGAATTCATGATCTAGGAGCGGAGGATTGCAGCGATGGATCGGAGTGATATCCCGTCCGGTTTGAACAGGATCAAGACTCGCCGCGTTCCCCCAGAGGACAGTTCCGGCGGCGATGATTCCCCAGCAACGGTCGCGAGGTCGGTTCTGGCTCCGGGTTACGGTGATAGGAGGAGGACGGGAGCTGGGAGCCAGCGGACTGGCGATTCCAAAGGTTGATCGAATTTTACTTCTGTCCTTGTTTAGTTCCCGCTTTTGATCTCTGAAGTGGTGATGCGTCCCCGAGGTTTGTTCGGATTTCAATTAGATACCGCGTTTGATTATTGTCTGTATGGTTTGTTCCTTCTCGCCGGTTAAATGGAGTTATGTATGGCGTTGTCGAAGCATTCGGTTGTTGATTCGTTCTGACTTTGAGTTTTGACGCCCGCTAGTTGCCATGAAGATTTGGTGCTGTAGATCGATGCATATTTGTTTTGATTTTTTTTCATGATACCTATGGATTACGAGATATAATGATTGGTGAATAATTCTTGTCGGGAATCACTATCTTCTCTTAATCTGATATTATCAGTTGAGATCTATAACGTTTTCTATAACGGAGGGGATGGCTTCTTTTTCTTCCCAGGGTTTCGCAGAGGAAAGAAGATTGCTCGCTGGCTTTCCTCATATCTCTCTGTCAATGACTCGAGAAATACTACTGCGAATTCTCCTGAAGGCGAGGTAATTTCTCTTGAACAATTTGTTATATATTTATATTCTGACGATCAAGGTTATGCGTATCATTATCCATGTCATAGAACGATAAACGCGAAGGTTTACCAAGCTGTAAAAATTTAGCCAATTCGAAGGAGGTGGCAGCTAGAAAGTCAATGCAAGAAAGTAGCTCAGTGAGAAAGATGCCAAATGGAAAGAAAAGTTTCTCCCATGAACTAGGTCCTAGAGGTGGCATCTGTCCTTCTCATCCTCGACCTCGTAGCTATAATGATCTGAAGGTATGCTGATGCTTTGGCTTCTCTTTCTACCCCCTCTAATCTCTCTACTTTCTATTTCATTCATCATTCAGGAGCTTTTGGGATCATTCCATTCAAAGTGCCATGTATCTAAAGAAGTAGTGAATGCTGAGCTAGCTGATTTTTCCAGTGATCTTGTTGAAATCATTGAGAACAATCCGTTTTCTGAGACCAAATGCAAGATTGAGGACCTGTTGCTTCAGGCTCAAAATTGCATGGAGATGTCGTGTAATGAGTTTCGTAAGACATGCGAAGGTATTGTCCAAGAACTCATGAACCAGAGACTACAATGCCAAGATGAGGATTTGAGGCAGATTTTAACTCGTATGCTATTCATTTTAACACGGTGCACGAGGTTGCTACAATTTCAGAAAGATTGTGGGGCCATCAATGAGGATTCCCTTCTCAAGTTTAGGGTTTGCCTGGACAGCATTCCAGTTGTTGAATCGGGCTGGCCTCTAAAGCCTGTAAAGGTAAAAATTCGCTTCCTTCCGATTTTAGTTTTTCTATTAGATTGGTTTTGGTTTCCCATTTTTATTGAATTTCAGATTGAGCTGGATTCCACGGAAACCCCATATAAGCAGCTCAAAGACAGTCTTCCTGAGCAAGATCAAATCAAATCTGTTTTGTTTTCAGACGAAAAACAAGATGAACCATCGGAGTTGGATTCGGTCATATGCAGGATATGTGAAGAGTATGTTCCCACATCCAACTTAGAGTCACATTCCTATATATGTGCATATGCAGATAAGTGTGATTTGGAAGGCACCACTATAGATGACCGTCTGGCAAAGATGTCTGAAATACTTGAGCAAATATTTGACTCTTATGCTCACAAGGTTGATGGTTCTTATGAAAGCTCTGATTCAGTCAACCGATTCAGTAATCGGTCCGCAAAAGTGCTTGAGTGGCATAATAAGGGTCTCGAGGGGATGATTGAAGATCTTCATGAAATGGACACTGCATTCTTAGACGAGTCTCAGCTTTCAAACTTCAGTAACCTGAAGGGCCATCCTGGTATTAAAGTTGGATCTTCTAATGGTAGCATGACCCCAGGTTCATCAACGTCAACTCCAAGAGCAAATTGCTTTGACTTGTTTTGGTTAGATCACAGAAATCCCTCTCACTTGGAGGATGCAAATCAGGTGTGTCATTTCATCTCCATTCTCTCACATTTTTTAATTTTATTTGAACCCAAATATATTTACCAGATTAAGAAACTCGCCGAAATAGCTCGAAGGACCGAGGAAATAGATTTTAAAATGGAGGGAGCCTTAGAAATATCAGATGCCTGCATGCACCACTTGGAGAGTATTTTGTATCACAGTAAGGTCAAGGCGCTTATTGTCGACACCTTTGGAACTCGACTGAGAAACTTGTGGAGGCAAGTTTTTCACTCATGTTCTCTTTTATTGAAAATATGATAAATAACCAGCTGATATTAATTTTGAATCAGGGAAAAGTATCTCTTGGCTTCTGAACATGGAGATCACAATAGTTTTGATGAATCAGTTCTATCTGAAGATCATTCTTTTCAATCTACGACTTCAACCCCACATTCATCCTATAAAGAGCGGACAAGCATTGATGACTTTGAGATTATTAAACCAATAAGCAGAGGCGCCTTTGGTGAAGTGTTTCTTGCTCGGAAACGAACCACTCGTGATTTATTTGCAATTAAGGTATTTACCATGAACTTCGTGTGGAAAATTTGTTCCCAGTTTTTATAATTCTCCAAGTTTTATTTTCAACTGCTGGTTAGGGAGGTAGGGTATGGTCCTAAAGGTCCTCGAACTTCCTGGAAGTTTTTCTTTTGGTCAGCAGTTAACCGTTGGATCTCCAATACAGCCTCTTATAGTTTTCCTTACTGAAATATTTTTGATTTTTGCTCCACGAATTTCTTGGGTAATCAGCTCCAATGCTGCAAACACTCCAATGTGATTTATTTCTAGAATTTTCTTTGTAACTTCTTCTCTTCCTTGGTAAACTCAGAACCCTTCGGATCCTTAACCTGCCAGTTATGAGTATTGAAAAAAGATCCTCTTGATCCTTGCCATTGGTTCCTCAAGCAAGCATGATGCTGACAAAGACCCCAAAACGATTGTAGTTCAAAATGGAAGATATCTGACAGAAAAAGAAGTACATGGCATGGTAGAAGGGGAATGAGGGATTAGGGAAATGAACGTTGAAATAGGCAGAAAAACTTTGAGAAACTCCCAGTCTTTATCTCATGCTCTGACCAGCATCTGGGGTGTTCCTTGCCTAATTTCCTTTTCCACCTTTGGTAACCTAAGGGGATATTTATGGCTTTGGATTAAGGGCCCACCAGAATTTCAGGATAAAGAAATTTCATGAAAACAGAGAAAGAGAAGCACAAATAATACCTTGGAGGGTTTCTCACGATTATGGTACATTGTGCATTGTTAGGGTATCAGTCCTCTAGCTCCTTGACCCTCAAAAGTTTCCTCCATAAAAGTGTGCAAGGATTTGCATATTGGATTGACCTGTGACCATTAACATTTAAAGGGTTCTTATGTTAACCCCTGCTCAATATACATCGTGTGGTTGAAGAAAGCAGATGTGTGAGATCATGGCATATTGTCCATGGGCTTAGAACAGTTGTCTTCCTGGGGGTGCTCTGGTCCATTTGTTTCCCTTGTAGGTTGCCTTCTCATTCCTATCTCCATTTTGTTGCTTGTCATGCAACACCTATAATTGGAGCTCTCTGTGCAGGCAATTTCAAAGAAAAACTTCTCATAGAAGAATTAGAGGTCCTTGGTTCATGCCTCTGTTAGGCATAGGGGCCTCTTCTCTCTTGATGGCCTGCTGAATTTTGAGGGTGAGATTTTGTTCACTTAAGTTTCAAAGTGAACAGTTTATTTGAAGTTGCAGCTTGCCTCCTTGCTGTCTTGCAGTTGCTTTAATATGAAACCTTAGCATTGTGATGATGCCTCTATTAGTCCCCAAATTTGTCAATTTATGCTTCCATATTCCCATCCTAGCTAGCAACAATCTATCACACAAAAATTTATTCATGACTGTTGTGATACCAATTGATAGGGCTCTGCAATCAAGTGAACAAAATTGCTCTTTCAATAATATTCATATTGAAGTAGATCAAATAATATTATGCAATTAATTTTTCTTTTTCTTTTATCTTAATAGTGAAAGGAATGGTCACCCACAAAAATCGGTGACCAACCCATGAGAAAAGTTAGCTAATACATCAGGCCCCCCAGCTTCTTGATCTAGAGGACCAGGTTACCACAAAACCTTCCACAACATAGGTGACCTCGTCAGTGGACGCTTCCCTCCCATTGAACAACTTGTTGTTTGGTGTAACCAAATGGCCCAGAGCACCACGAGTATACAAACCCCATCTACCCTCCTTCTGCAGCCGCTCCCTCGAATTGACTCCCAGAAGAATGTATCCAAAGGTGTGTTGACTCTCGAAATAGTTTTTCGATCCCATACTGATCAGGCTAAGGGGCATCCAAAGAAAAGGTGTGCACAATCTTCCTCAACACCTGAGCATAGACTGTACTCAGTTGAGGTTTTTGGGTACAATCGTCTATGGAATACTGGTGCCATAAGTCTTTTCCGAAGAAGAAGCCAACCGAATAGCCGCATCTTGAGTGGACCTTTTGTTGCCATATAAACTTACAGGCTCTGTTAAACGAAGGATCTTCCTCAGAGTGCCCCTCGCATAGTCTCTTATATACTCGTCGTAGTGAGAATGGAGCACAGATCTATTCCAATCTGTTGCACATCCCTCTTTGCGGTCTCTTATGCACTATTGATTGCTGCATTACAATGAACTCCTCAATCCTCTGATCTGATAAGGCTTCGGCAAACGTTAGATTCCATGTGCTGTCCCAACACTCCTCCACCGTAGCCCTAGGGTTCATAGACAATGCAAATAATTGAGGGAATGTTTCGCTTAAGATGTCTCGCATCGACCAATCATTAATCCATTATTGAAATGTTGAACCGTCTCCTAGGTGAGCTACAAAGAAGGCCCGCGTTTTATAAAAAATCTGTCTTAATCCTTGCCAAAAAGACGATGCCCCTTGAAATGGGACAATGTACCTCTCCCAGTTCAACTCCTTGCCATAACTCTCCTTCAAAACTTGAGTGACTAGGTCTTCCCAAGAGCTCATAAATCTAGCCACCACATTTATTTGGAGAGTCGTGTTCGTTTATGTATATCAAAAATCCCCAAGCCCCTAGCTTAAAAAGGTCGATAAACGTTGTCCTGTGAAACCAATTCTTGCCCACGACGTTGTTCGGATCCAAATCCCTTCCACAAGAAATGTCTCATCAAACCATCTAGCCTCCTCCATACGTCAATGGGCAACTTGTACACAGATAGGTAAAAAATGAGGATTGCTGCAAGTACTGACCGCATCAACACCAATCGACCAGCACTTGATAATAGTTTAGCCTGCCATCCCTCCAATCTCCTTTCCACTTTCTCAATGACTAGATTCCAATTTGTTCTTGACGTTCGACATTTCTTCAATGGCTGGCCCAAATATCTCATAGGTAGGCTCCTTATTAGTGTTCCTAAGGCCTCCGAGTATTGCAGTACTACTTCATGGGTTAAACTGAAACCCACCAAGGCTGATTGGACACGATTTATTTGCAAGCCTGAAAAATCTACGAAAAGGTCTAGAAGAGTAGATAGGTTCCTTGCTTCCTCCATCAAGCCTTCTATAAAAAAAGTTGTGTCATCTGTGTACTATAGCAGTAGGATACCCTCTGGAGAACTTTGTGTTTTGGCAACCTCTGAGCATGCCCTGTGAGCATGCTAGACTCGTGCACGTGGTGAGAGCATACACTGCTAGAACAAAAAGTAGCGGTGTTAACGGGCATACCTGTCTCATGCCCCTTTGTGGTTGAATCCACCCCCCCCTCTATGCACCCGTTTACTAAGACTGAGAATAAGTGAAAGGTAATGCATCTCTGTAGCCATGATATCCATTCTGCAGGGAAAGCTCTTAGTCTCAAAGATGACCTCAAGAAGGTCCAATCTAAAGGGTCGTTTGCTTCATCGAAATCAACCTTCTACATAAAGCCCTTAGTGCCCTTTCATCCCTAGGCTACTACTCTTTCGCCTGCCATCACTGCACCATCCGCCAACTGCCTCCCGGGGATGAATGCTGATTGGAAGGGTCCCACTAACTCATCAATTACCTCCTGCAGCCTATTATGTGACTAATATATCTAGAGGGAGAAGAGTGAGAGAGATGAAATGATCTCAGATGGCTGAATTGATATGGGAATCAGAGGTCAATGGAAAGATCCTAGGTTAGATCAATTATAATAGAATTGAATCAACTGTCAATTATCCAAACTATGTTCTTCCAATCAATGTGTCGAAAAGGAAACAGGAAATCTGTTGGTTTCAAGAAGATGTGTGATTAGGCTCGTCGTCCGTCCAGTACTTCCAGGATAGTTCTCCTGGAGTCGAAGAAGAAAATTCACGGACAGAGTGGATAGCAATTCCTCAGATCTTGATCGCCGACTCTACCACCACCTGTAGAATGAGATATAGAAAGATCAAGAACCTACCTCGGTAGATTCAGGGAGCAGGAGTTTCGAGGACTTCTGCCTAGGGCCTCCTCACCTCAAGATTGTCTCACTTCTTGATGTCCTATCCTCGGACCAACCCCAGACTTATATAGTGGATCCCTCACCTCGTATGGACAGCTGTCACTGTGGGTCCCGCTTCTGGATTCTTCATATTTACTCTTTTCTTTCTCCTCTGGTAAGTTATAATTGGAGCTCTTCCATCTCTGCCCGCCAGAAGTCTCAACTTGTCCTCAAGTTGAAAAGAAGGAAAACGGTGGGCAATAGTATGGGCCGATTCCCACATATCCTCAAAGTCTAGCAATCCCTTCCACCGGACAAGAATTTCAGTGTTAGACCCTTGGCTTCGAAAATCCATTATTTCCTGTGGTTCAACGATCCACTCTAGTTGGTCAGATAAAGCAACAGGTAGTGGAAGTACCTTATCATGCTGACCCTTGACTTTACGTAATTGAGAGATGTGAAAAACTGGATGGATTCTACAACCATCGGGTAAGGATAGTTTGTAAGCCACTGCTCCAATTCGTTTAGTGATTTGGTAGGGTCCAAAATACTTAGGGGCTAACTTTGCATTAAAACGTTTGGCTAGGGATTTCATCCGATAGGGTCGGATTTTGAGGTAGACCCAATCGCCTACAGAGAGCTCTTCATCCCTTCTAGCTTTATCTTTGGTAGACTTCATAGCTGACTGGGCATCATTGAGTTTTTCCTTCAATAAGGCTAGTGTTTGATCGCGTTCCACTAAGTATTTGTCAATGTCATCTATTGGTGAGGTAGGGGTACCATAACGGAACAAGATGGGTGGATCACGTCCATAAATGATTTTGAAGGGTGTCATTTTAGCACTTACATGGTACGAAGTGTTATAAGAATATTCTGCCCACGGTAGCCAGCGATTCCAAGTGTGCGGTTTGCTGGAAGCAAAACAACGTAAGTAATCTCCCAAGCGTTTGTTCACTACTTCAATTTGGCCATCAGTTTCCGTATGGTAGGCTGAGCTAAAACGAAGTTGAGTCCCTTGGAGCTTGTGAATTTCTTGCCAAAAATTTCCCAAGAAGGTGCTGCCTCGATCAGATACCACTGATTTTGGAATTCCATGTAGTCGAATCACTTTTTTGACAAAAATTCGAGCGAGATCTTTGGCATTAAAAGGATGGTTTAATGGGATAAAGTGGGCGTACTTTGATAATCTGTCCACAATGACCCAAATAGTGTCTGAACCCTCTGATTTAGGGAGGGCTTCGATGAAGTCCATTGATATATCCTCCCAAATTTTCTCCGGAATCGGTAGTGGTTGCAGGAGACGTGCTGGAGATAGAGTAGACAGCTTGTTCTGTTGACAGATTTGACACTCGGTAACATGTCGTTTAATATCAGACTTCATTCCAAGTCAAAAAAACTGAGATGTCAACCGTTTGTATGTTTTAAGATACCCCGCATGCCCTCCAATAGCGCCATTATGGAATTCAGATAATAAAGTGGGGATAACACTGGAAGATTTGGGAATGACTAACCGATTTTTGTAGAACAATTGGCCCTGTTGAAGGGAGTAAAGAGGAACGGCAGTTGGATCGGATTTGAGTTTACTGACAATATCTTGCAAAAAAGGGTCGCGATCGACTTCACTATGAATGGTATCGAAATCAGCCACAGTTATGACGGAAATGTCATTGATAGTAACTGAATCTTCTTGAGGCATCCGTGAAAGAGCATCTGCTACCTTATTAGATTTGCCTTCATGATATTCGATAGTAAATTTGAAGCCCATAAGCTTCACCAGCCACTTGGCACACTGGCTGGGAACTTCCTTCTGTTCCCAAAGGTATTTCAAGCTGAATTGGTCAGTTTTCAAAGTAAAAGGTAAGTGAACCAGGTAGTGTTTCCATTTCTGGACTGCCATCACCACTGCAAATAGCTCAATTTCATATGCAGATTTTGGCACTTTAGTTTTAGGTAGACCGTGGCTGTAGAAAGCAATGGGACGTCCCGATTGTATCAAAACCGCTCCAATCCCCGTGTTGGAGGCATCTGTTTCAACTAAAAAAGAGTTAGAGAAATCAGGCAAAGCTAAGACGGGCGTCGTAGTCAAGGCTTCCTTCAATTGGCGAAATGCCTGATCAGTGACTGACGTCCAGACCACCTTGTTAGCTTTGGTTAGCTGGAATAACGGGCCTGCAATAAGAGCAAAATTCTTAACGAATTTTCTGTAGTAGCCAGCCATTCCGAGGAAACTCCAAACATCTTTAATGGTGGCAGGAATAGGCCATTGCTTAATGGATTTAATCTTTTCCTCGTCTGTAGAAACCCCTTCAGCTGATATCCAGTGGCCCAAATATTCCAACCAAGGTTGACCAAAAGAACATTTAGATGGATTGATGTGAAGCTGGTGATCTGTTAACAACTGAAACACCAGGGTTAAATGTTCATGATGCGCTTCCACATTTTTACTGTAAATCAAAATATCATAAAAAAAAACTAAGACAAACTTCCTGAGATGGGGACGAAAGATCTGATTCATTAAAGCTTGAAAAGTGGAAGGTGCGTTGCAAAGGCCAAAGGGCATCACTTTAAATTCATAGTGACCCTCATGAGTCCGAAAGGCCGTTTTGGGAATGTCTTCTGCTTTCATGCGGATCTGATAATATCCCCAACGTAGGTCTAACTTGGAAAAGATGATACTACCATATAATTCATCTAATAGTTCATCCACTACCGGAATAGGATAATGATCCGGAATGGTCAACTTGTTCAAAGCACGGTAGTCCACACAAATCCGCCAACTTGTATCCTTCTTTTGTACCAATAAAATTGGACTGGCATATGGACTATGTGAATGTTGGATGAGGCCAGCGGCCAGTAACTCCCCAATCAATTTCTCTACTTCATTTTTCTGTATATAAGAATATCGGTAGGGCCGCTTATTGATAATCGGAGCCCCTTGTACTAAATTAATGACATGATCAATATTTCAGTGGGGAGGTAATTCCTGAGGATTATCAAAAACATCAGGAAACTGGTTTTGTAACTGTGTCTCAAGAGCTAAATGCGTTGATACTTCCATAAATGGCGAAGAACTATCTTCAATTAGATAAAGTTTAGCCATAAAAACATTACCCTGGAGCAGATCCTTAGCTTCATGATCTGCCGAAATTACTTCTTTATGCAAATTTGGGTTTCCACTTAGTGTTTAGACTTCCCCATCAATGATGAACTTCATGATAAGCTTTTGAAAGTGCTGATGTACCCAACCAATGGAATCTAGTCATTGTTTACCCAAAATGATGTGGATACTCGACAACGATAAAGGTAAAAATTCATCAATAACCATGATACCTTGTGTGGTAATGGGTACCTCGTTGTATTTCCCTTGACCATAGACGACATGGCCATCCCCTAAAACAATTCGGTATCTACCAGCTGGTGTTAATGACAATTGTAATTTTTTTGCTAATTTATCACAAATGAAGTTGTGAGTTGCACCAGGGTCTATGAGAATGATGATATCAACATCGTAGAGTTTCCTTGTAATTTCATTGTAGACCACTTGGAGAGGCCGCTGACTGAATTGCACGATACACATGCAGTGAACATAGCACTCACCTCAACAGACTCAGTACCTATCGGTGACCAATCTGATTCCACATCATCCAAAACATCCTCATCTTCATCATGCACCAGCAAAATATTCAATTGTTTCTTGCATTTATGGCCCGGTTGAAACTTCTCTTCACAATGGAAGCATAGACCTTTTTCCCTTCTAGCCTGAAATTCAGCATCAGTTAGCCTAAGCTGGCGTTTAGGGCGGTGAGTGCCGGCATTCGAGAGGCTTAGAGTGCGAGACATGGTGTTAGAAGTAGAAGAATCGGTAGCTAGAGGTGTTTTCCCTTGTCATATTGCGTAGAACTGGTTGGCAGTAGGGGTGTGGTTTTTCTTGGAAGATAGGTGCTGGAAACTGATGGAAAGGTAGAACAATCTGGTGGTGTAGGAGATTTCATCGTATGCCACATGGTATATATCCTCTTCTCCATTTGTAGGGAAGCTTCCATGAGCGGGATCAATTCCGTGGGTCGCGGATGGCCCAACTGTGCTTTGATCTCAGGCTTGAGGCCTTTGTAATAAACTCGGACCAAAAAGGGGTCATCTAACTCTGGAATTTGCGATGACAACCTTTCAAATTCAGTACGATAAGCAATAATGGATTTGTCCTGTTTGATATCCATTAATTTCTCATAATTAGAATCATAATCAATTGATTTCCATCGTTCCTCGACTTTACTGCGAAAATTTTGCCATGAAGTAATCTTCTGATGTTTCTCGGTCCATATAAACTCAAGCTAAGGCCTCAGCTGTCAAATACAGCATTACGGAGTCTAATCGATCTACTTCAGCAATGTTGTTTAACAAAAAAAATCTTTCAACTTGTAGGAGCCAGGAATCCACATTCTCTCCCGAAAAAGGTAATAATTCACCCTTCTTTTCTTTGTGAGCTAAAGTAAAGGTAGGTATTATTGGAGGTGCTACTGGAATTGTAGCTTGCGATTTCTCAGGAGACAATGAATCCACACTCAAAGATTCAGATTTAGGAAATGCCTCCAATTTGGCCGCTACGGACTGCATTTGTAGCATCATCTGTGTCATGACTACCTTCAGTTCATCAATTTGATCGATCTTGGCAGACATTCCTTCTACCAACGCTACTTTGGCAGTCAAACCTTCCATCTGAGTTGACAACTTCTCAATTTCTGCCGTAACCTTGGCCATTGGGAGAGATGTTGGCTCTGATACCAATGGAAAGATCCTATGTTAGATCAATTAGAATAGAATTGAATCAACTGTCAATTATCCAAACTATGTTCTTGCAATCAATGTGTCGAAAAGGAAACAGGAAATCTGTTGGTTTCAAGAAGATCTGTGATTAGGCTCGTCGTCGGTCCAGTACTTCCAGGATAGTTCTCCTGGAGTCGAAGAAGAAAATTCACGGACAGAGTGGATAGCAATTCCTCAGATCTTGATCACCGACTCTACCACCACCTGTAGAATGAGATATAGAAAGATCAAGAACCTACCTCGGTAGATTCAGGGAGCAGGAGTTTCGAGGACTTCTGCCTAGGGCCTCCTCACCTCAAGATTGTCTCACTTCTTGATGTCCTATCCTCGGACCAACCCCTGACTTATATAGTGGATCCCTCACCTCGTATGGACAGCTGTCACTGTGGGTCCCGCTTCTGGATTCTTCATATTTACTCTTTTCTTTCTCCTCTAGTAAGTTACAATTGGAGTTCTTCCAGTCAACAACTTCTTGACTACTTTCTCCGGAAAGGTCTACTTTAATTATACTATCAGGATAATACCAGAATGGGGCAAAATGGCTGGAAAATGTTTAAGAGTAGCCCTCAGAGTATACAGCATTTGGGTAGGTGTTTAGGACTGCCTCTGATAGGTATGGGAGAGTCTGAATAGCTTATCATTAGAGTATACAGCGTACGGGCAGGTGTTTAAGACTGTCTCTGATAGGTGTGGGAGAGTCTGAATAGCTTATCATTAGAGTATGCAGTGTTCGGGTAATGGGCGTACCGATTATCTGAAACAGATAGTGAGCTCCAACTGTCTTCACTTAAATTTTTGTCAGTCACTTCTGTTTAGGACTTCCTCCATACTCCTGGTTCTACTACCAAATTAGCATATATTTTATGTTTAAATGAATTAGCATTTGAATTTATTTCTGAATTTCGCTTGCTTTGGATATGGATCTAATCTCTCACGCTTGATTTTTGTGATTTTGCACAGGTGTTAAAAAAACTTCACATGATACGGAAAAATGATGTTGAAAGAATACTTGCAGAACGAAACATACTGATTACTGTTCGGAATCCATTTGTGGTAAGCAATAATTCTTGTGCACCACATTTTTTTCTCAAGAGGATGTTGGTTACCTCCTGATTAAGGTTTCAAAAGGCTAAATACAATGCATATCTCAGCAGAACTTTTGAGATAAAAGTTCTGAAAGGTCCATGAGTCTTGAACATGTACATCAGAACGGTAAAAGCTTATTGCAAATTGGTGAATATGAGACAAAAATAGCAAATTCGTGAATATGAGGCAAAAATGCATAATTGACTGACATTATCTGGAATAGTGACAAGAAAATTAGTTTAGTATGTGAAGTTGTTAAGCTTCCCCTCACTTATCAAAGACAAAATAGGACAATTGAGAAGGGGCAGACCATAATGATCTCCATGTGCATCGAGCACATTACTCCTCTGTGACATAAATAAAGGAGCAAGCTCCCCCTCTTCCCTATCTGCCTCTCAATCCCTGGATCCAAGCTATCCCCAATCTCTTGTCTGATTCCTTCTTGTGTGTTTTTCATCCCAAAACAACCCTGTCCTGGCTTGCATCAGATTCCTTGATGAAATCATTGCTAAGACTGTGTTTTTACTCAAAATGGACTCAAAGAATTTAGGTGACACCATTTGGATTGTTACCTCTCCTGAAACTTTTCGATTGCTTATGAACCAGACATTCAACCCTGTTTAATAAATTTTGTACTGGTATTATTCGATTGTGTTTAATTATCAGGGGAGATCAGGAGGAGCATACTAGCTGACAGCATCATCTGTGTGAAGTCCCAGAAGAGCATGATTTTCATATCAATGCCAAAAAATTTCTGTATTTGGGTTACTGATTCTCAGCTGATAAGTTTCTGCACAGAAAAAATCAGAATGGTTAAGGAATGGCCAAGTCCTGATTGAGAAAATTTTGGGTTTTTTTATGGCCTTGCAGGTTACTATATGAGCTTCCGGGATGGATTTGCAAAGATAGCTTGGCCTTTCAATCAACAGTTGGGGAAGAATTAATTCGAATGGGAGCAAGAGCTAGTATGCTTTTGCAAGACAAGTCTCTGTCAACAACACAGTCTTTTACCTTGTCCTTTGTCGCCTCTCCCAAGGGATTTCACTAGTGAGAGAAAAGGAGTACATGAGATGTGAATACATTCGAGGGGGAAAGCAGTGGCCGCCTCTTTGTGTATAGGGAGATGTAGGTGTGAATTGCACTAAGAAGTCCCCGGGGATGTAGGTGTGAATTACACTAGGGATGGGTGACAAAAGATGGGGAAAAACTTGACAGGATGATGAGAAGATATGTCATCACGACACTCTTCATGTAAACTGATTATCACCTTGCTTTCGGACGTCACCACCAAACCCATTGTGCTAGGTGGACCAATGAACGCCTCAGTACTTGGCAGCACTGCATGAGCTCGGGATGTTGGGCAGAAATTGATATTAACCATCTCAGTCCAAGATGTTGGAGTTCCTCTCCAACCCTAAGACCAGGATGCGGTCCCTAGTGTCGACTCTTGGACGTCATGGTTGACGACATTGAGTGGGTTTGAGGGAGGATCTCCGTGCAGATGGCATGTCATGCAGAAACCCTGGGCAATCCCCAGCAATGCACCACTGACAAGGGGCGGCGAGTACAAGCATCTATCATAGGCGAATAGATGAGATGCCAGGCTAATTGAGACGCTGTCGACCTCGTGCTTCGGCAACCATGTCCTGCCAATTGGACTGCAGACGGGAGTAGACTGTATGTGTAGCAAGTGCATCTGTCATCTGGTTCCCTTGTGTAATTGATGCATGATGTCTCTAATCCTCTTCCAACATTGCATAATATGCATCTGGATGCTCCTTAGCTGACAACAGGATTGGAACTTGCACGCAACAGATCGATCAACTCTTGTGAATTTGATCCTAGGACAATATTGTGAAGGTTTAAATTCTCGCAGAGGAGCAAACCATGTCATATTGTTATAGCCTCTGTTGCAATGTTAGTCTGAATATCATAGTAGTAGGAAAAGACAGAATTTTCCTTGTGTGATCATGTAATATGCTTCCTCCTGTTGCTTTGAGGTCCCCCCAGACACTCCGTCAACATTGAGAATCTAGTGTCTTACTGGTGGTAGTAGTCAGTGAACAGATTGAGCGATTGCCCTGGTTGGTATATGCATGGCTTGGATTACCCAGAGCCTAAGGGCCTCATAAATGAATTTGACAGTTTCTCTACATGTGACATTAGAGGGTGAGTGCTCCTGAGCCATTGCAAAAAGTGCCCCATGATCTCCGGCCCTCACATCTGTTGTTCGTCCATAGCATGTATACTATACAGATATGTAGGTAGGGGCTGCCCCTAGAGCTCCTTGACGAATCAAAGCATCGCCTAAAGATCTTTTGGGGTAGAAGATGAGGGTTAGAGCAAAGTGTTGGGGATCACTCGGTGTTCGGCAGTGACATTATTATGGAAGAACAACACCAATCTTAGCCTGACCAGATTTCTTATAAGGTAGGACTTATCAATAACTTCAATAGTTAGGTAGACTCTAAATGTGAGAACGATTCCTTCTGGAAGGAAGAATTTTCACCTCTGGTCCATTACATCAACTAGCCAGCCACACCAAGATGCATGAGGATCTCTAATCACAGCCCTTGAGCTTCAACTTATTCTTGGAAGAGTCAAAAGTTTGGGAGTCATTCTTATTAATAGTTTTGTATACTCACATGCACATGTTGGAGGTTGTTATAACCCCTTTAGTTTCTCAATTGGTTGCTTTATATGCCATTGGTACCATTCTTGAATGAATCAATAGCATGGGACCATTCCTATTTATAGTCCTGTGCGCTCAGCAGCACACATGGTAGGCTGTTATTATTGCAGTAGCTTCTAGAATGATCGCCTCTTATGCTGCCAGTTGTGTGAAGTGGTTTAACAATTACTGATGCCTTTTTTCATCAAGAACGATCCTTGTGGATATGGAATTAGATAGCTCTGATATAGAAATTGACGCCCATTGCTTTCTTCAGCGATGCCCTACCTGGAAGATCTTTTTCTAAATTAGAATACGTGCGATAATTAGCTGCAGTTGTTAGGACAGTGCTAGTGGAATCTTAATGTTGCTTTCTTTTATTATATGCATACATAAACTCAGTCTGAAGTTTCTTCTTCCGCAACTTGAAGGACAACATACCTATCACAAGAGGTAAACCAAACTGATGGGATTCAAATTCTGCATTGATTAGAAAAAAAAGGTGAGAGAGCAAAACTGTGGATGAATTATCTAGAAGTCCTAACTCTCAATCACTGTGCTCTGTGTCAACTGGACAATTGTTTTTGAAACAAAAAAGAAAGATCACCCGAGGTCAATCAACTCCCTGAAAACCCTTGGAAAGATTGATTGGGATATGAGATTGTTTAGATCAAAAAGGCATTGGGAAAGCTTTGTCTGCATTTCCTCATCATTCGGTGAGAAATGGTTATTTTAAACAAAAACAGTTTGGTTATATCACAAAAATCCATTTTGAAACCAATCTTACTGCTTGAATTCCACAAGTCTGTTTTTGGGAGACATTATCTGAAAACGTACGATTAAATTCCTTAACATGCTTACTTGATAAGCATACAGAAGCAAGTCAATGGGTGTGTTACTTTTGAGCCTCGGACCAGCTAGAAACTTAGGATGACTCGAAAAGGAACAATCTTGCAAAAAACAATGCTGTTGTGCTTTGCGGGATGCCCGGCAATGTGGCCTGCCGGACAACAAGTTTTAGGCCCTCCAAATGAATGGCATGGCCTATCAGCTAACTGCCATCTGAACAAGCATTTCTCATTTGTCTGGCTGGGTATTACAGCCTCTAGCCATATTTTCTACGAAGGCAAGAAGATCAATATGATTCAAGTCCTCTGTTCTACACAATTTCAAGCAGTAAAAATAGTAAGAGAACAATTTCATCTCTTGAACGAGATCCTCCACTGATCTCGACCAAATGCAGCCCCTGCTCCAGATCCTTTCCAAGTTGCTTGACTGCTTGAACTGCCTCCACATAAGCTCCCGTCCTTTATTCGATGACCAGGCTGCCTCATCAGTTATTCTTCCTTGGCACGTGATTGTTCACGTGCTTATTTATATTTATTCTGTATATGCCTTCCTTAGAGAGAGGACACATTCCCTGTCTTGCAGATGCCTCTCCACCTACTTTCATATGTTCGAATGGGTATCATAACAGTCTACTTTGGCTGGAGTATTTGACACAATTATGGTGGTAATCTGCAGACGATCAAAATATGGTCATTGTTTTAAAAATGAAACAATCCTTTTGCAGCTAAGATGTAGCTCATGTATTCATCAGGGAAGTTGTGAAGCTTCATGGTTTTTTCTTGCTCTATATTATCTGTTTTTTTTATAAAAAAGTTCAATATTATCTTTGTGTGGAAGTGTCTTACCTAACTTTCTTTTTATTTCTTCCTTCAGGTTCGATTCTTCTATTCATTTACCTGCAGAGATAACCTATACCTGGTTATGGAATATCTTAATGGAGGCGATCTATATTCTTTATTGAGAAAAATAGGGTGTTTGGAGGAAGATGTAGCTCGTATATATATGGCTGAGCTGGTATGCTATAAAATTATGTATTTCCCTGTCATTAATGCTGTAAGTTTTGTCTAATATGAGTGAGATACCTGTTTAAATAGGTTCTTGCTTTAGAATATCTCCATTCTCTAGGAATCGTTCATCGTGATTTGAAGCCTGACAATATTCTGATTGCACGTGATGGACATATTAAGGTCAGTCAGTAAAAATCAAGTTTCTTTGAGTTTTTAAGATCTTTATAAAATTAACATTTTCTGGTGTGCTGTCCACAAACGGATGAGTACTTGATTGGCAATTCTTCTATCTGGGTTGATTTTATAAATGGGAAGTGATAGGAAAGAGAATAAGGAAAGAATCCAAAGATAGAAAGTAGCCAGCACTGTCTCCATGTTCCCATCATTTCCTCGTTGCCACACTGCTTCATCTTTCTCTCCCTCCATCTCTCTTTATCCAATAAAACATATATGAAAATATCCTGTGAAGAAATGTCACCCTCTTGCTAGATAGACTACGTGACATAATTTCATTACTATTGGGTAGGTCCTTTTATACAAGGGAATTTGACTGTAACGGTCAATTCCTGACGGTAACTTGCGATAGGACATATATATAAAAATAAAAAGTATAAACACAATTGTAAAGATATCAGGGAGAATTTGTAATGTCTTCTATCCTTTAGCACTCCCCCTCGAGCGCTGAAATGGACGCTCCTCATTCCCAGCTTAGACATCAATCTTGAGAATTGTTTTGTTGGTAGTCCCGTGGTCAGAACATGTGCACATTGTTCAGTTGTAGGGATGTAGTCTATGCATAGTGACAAGTATTTCTCAAATACCTTTGTCCCAAGCCGTATGAGACTAGGTCAGTGCGATAGAGAATTAAGGAGAGAAGCAGATACACGATGAAAAGGTAAAAGCGTATCTTTCATTAAGTGAAGTGTGTATTTATACAGTTTACATGTAACGGTAACTACAACGGTCATATATATATATATATATATATATATAATGACAAATCTGCCCTTAATTTACTGACACATAGGATTCTTTTTTCAATTTTCTCCTTAATATAAAACCTGTCAATTTCTATATGTTTGGTACGATTATGATTCGCTGGATCATGTGCGATGCAGATGTCAGATTTATTGTCACAAAACATTCGATTGGTTCTTCATAGGGAATCTTTAGGTCCTTTAGAATTCCTTAAATCCATAGTATTTCATCAACTCCAATAGATAAAGCTCGAAATTTCACTTCAGCGCTTGATTTCGAGACGATACTCTGTTTTTTACTTCTCCATGTAACGAGGTTCCCCCCGAGCAAAGCACGGTATCTAGTGATAGACCTGCGATCAATCAATGATCCACCGAAGTCAGAATCAGTATAAATTTCAAGATTTAGTTTACTTGTCCTTCTAAAAGTGAGTCCAAGCCCTATTGTTCCTTTAAGATATCTTAGTATCCGAAGAGCTGCATGAAAGTGGGACTTCTGCAAGCTATGCATTTATTGAGTGAGAACATTGAATGAATATGATATATCCGGTCGAGTATGTGAAAGATATAATAGTTTTCCAATTAATCTTTGATATGATCTTATTTCTACTGTGGGATCATCCTTTCTGAGAGTTAGTTTATGATTAGTTTCTATTGGAGTATTGTTAGCCTTACCTTGTAGTAGATTAGTTTCATTTAGGAGATCAAGTATGTATTTTTGTTGAGTCATCAGATATCCACTACTAGACTGAGCTACTTCTATTCCAAGAAAATACTTAAGAGTTCCCAGCTTTTTAACTTCGAAACAAATAGTGAGTTGCTCTTCTAACTTCGTAGCTTCTTTGTCACTCTCCCCAGTAATTATAATGTCATCTACATATACTATTAAGATTGTAACTCCCCTTGCTTGAGAATGCTTAAAAAACAGTGTATGATCAACATTGCACTGTTTGTATCCTAACATCTTCATAGTTTTCGTGAATTTACCAAACCATGCCCTAAGAGATTGCTTCAGTCCATATAGTGCCTTCTTCAGCTTACATACCTTATTTTTACCGTAATTTTCCTCAAATCCTGGTGGCACAGTCATATAAACCTCTTCATCCAAAACACCATGTAAGAATGCATTTTTAATGTCATAATATTTGAGCTTCCAATTTAAGTTAACAGCCAAGGATATTAGGATCCGGACAGTGTTCATTTCGGCAACCGGTGCGAATGTTTCCTTATAGTACACTCCATAGGTTTGTGTATACCCTTTTTCTACTAATCTTGCTTTATATCTTTCTATTGCACCATCTGAGTTATATTTACTATAGAATACCCATCTACACCCCACTGGTTTTATTCCTTTCTCTAAATTCACCACCTCCCAAGTTTGATTCTTAATCAAGGCTTGCATTTCTTCATCTATAGCTACTTTCCACTGAGGATATTGGCATGCTTCTTCTATTGTGGTTGGAATCGTCTCTTGATTGAGAGTGGTAAGGAATGTTCTATAGTTAGTAGAAACCATTTCATAGTTGAGATAATTAGTTATGGAGTGTGGGATTGGCTTCACACATGTTCTTGTGGGTTTTCGCAATGCTATAGGTAGTTCCTCTAGTTTCTCAGGCTGATTCCTTTTCTCAGGATTTATTGGTGGCTGTTTGTTTCTTCTCACGTAATACTTTAGGAAAGGCGGGGAACTGAGGTTCTTCTTTTGGAACTGAATTTAGAGTATCTACCTGATTTTCTTGGGGCTGAGGTCTTTCCTTTTCTTCATTTGGACTAAATAAGGGCAGTGGAGTTGGGATTTCTCTCCTAATCACTTCTTGTTCCTCCTACAATTCAGTATTGGATTGATAATAGAATCGGTTCTCATCGAAGGTGACATCTTTGGTAATTACTATCTTTCTAGTTGGAGGATAGTAGCATTTATACCCCTTTTGTGTATTAGAGTAACCTACAAATACACACTTCAAAGCCCTAACATACAACTTATCAACTGATGGACTGTGTAAGTGAACATTGTTAGGTCTAATCTCTATTAAGTGGACATAATTATGTATTATTGTGGACTAGCTATCATTTAATCCCATTAAGTGATTCAATTATGTTTAATGTGAGGATTACGACATTCATTTATGTGTGTGGAGGCTAATTATGTGTAGAGGTAATTAAATCAGTTATTAGTCATTAATGGGCTGACTAATGACCGATTAGAGGCTTAAGCTCTCCTCATTCTCTATAAATAGGAGGGCTATAGTCCACTTGAATAACCTGACGCTTATAACCCTCTAGAAAGAATCCCATTTCTTCTAGAGATCAGGAGGTTATCTTGAGGATATTCAATAAGGCTATTCTCCATTACAGAAATCGACTATGATGAAGATTCATCCTGTGAATCCAGGTACGAGTTTAATTCAATTTTATGTATCTGATTATGCTGATGAATCATGATGCATACTCGAGTTCCATCAAACATAGCGTACACAACCGAATATTCGTGGTGTCAAGTCGTTTCTCGGCCTTACCTTTGGAAATAGCTGTTCTAAAACTTCAATTGGGCTCTTCATTTTCAAGGTTTTTGTGGGTAATCTGTAAATTAGGTGTACATTGGTCACTACTGAGAAGCTCCATAGGTTTTTTGGGAGTTGAGATTGCTCTATAAGAGTTATGCATTTATCCATTAAGTCACCTATTTTCTTTTTTGCCAACCCTTTCTATTGGAGTGTATATGTGTAGGAAGTTTCATGTCGAATTTCTTCATGTTCAAAGAAATTCCCGCAACTCATTGTTACAAAAATCTTTGGCATTATCAGTCTTGAACCGTTGGATATTTACTTCAAATTGTCTCTTAATGGATTGCCAACACAAACCAAAAACCATCTAAAACCATTTATATATGTATGTGGCGAGGGTCCCCAGACATCACTATGTATTAGTTGAAATGGATCTAGGCATCTATCATCCACAGAAGGATACGTTTGGCTTTTTGACTTTGCAAGTCGACAAGTATCACGGACTAATTATCAATAGACAAGTTTATAAATAACTGAGGGTACATGGTTTGCACAAGGGTAAAAGAGGGATGTCCTAGTCGCCTATGGAGGAGTGTCACCTTACCCTCTTCCAATGCGTTGTTTAGTGTTGTAGTCTTGTAGTGAGATGACCTTCCATTGTTTGGTGACATACTAGGTAGATGATATAGGCCCTGCTAAACTTTAGCAAGACCAATCCTCCATCCGTGAACCTTATTACAGAGAATTGCATCAGTATCTTCAAATATGATTATAAAATTATCCATTTTAGCTATTCTTTGAACTGATTCTAGATTCACAAATAGTTTAGAGATTACATCATTGTTTGTTTGATCATGGGGAGTTTTCCATTTCTTTATATCTACAGGGTGGCCGTGACAAATAATTATCTGCTTGATGGCTGATTCTCTCCTTCTGAATACATCAGATTACTTAGTTCTTGTTTTTTTAAAAATTTTTTTATCAATCATATACCATACCATCTCTCACATCATTTTTAAAAAATAATATTTGCACGTTTTTGACTTCCAGCTTACAGATTTTTGGTTTGTCTAAATTTGGACTGATCAACAAGGCCGTTGACTTTTTCGGGTTCTGAGTCAAACAATTCAACTCTGTTAGACCTTGAGCAGTTTCGAGATTACACTGAATGTGCTTCAAAAGAAGAAGATGAACAAAATAGAAATTCTGCTGTAGGGACTCCAGATTATTTAGCTCCCGAAATTCTTCTCGGAACAGAACATGGTATAAATCATTTTTTTCTTTTTTTCTTTTTTTCAAATTCTGAAATGATAAAATATTTATTTCTTCCTAAATAAAATAAATGTTTCAGGGTATGCAGCTGACTGGTGGTCAGTAGGGATTATCTTGTTTGAGCTCATAACTGGGGTCCCACCTTTCACTTCTGAGCTCCCAGAGGTGATATTTATTTGGAATATTATTATCTCTGAATGTATAAAACAATATTTATTTTTGGAACAGAGAATCTTTGAAAATATCCTTAATATGAAAATTCCCTGGCCTGAGGTTCCGGAGGAGATGTCATCGGAGGCAAAGGACTTGATTGAGAGGTTTGTTTACGTTTCTTCTATCTCTTCTCATTCTCAATTGAAACAGCCAAATCTCAAAAAGTATCTGATGTTCTTTTGCGAGAGAATCTTCACAGACAGTCAGGAACTGTCGGCTTAGTCCAATTGGTCAAGAGTTTTGATATGATCCTCTGAGCTATTCCCTTTAATTCTTGATACATGTTATTAGGAGGATAGAGCAATAATGTGCCAACTACTGCCTACTACTGCCTGCCTTGCAGGATTTTTTTAGTCTCCTCAATTCTATCTATCACTCAAGAGCAAGTTATGAAGTTTCGGACGAGTCATTCTAATGATTTATACCATATTTCTCATACTTTCTCTTGCGTCAGGCTACTTGTACTAGAACCACATCAACGATTTGGCACAAATGGTGCCTCAGAGGTCTTTTTTCTTACCTCTCTCTCTCTCTACATTTTTTTCATCTTTATTTTATTGCAATGATAATCTTAATCTGGGTTAGCCTACTTCCTTTTCTGGCAGGTGAAGTCTCACCCTTTCTTCAAGAAGGTGGACTGGGCCAATCTCACCTTACAGAAGGTCCCTTCTGTCTAATTCCTTCAGCATGATTTATTTATTAGATTGAATTCAATCAAATTGTTGCCACTATTTCCCATTTGAAACAATACTATGGTACCTGAAAAATACTATATTACACTGATACACTTTTTCTGAAAAACAATGAACCCTTGAAATGTACTTATGAAAGTTCTAATGAGTTTGAAACCACATGATTCATAGGCCGCTTTCGTTCCAAATCCAGACAGTGCTGATGACACTAGCTACTTTTTGTCACGGTATTCATCAACTTTGTTGCAAACTCCGGAAGATCAGAATTTCAGTGACTGCCTGTCTGAGGCAACAGAATTGAGCTCACACTATGACAACGATATAAATGAAGTGAGAAATTTCACCTTGTCCAAATCGTTGTGGATTCAATTTTTTTTAGATTTGTAAGGCATTGTTGTATTATCTTTTTTCACACCAATACTTGCATAAAACTCTTTTATGTACGTTGAAAATATTTATCTGGAAACTAGGGGCCTCCATTCTTTATCCTTGAAGGTTCCTCCTGATAGACTGGCTAACCAGGGAGAATATTGGGTTTTGACCATTTATAATAGGCAATCCCTCCTTTTTTTGGATCTCTTTGGATTGGTCTAAGACTCCGACTTGTCCTCATCATTACTTAATCATCTTTTTATATATTCACTACATCAGTGTTATATTCTGTCAGACTATTATTTGTCCAATACTCTGTTTAATAAAATTATGAAACAGCCAGCCTGTTGTTTATGGAACAGTTTGGGGAGGAAAATAGAGTTTTGGTCTTTAAAATTGGCTGTCAATATTTCGTTGATCACTTGGAACTCCATTCCTTACCCAAGTATCTGCTTCATAGGTTGTGACAGAATCAACTTCCTCTTTAGGGATCTTTAAATATATTATTAGATATAATGTGAGAAAATGATAATATTTTTGACAATATAGTGTTTTTGATCAATCTTTCATTGATTGCTTGGAAATGGTATATGATTGGCTCTTTCACCGTAACTTTCCCAATTTATGTTCAACATTTATGACTCAGTCAACAGTTCTTTGAATGATAACTGTAAAATGATTGGAGATAACTAGGAATCACATGGTTGATTCTCTCTCTCTCTCTGTGTCGCCTGTGTTATGTTGAGGGAGCAATTTTCCACTCAAAATCTTACTTTCCTCATAATTTTTTTCAATAAACATGGAATAGGGACTCGTATATTTTTTTTACAACTTTTACCGTGTTTTTTGAAATATATGTACGATTAAACACTTCTCACTAATATGAGACAACTGAGGATCACGTTGTTTTTTGTCTCTATCTCCCTCATCTGTTATGAAAAATTTTGTCATGTCATATTTATTGGTTAAATTATATCTTCACAACATTAATTTCCCAAATCCCTAATTTTTTTAAAAAATCAGGGTTGACATTGGAGCTGAATAATTAGAATTTGGATCATTTAGTGTTAGTAATGTATCTTGGCTTGATCGTTTCAATAGGATATATATTATGTAATAAAACTAAGAATCACGTTGTTAATTTTCTCTCTCATGCTCTTTTTTTTGCCAGGTGGACGAACAATCTGAATGGACAGACTTTCCATCTTCCTCTAGCATCGACCTCTCTGGGATCAACTTCTCTTTCAAGGTTAATATATTTCTATCTATTTATCTATCTATCTGCCTAAATTTCTCTATATCTATTTATCTATCGATAAATTTATCTGTTATGCCTAACTTGTCTCTACCTTTCTTTCCATTTTCTATCTACTATTCTATCATTCTCATTTTTTTATATATGTCTTTACTTTATCTACCTCCATAATTTTCTCTCTATCTATATATCTCTATGTCTTTATATCCCTCTTTTTTACCTTTCTATCAAGACAACTATCAACCTATCCATCTGTCATCGCATCATCCATTTGTAGCTGGTTTACCCATCAATCTATGTATATATTATATTATTGGGTAGTTAAATTGTTGAATTTTGCCTGCTTTTTTCTAGAACTGTTTATTCCTTTTCAGCATCTTGAGATTTTGTTAAAATCTCAAAACTTCAACTCATTGTTTTGTTGCAGAATATTTCCCAATTAGCGTCAATGAATTATGATGTCCTCTTACAAAGTGGAAGATTAGCAAAATCTTCTTCTCCACTAAAAGGTCTGAGTTCTCAACTGTAGCTTATCTCTCTATCTTTCACTCCCTTTGTCTATACCTATCTCTTCTTGGATGGCGATACTTTATTCTACAATATTACCAAAATACTGTAGAAAATACAACAACATGAAGAGGAAATGGGTAATTGCTCATCTTCTTCAAGGGTAGAAATGTATATCCACCTCTGACTTTGTACGTAGCTTTATTCCACACATCATCGTAATAGACTCAGAATGAAGGCTTCCATCTTCATTAGGTAATGAGGTGGAAAACGAACATAAATTACATTTAGTGGTGTGCCTCTTAATACTAATAGGTTTAGCACATTTGATAATTAGTATTGATTTTTCTCTTGTGATCAGTGATAATTTGAGTGAGCATTCAAAGAAAACATCCTCGAAAACATCCTCGGTGATGTGAACCTAACACAACATTTAGGCTCTCGAACTTCTTTAGCTTGTTTGTGTTCGTTGCTTGATTTTATAGGGATGATTGCATTCCATTTAATCCTCTTGTAATGAAGTGTAAGCATAGAGTAATTATAAGAAGAATGAGAGTAATTTAGGAATGCATCTGAATTAGATGGTCCATTACATACTTAGTTGAAAAAATGAGATTAAATTCTTAATACACGGTGAAGAAATGAATTGATGAGAAGAATTCTTGTGCATCCATTAAACCAGAAAAAACATAGTTGTCAAGCAATTGGCACTCTGTGGTATATAACTAAATGTTCAGAAAATAGTTATATACATTGACTGGATTCTCATTCAATTCGTCTTTTACTATTGACTTGGCGACTATTAGTTGTATATTGAGCTTAGCTCTTCAAGTTTGTGCTTAATTTTTTATTTTTTTCATTTTATGGCTCCCTTTCTTGTAGAAGAAATGTCATTCTGCATCATCCTTTCCCTCAGACATTTAGCTGATGTGCATTTGTGTCTGTCATATCATCTCCAAGTTGAGTCGATGTGGGTTTTTATCTGATCATTTTACTGGTTTAATTAAGCGGGTTGACAATACCTTATAAATTTGATTATTCAGACCAACCGAGACTGTCGGTCTAAATCCGGTTCACTCTAGGCCATATTGTTAATCTAGACGGAAGTTATTGGGCCCTACAGGATATTGGACCTAGCCCTATGTACAGCCCAATTCAAGTGAAATTTCTAGCATTTTTTGAGGCCCAAATCACTTTGAGGACCATGCCTAAGTTCCCATTTCATTCTAAAAAGGGCTATGAACCTTGTAAATAGCAAAGCGATCAATTTGATTGAAGTTTTTCCTACTCGGGGGCTATTTACAAGTGGAAATCAAAGGTTTTTAGATCTACCTTAATAGAGTTGGAAATATGCACTTCGATAAGAGAAAGAAATGAGTTTCCACTAGCCCATTCAGGCTGTTTGTGTTTTAAATAGAGAACCCCTATGTGTGGTAATTAAAAAATACAAAAAAAATAAATAATCCTTTTATTAGCCTTATTAGGGAAATAAAAATAATTAAAAATAATGACCCTTAAGAATATGAAAAGATATTGAAAATAATTATTTTTTCTGAAAAATCAAATTTAATAATGAAAATGATATTCAAACTATTGTCCATATTAAAAAAAGTAGCATTGAAATTTGATTGATTTGAAAGGATAATATATATTCTTAACTAAAATTCTCTAAATTGAGGATACTAAAAATGACATTTAACACTCCCATTTCATAAATTGTAAAATAAAATAGAGAATGATAAATAATTCTATAGAATTTTAAAAATTATTTTTTCTGAGATGACATGATTATATTTAACTGAATAATGTGGTGTAATTAAAATAATAAGGTTTATATGAGATTGCATTTTAATGTAACCAGAAATTATATTCATGGTAAGTACAAATGAACAAAATTCTATTTATTCGTTGATATGGTTTCTTAACTTTTGGAGTCATGTAGCTAGCTCTCTCTTATAGTATAATCCATCATTATGAGCACATTGTGACATATAAGAGAGAAGATTAGCTCACTAAGCAATATCATGTTGACGACCTTGAATGTTGGGCATGGTTACGGTGAGTACACTTTTATGTGAATAATAAGCTTCACAAAAGCCTTCATAATAATAAGGCATTGTGATATATAAGGGAGAAGATTAGCTCACTAAGCAATATCATGTTGATGACCTTGAATGTTGGGCATGGTTACGATGAGTACACTTTTATGTGAATAATAAGCTTCACAAAAGCCGTCATATTAATAAGGCAAAATCCAAGTGTTGGTGTGTTTTGGAAATAAGCTTCACAAAAGCCTTTGCATTCTCAAAGACAAAGCAATGAGTCTTTATGTGTGTTGGTAATAAGCTTAAGAAGTGAAAATGTGTAAGAGCACATACTGAATGGCAGGCATTTTAAATTCCATTGGGTCCATCTACATAATTGGATCACCTCTTTGATATGTGGTTCATCAAATTTGAGAAGATTGTGGACCTCTCCAATATTCAACATCTCCTGTTTTCGAGCCAAATCTTGTATGAGGATCCTCACTTAAACACATCAAACAAACATGACTTCACTAAACTCCTCCTCCTACAATCTCTCTCTCTTTGAAAAGTTGTTGTCTATTTTTGGGAGAAACACTAATGCTTAAAACTCTATTTTTTTAAATAAAATGGATGATTGGGGTTGAATTTTTGGGTGTCTTTGCATGAATTAACACATATTCTCCTTGCTTGAACTCCAAACCTTAGACTAAGATAATTGAATGAAAAAAATCTCAATTCATGACTATTTATATCATTTATTTGGATAATTAAGGTCAGTAAGAGTTTTTTTCCAGATTTTTACTAGTTTATTTAGGATTTTTTTATTTCATTATATATGGTGATTAGACAAAATGTTACCATTTTTCACCAATTATGTGATATTTTCCATAAATTCACGAGATAAAATTTATCATTTATTTATCTATTCATTTAGATCCAATTTTCTTGTATTTTGATTCATTGGATAGCTATATCTCTGATACATATATGTTTCACCCCCTCCTTTTGTCCTCTCATAACATGCAAATTATACATGAAAATATATAATTATTAATGAAATTAAGGCATAAAATATTGTATTCTAATGCATGTTATCATATTTTTTAGTATTTATCTGTCATTCTTAGAAAACAAGTTATAATATAAAAAATACACTAATTTAGGGATAATTATGATAAATTAAAGAAAAATATTTGAAATTAGATTATCTTCATTTTTATTTGAGATTATAATTAGGTTTTAATGTTAAATAATAAGAGAAATCACTTTTTTTATACACTCATTTATTTTTTTCTAAGTTTAAAATTCTAAAAGAAATGAGTGTATTTTTTAAATAAAAATATATTATCTTGTTATTTATTAAATTTGACCTTTTAGATTGATAGATAATTTAATTTATTATCCAATGAAAAAAATTTAGATTAATTTGTAGTTGTATTTAAAAATATATAAATTTTCTAATTTTTAGGGATTTTTTTTATAATTTTTCTAATTTTTTTGATGAATTTAATTCGATTTATTTTGAATTAAATTTTATAAACAAATATATTTTTATCTCGTGCTGACGTTGCAGCTGACGTGGTGCGGACAAAAATGGCGACGACATATGAGACATATGAGACTGCCACGTGTCACACATGTGTGTATGTGTGCACGCGTGAGTTTGTGTACGCACGTCTGTGAAAATAAGGAGAAATCACCTTGTTATGGGTTTTTGCTAACTCCTTATTCGCATACTCATTATATACACACACATTTGCTTTGATTTTCGTCATTTGGGACTATTTTTTACGTGCGCAGGTGATGTGGCGTCGTATGGAGCATCCGATCATGCAATTTAATCGCGATTGTCGATCTTCACTTAAGTGAAGGGGTACATGGCGCATTTTGTTTCGTCGGTGAATTGTTTTTAAACGATTTAATCTTAACCATCAATGTAAGGAGTTATAACGGCTTAGATTTAACCCGACGAAACATATATGGAGCATCAGATCAAGATCAAACGATGAGCGTTTCATGCGTTCATTCTTCACGTGCGACGTGGCAAGATTGCGGCGGTCCATCTCCAATCTAGTGGCCAAAACTTAAACGTAACGATTTGCATCTCTGCGTTTTACTAGAGCTGTTGATCGAAGATTAAAAGCTCCATCTAATGGTTACGCCAAATTTGCCTTATAAATTGAGACGTTCTTTGACGATGTAAATCATTCTTGGATTTTTCGAGTAATTGAACTGTCTAGACACCACAATCCTTGAATCTCTTGCTTCCAATCGCTTCTAGATCAATTTCTGCATCCACAGAGTGTTTGAAAGTGAGATTTTGTTGAGAGAATAGGGAGAAATCGATTCTTGAATGCCAACGATCGTCTTCGAATTCGTGGAATGAATTTCCTTTAATCCGGCGAGAAATTAGATCAATTTGAGCACTATCTTGTGTTAGAAATCATGTTTTCGTCCTAATCTTTCTTCCTAAAATATTATATTTCAATTTTGAATCATAGATTTAGTCAATTTCAATTTTAATTTTAGTTTTTTATGATTTTCTCATTCGGAAATTTCTCTTTGATTCGCTTGTCGATTTCTCCACAAATCTTGATCCAAATTCAGTGATTTTTTTATTCCGTGAATTCGCCTTCAAGTTACCTTTCCAAATTTATAAAAACCCATATATCTCACCTCATTTCATTATCCGATTTGATCGAATTTCAAATAATACCTTAAAAATATCTTAATTCTCCATGGATTCGACCGTTATTCGCCACTATGCTATTCAATTCGTGATTATTTTTCTAAATTGGTGAGTTTGATAATTATTTTGATGCTTATCCGTGTGCATTCATTTAGATCAAATTTGCTTATATTTTGATTCATTGGATGCCTATTTCTCCTATACATATATGTTTCACCCCCTCCTTTTGTCCTCTTATCCGGTCTAGCTTTGATCATGCGTTTAGTTCTTTGAAGTCAAATCTAATTCATTCTTGTCATGACATTTAGTAATCATTGTGTTAATTAAATAATTATTTTAGTGATTTCAGTATTCTCCTTGACTTGAAAATCATCTTTTTAAGTTTCCAATGATTTAGCATTTGTTGTGATAGTGAATATGATTTCGGTCCTTTTTCTTGTTTTGAATTGAGTGTTGAGGTAAAAGCATTTTTGATGAATTTCATAATTATATGTGTCAAAATTTTTATCACGAGGGAGAGAGTTTCTTAAGTAATTTAAGGATTCAAGATCTCTATCACTAGTTTGCAACAAAAAAAGTTGGCAGCCATGGCAAGCTTCTGTGAGCTAGATGTCTGAAATGCAAAATAAGGGAGGCTGTTAGAGTAAAGATTGAATGATCATGATTATAATTTATCTCTCTATTTCTTCTTTCCTCTCCTATGCTGCCACAAGCCATGATATGGGTGCTCATGCCTAGATCATATGGTAGATGTGTAAGCTAACTCTCTTTTCTCTCTCTCTTTTCTTTTTTTTAAAAGGGTGATGTGATGAAAACCTAGCCGCCATGCCCTTTAAAATAGGGTAATCCTTTGACCAGATGGAGCCATGATCTCTCCTCATATGTTGTTTTCAAACTTTCAATGATTTTATGTGCCATTTGTTGAAAAAATTGCATTCATTGATTGGTTCCTGAAATTGAGGTGATCTCTAATGCTCTTGATCAAATTGAGAACAAAAAATTGCCCCATACTATCGAATCAAATTCCTAGTGTATTTGCATTTGAGGAATAACTTGTTCGTGAATCCTACAATCACCATTTAGACAAATTGGAAAAAAGAAGCCTCAATCTAGAAAAAAATAGGATCGTTCACCCATAGTTAGGTTTTAATATGATGATTATACAAAGAATTAGATTAATAAATCCTTGTTTTGTATTTCCTCGAACTTGATTTTCTTTGACTTCTTTAATCACCAATTTCATCTTCATTCTTGATCCATTTTGAGTATTCCAGGACTTTCTCGAATTGATTTTCGTTCTATTTTTTAAATCCTGTCTAATTTCATAACGTGCATCACAATAAACAGTAAAAATTAGATAATCATGATTAGAAGAAGCAAATTATCATGCATAAAAGGTATTGAATATCATGCAAATTGAACATAAAAATGACATGTTATCAAGAGGGTACACCAGAGGCGTGACAATCTGCATTGACACAGAGCTTTGGTGAGGGGGGTCACCCCATGCAAGTCAAATTTAACCCTTCTAAGAGGTCGATACCGAAACAGACCATGGTAGATGACGAAGTAGTTTGAGTAGTACCGCCGTGTAAAGAGCAGCTCATTGTAGATGACAAAGAAAGCTCATGCAGAATGATCAAACATAATTTTACTCTTGAGATGAGTGACTGAGTGTTTGATTAAAAAATTTAAAGAATTGACTTGAAAACTGATGCACCCTCTATTAGATAATCACTCTCTATGGAATTTTCAACCTTTCTTTATGAATATTGATGTTATATGATCATCTAAGTATGTCATTGGATGGTGTAATGAAAATCATTCAATTATCAATATTAAAACCTCTCTCTCTCTCTCTCTCCGACAATCCCAATTGCCATAAACCCTAACCCATAAATTCAGGCCGAACATGGATCCTCACCCACTCTATTTAAACGAATCTACCTAAAAGGGTCGAAACTTCATGGGCTTTTTGTTATGGGCTTATAAAGCCCAACGAGCTCGAGTTTCCAAGTCAGCTATAAATACAGAATAAAAGATGTCGATTGTCTGAGAGACCTAGAACTTTGTCGAGTTCGATCGTCGGAAGTTGAAATGGGGGAAGAGTGCGAGGAAGAGTACGCTGGGAACGGAGAGAGATACCGCGAGAACTTCGATGCTGCCTCGTCTCCGTCTTACCAAGCACACGTGGCCAGATCTGACGAAGATATCGACGGGAAATCTCAGGTATATCTCTTTTTCTCGCGGAACTGTGCATATGTTTGCTGGAGGTTGGAGGGAAATGATGAAAATTTGTGAAATTATTTTCGTGGATTTTGGTGGATTCTATTTTGATGCTGTTTTATGTCAATTGTGACGTGTTGGTTCCCTTTTCGCTAGAATTTTTGTTTAAGATCACCGGTAGAATAGGACTGTGCTGAGTATTTATGCCCGTTTTAAAGGTCCTCTCTATATTTGTCGCATCTTTTGATTTATTTTAATGAAAGATTTTTCCTCTGCTTGTATTTTTTTCAAGAACAGTTAGGTTTTCATTGGGAAATCTACATGAAAGCTCTGGCTTGACCTGGTTTTTTCAGCATGGTTCTCACGACTCTCGGAGAAGAAGCAAGGAAAAGAGAAGGGAGAAAGACAGGTCACGATCAAGAGACTATGAAATTGAATACGAGAGAGATCGTGGTAGGTCGAGTGAGAAGCATCGCGATAGGGCGCGGGAAAGAGACAAAGGCAGAGATGAAAGGGGAGACAGAGACATAGATGAAAGAAGAGACGGAGACAGGGATCGTAGTCACAGGGATCTATTCGATAGAAGTGGTAAACGAGAGCGGAGTAGACATACATCTGAAGACAAGGAGCGTTCCCACAGCCGTGATCGTGAGAGGTTCCTGATCTAAATTCAGCTCACATGTATTTTGATTTTTAATGATTCTTACAGGATTTCATTGGATCCATGGTAATAATCCTATGACACAAATTTAGGGTTTCCCAGATCCACTGTCATGAACCGTTTTTGGTGATAACCTGATCCTACACCTAACATAAGGTCATGTCCAGTAACAGTACGGTCATACCTAAATTTTGGGTAATGTACATTCGGAGGTATATGTATGTTTTTATGCATGTGTGCATGTATATATTTATGTTCGTGTGCATGTATTCATGTAGGTATGCATGAATGTATGTGCCCCTATAAGTATGCATCTATGAATCATCAGTTAAAATGCTATACCCTACCCATAAATATATTTATCTATTTTTAGCAGTGGACCAAATAGTCACATATTGCTAAAATAGTGAAACCGAGCACATGCTACTCCATATATTTTCTTATATTTGGGGATTTACGAAGCAACCTTCTCATGGTCCAATGAAATGTGGAAAGGCCCATTATGGTTCGGTGATACATAGACTCTAAACCAAAGCTTAACCGAAAAAACCTATCCTTTTGTTTTTGGAAAATACTACACTAATATTTCCCTGTCTTTGTATGAAAAGTTCTACATTGCTGTATGCCACCATGTTCTGCATCTTATATATTTTGTTACAGACGTAGAGATGATGAGAGAGAAAGAAGGAGACACAGGCATAGATCACATTCTCGTTCACGGAGTAAATCTGACCGGAGATCAAGATCTCGATCTCGTTCACGGTCGCGTTCAGGATCAAAGAGGTCTGTTGAAGTATTTCTCTTGTAGACAAACTTTGTGAGACTATCATATGTGCTTATCATTTTCTTTTCTTTTGCTTTTCTTGTACTTAATATATATTTTTGTCATGACAAACAGTAAAAGGGTCAGCGGATTTGACATGGCACCTCCAGCAAATTCATTGCTAGCTGGACTAACTGCTGCAGGTACCTTCACCTCGTTATTACGCTTCCTGTATCCTCTCTGAAGATCTTCATTTCTTGTAGCTAGAAGAAGGTTCATTCAAATGAAATTCCTAGGTTTTTTTGGGTAAGAAATTAATCTCATTTAATTTCTATACAAAAGTTTTTCCCAAACTGAGAGACACTTTTTGGTTGTTTTCTTGTCTTTGGTTGTTTGTCTGTCTTCCCCTGTCTTTATATTCTTGAAAAAGGCAATCTTGGACTTGTGCTGCTAATGGGCTTGGGCCGACTACTCTAGCCTCGTCTCCAGCCAGCAACTAATGTCTTTTCTGATAAAATGTATTCTCAACAAGAAATTGAGGGTACCAGGAAAAGCAAATTACGAAGATTACATCGCTAATTCCTAATATGTTCTGCATTCCATTCAGTTTCTTCACTCGTCTTGTTCCTGCAGGTCAAGTGCCTACTGTTGCACCTTCTATTCCTGGAGTGTTTCCCAACCTCTTGTTGCCTGGCCAGGTGCTGTTCATGAGTTTTTCCTAACTTATTAATCTTATTTTATATTAACCTTGAGGATAATGTACTTGATCAGTTCCCTGTCATCCCTGTGGTCCCTGTCCAGGCGATGACTCAGCAGGTATCTGTGCAGCATCATCATCACGAATTACCCTTATGATGACAATTGATCCATCATTATTTTGATTTTTACTCAGGCCACTCGACATGCCAGGCGGGTATATGTGGGCGGCCTCTCACCTACTGCTAATGAACAGGTCTCTTTCAAATTAAACACATCCCACCTTTTATGATTTGAAACCTTATCCTTTAGGGGAATGTATCCTGCGCAGTCGGTGGCTACCTACTTCAACCAGGTTATGGCTGTTATTGGAGGAAACACCGCTGGTCCTGGTGATGCTGTTGTTAATGTGTACATTAACCATGATAAGAAATTTGCCTTCGTGGAGATGAGATCAGTTGAAGAGGCCAGCAATGCCATGGCGTTGGATGGTATAATATTTGAGGTATTTTAGAACCCTAAAATAGAAAATGTCCAAAAGACCCACTTCTCTACTTTAAGCAATATCTTCTTGACAGGGTGCACCGGTGAAGGTGAGGAGGCCAAGTGATTACAACCCATCTTTAGCTGCGGCCCTTGGGCCAAGCCAGCCGAGCCCAAACCTGAACCTTTCAGCGGTAGGTTTGAGCTCGGGTTCAGCTGGGGCCCTGGAGGGCCCAGACCGGGTTTTTGTGGGTGGGCTTCCATACTACTTCACCGAGGCCCAGATCAGGGAGCTCCTTGAGTCCTTTGGCCCACTCCGAGGGTTCAATCTGGTCAAAGACCGTGAGACTGGCAACTCGAAGGGCTATGCCTTCTGTGTATACCAAGATCCTGCAGTAACTGACATTGCATGCGCTGCCCTCAATGGGATCAAAATGGGAGACAAGACTCTCACTGTCCGACGTGCAATCCAGGGTGCCACCCAGCCCCGCCCAGAACTGGAGACTGTCCTCCTCCACGCCCAGCAGCAGGTTGCCCTCCAGGTCAGCACCTTCTGTTATTGTAATATCATAAAATTTGGAAAAGCCAGATTTCTTACGACGCAGTTTGTGCAGCTCATGTTTAATCCTGGCACGGCGCCCACCAAGGTGTTGTGCCTGACCCAGGTGGTCTCCGCGGATGAGCTCAGGGATGATGAGGAGTATGAAGACATCCTCCAGGACATGAGAACGGAAGGATCAAAATATGGTAAATTATGATTTACGTGTGTGTGTGTTTACATGGATCTATGTGTAGTCTAACATAACTATATTTTGCAGGGACGCTGCAGAAATGTGTCATTCCTCGGCCAGGTCCCAACGGGGATAATATACCTGGCGTTGGCAAGGTGAAAGTCAACTGTTTCTGCATTCATTAATTGGTTTTAATTATGGTTGGTGCCAGTCCAACCATAAAAAAAATTTAATTGGTATCTAAATTATGGTTGGTGCCAGTCCACACCTGAACTGTTCTACTTATCACAGGTCTTCTTGGAGTATGATGACGTGGACAGTGCGTCTAGAGCTCGGATGGGCCTGAATGGGAGGAAATTCGGAGGGAACCAGGTCACAGCTGTATACTACTCAGAAGAGAAGTTCTCCCAGGGGGATTATGATGAGTGAAATCTGCTGGACTGCTGTGTTATTCCTCTTCAAAAAGCCAAAAAGGCAGGTTGTTATTTTTCTAACTTATTTAGATCTCGGAAACAATCAGGCTTAGATGTCCATGTAAAGCTATTTCTCCATAGTTCTGTGAGCCACATTTTATTTTTTGATGTTGCCATCATGTGATAGTTTTGATAACTTTGGCATGGAAAATTTAACTCATAGGGTTGTATCATTTTATGTCATTGCTAGTTTCAGCTGGTGAAAAGATGCAAGCATGCACTCCCATCATGATTATCATATGATTACCGAATTTTTATGGTCATGAAAACTAATGCTTTCCAGACAATATGTGTTGATGCTCGATATCACGGTTTTATTGGATGGATGCCAATGACGGCTGCTGGCCAGATGACGACTGATGTTGGATATGTGATGCCATCTGCGCCAATATCACATGACAGTTTTGCTATGGTTATAGTTTCCGAAATTGAAAAATTCATTAAAGATGAAAAGAGTTTTTCCAGAAAATTGCTCATCTAGTCGTCTCCTTTGTTTTTGAAAAACTTTTTAAAAACATCTAAATATAAAAATTGATTCTGTATTTCTACAAAAACAGTCTCCCTTGCTTGCCATTTGGATGCAGATGCTGCTTTCCCCTTAGGAAGTTCTTTGCAGCTAACCAATCACAACTCGTCAAGATGTCGCCTCTACCAGCCTGTGAGGGCCCTTAGAATGAACTGTCTTCAGCATATGAGTCTTCACGAACAATGCCATGAAACCTCTTGTTGTGTGCCTGGAGCTAGCACCGCTAGCGACAGGTCCACCTTCCTCTAGATCTCAATGGCATTGCAAGCGAAGAACATCCTTTCTTTAGGAGCACTTGTCTCTTATGGGGCGGCTTCACGTTTGTAATTCATGTCTTCAGCACACGAATTAGAATCGAGAAATGGGGCTGCTTTATATTTTCTCCCCAACTCGGGGAGTCCATTGGCTGATCTCTGCTCATTACCGTCTTGAACTAAGAAACATGTTCGTCCTCATTTATAACTCTAAAATGATAGTTATATCCATGAATCATATACCATATCTAGGTGCTTTAGACTCTAATAATGAGAATGTATTTGTCATCACTAAATATGATATAAATATGAACATTTCTCTTAATGTAAAGTCCCAATTCGGTGGTGATACTAACTAAAGAGAGGAGGGGGGGGGGTGAATTAGTTAGTAAGAACTCTATGTTTTCTAAGTTCTTTATTAGATGATTTATTGTTTATTGCTTTCCCCTTCGCCTCATGATGCACACATATTTTATACTGGTTGGGGGACCTAATGTCCCTTAATCCAGTCATGAGGGCTGTTGCCTCGAATCTCAAATCTTACCAAAAAGAAACCTAATCCTCTCACCCCACCGCAGGGTGAAGGACAACGTTTGTACAAGTTTAAGCTTCGCCCACAACGGCGACCCTAACACTCACCTTTAACACTATCCCTTAGGCCTTGACCTCCTCGACTTCTGAACACCCTGACCCCCTCGGGCTGATCTCTACACCAGATCGTGCGTCTCTACAAGTCCTGTCGTGCCTCTTCCAATTGTGCCGCCAACCTACGGTAACATAAGATCTTGTCTTCCAGCTCCTTTTGAACTATTCGCTCCCGAGACTCAACTCCTCAACGTCTCAACCAATGAGACTTGACCAAATTTCTGAGTGAATATGTGTATGCTAATGTATATCTATCTAGATGAGCCTAACTATATGAAATGCAGCAAATGATAAAGGAGCTTCAAGAATGAAACACTTACAATTGAGAGAGTTGTCTCCTAACTCACTTTCTAACCCTTGAAAGAAGTGATTGACTATTGAGTTTAGGTTGACTTTTGACTATTGAGTTGACTTTTAATTGATAGAGGTTGACTTTGATTGAGAATGGTTGACTTTGACTAATTTGGTTGAGTCTGACTGAGTGTGGTTGACTTTGACTAGTTGGGTTGACTCTAACTAAATATGGTTGACTCTGACTAGGTATGATTGACTTTGACTAGTTGGGTTGACTCTGACTAGGTATGATTGACTTTGACTAGTTGTGGTGACCCTGACTCAGTATGGTTGACTTTGACTTTTTGGGTTGACTTTGATTGAGTATGGGTGACTTTGACTAATTTGGTTGACTCTGATTGAGTATGATTTCCTTTGATCTATTTAGGTTGACTCTGACTAAGTATGGTTGACTTTGATTGACTATGATTGACTTTGATATATTACATCTATCAACAAAGTCCACAAGCTCAATATTCATGCAATGTCTTATAGTGGTTAGAAAAATGAATGAGATGACCTACAATGGTTTTTATGCTATGATAAATAATTGAATCAGTATAGGATCACCAAAGAACTCGGAAAATTACCTGATCAATAACCTAATATATTGAGATGAGCTATAGCTCGATTTTCTACTGAATGACAAATAGATTAATATAACATAAATGAGGTAAGAAATATGTTCAAATTAGTTAACATAAGATCACAATGAAGAACTAGAAAACACTTTATATTGATCAAACAGAAAGTTATGACAAAAAATAATACAATGAAAATTATCAGATTAGATAACATAAATTCACAATGAAGATCTAGAAAATAGTTTATACTGATAAAAAAAATTTATGACATAAAATAATACAATGAAAAGTTATCAGATTAGATAACAGAAATTGACAATGAAGATCTAGAAAATACTTTATATTTATCAAATAGAAAGTTATGACAAAAATTAATACAATGAAAGTTATCAGATTAGATAACAAAAATTCACAATGAAAATGTAGAAAGTACTTTATTTTGATCAAATAGATTCAAGAGCACAAACAAGATATATATATATATATATATATAAGAGATACAATCTGATTTTTAAATCAGACAATGAGAAGATAGATTTATCAGTAGATGAACAATATGGACAGATGTATAAAAACTAAAGGAGGTAGGAGACAGAAGATTCTTGGATGTTAGGAAATGGTAAATCAACATTAAACATCTGTAGTAAGGCACATAAGAGGAATGTATATCAAAGAATATTTGAATATGCAAAATGTGAGAATGAGATGAAAATTTTTTCTAGAAAAACCGTAGTGTTAATATAATATGAAAGATGATCTAATAAATAAAATAAATATCTAGTCAGGGGAGAGACTGATATAAAAAATTCATAAAAGGAAAACAATGAGGAAACCTATACGGTCGAGAAATACTTTGACTGAAGGAGTAAAGATGACATAAATAATTAGAAACGTCGTGAGCTTGATCGTGAGCTGTGACATAAACTTTAGAGAGACTGAATCACTGATTGCGCGCCATTTCAACTGTTCATTCAGATCTTTTAGAAGCTTGGAGCCTTTGAAGACCTTGATGGTTGAGAAGGAAGAACAACACTCTATTTCTCAAAGAGAGAAATTAGGGCTTCCTGAAATTTCACGAAGACCTCCCTTATATCCTAACCCCCGCAAGACTTGGATTAGGGGAAAATTCTTAAATGACCTTGATAACATGCTAATTAGACATGATAATACATGATTATTGATGCATATTAAGGCATAAAAAACTTCATTCCTATGCATGTTATCCTATTTATGAGTATTTATCTATCATTATATGAAAAAGTCATTATAATCTCAAAATACTTTAAAATTAGGGTTAATTATGATGAATTAAAGATAAATAATTTTATAACCTATCTTTACTTGAGATTATAAATATTTTTTAAAGATAAATAATAAGAGTAATTATTTTTTATAAATATTTACTTAATTTTCTAAAGTTAAAATCTCAAAGAAGTGAATGTATTTTTGAAAAATAAATTAAAATTCTTGTTATTTATTAATTTTAAATTTTTAGAATGATAGAAAATTAAATTTCAGATCAAATAAAAGAAATTTGGATTAATTTGGAATTATATTTTGAAAGTTACGAATTTTCTAATTTTTAGGGATTTTTCTGGATTTTTCTTAATTTATTTTTGATTTTAAATCTATTAAAACAATTTAAAATAAAATAAAAAGGGGTTTATTATTCACGCGAGACCCACGTGGCCTTGCGTGCCACGTGGCAGAGCCACGCGGACCCACGCGAGCGCCTGCGTGGTGCGGAGGTGACACGTGTGTGCATATTTAAAGTACATATTTATATTTATTCGTAATATAGGGTTATAGTACATATAAGCATTCGTAAGTCGGATTTAAGCTAACCGCTTAAGTCCGCCTACCTTATAAACCCTGACGCATCTCCTTGATTTTCTCCGTGTGGGACTATTCTCTCTTTGTTTTTATTTTAGGCGACGTGGCAGCATCAAACGCGTTGGGATGCGACTGACGTGTCATTTTCGTGCGTCGCTAAAACACAAAGACGATGGTCAAAAAAAATTTATAAACCGAACTCACAAAGACAAGATATAATAATCAAGTATTGGGTAAGTATCGGGTCGATCCATAGAGAGCAGGGTTGACTTTAATCGCAGAGTTGACTTGGTCAAACTTAGGTTTAAAAGAAGTTTAAATAAGAGAAAATAAGATGTAAGATATGGAAATGATATAAATAAGGTAAATGAGAAGTTTTAAGAATTGAAATCTCGGATTTGACAGAGAAAAGTCAAAAGTCAAAGTCAAAGCATTGACTTTGACCACTAGTAGGTGTTCTGCAAAATCAGAGAATCAAACCGAGTCAGAAGATTACGAAAAGTAGATATTTGGAAACTAGAGAGAAAATGGAATTTACTAATATATACTTCGTAATTTTTGGATAAGAAATGGATTTATTATGAATTATTGAAAATCAATGATCAGAAAATCCCCGAAATTAACACCTCAGAGGAAATCTTCAAATTGAATGCTCAAATGAAATCCAAATCTTGAAATTTCTATATCAATGGAAAGCTAAGAACCAGAGAAATCCAAAAAGACAGAAATGATCAAATTCTGATTTGTAAATCAAAAGTAATTGACCCCGAAAGACAACGTTTGACTTCTAATGAAAGATGAACAGCCCTTGGTCAAACGTCAAATTGGAGGGTCAAATGAAGTCAGAATTTGATGAATTTACTATACACGGAAAGCTGATGAAAAGAGGAATACAATTAAAGTAAAATTGAGTGATTTGGAATTATAATCAGAGAGATATCCTATTTTGAAAATCAGCAACTTTTTGGACCTAAAATTGGGGAAAATGAAGAACACTATGAACTAATTTGCAAAATTAAACTTCTAAATGTAATAAAAACTCAAATTACCTCTTGATAATCAATCTAATCTCACTGCTAACCCGATTTCCGCAAGAATGGGGCTTCAATTCTCGTGGATTGAAGCGAATTTGCTCGGATTCTTCCTCGTGGACTTTCGGAATTCAAGGGGAAAATTCGATGAAATCAAAGAGGAATTCGCGATCAATCCCGCTCCAATTGCGTCGCAATCGAGTGTAAACGCGGGGGGATCACGATGAACTAGAGATCTTCCTTGAAATTCGCTTAATTGCCTTCACGAATCGATCAAAAGTTGAAGAACAAAGAAGGGAAATACATGCTTTTAAAGAGGGAAATTGGTCCCGAGGATCATGGGTCATTGGAGCGGTCGTGGCGGCGTTTTGCAAGGGTCATGGGAGCGGTTCCACTTGGCGAGGACGCGGCTTCGATTCCGCGACTATTTTGACCGGATTTAACGGTCAAACCGCCTCTAACTTTTGCCACGATCGCACCACAATCGCGCCGCGATCGGGCCACGATCGTGCGTCGATCGTGATCCCGGAGCTCCGTCGATCGTCGTCGGCTCGAGTAGAATACGTTCCGCGGTGGAAGACGTACGATCGCGGCTCGATCGCGGCTCGATCGGACTGCGATCGTGAAGCTCTTCCACGACGTCTCTGCACCGTCTGATGGCGATCCGCAGATCGTGATCCTTTTCAATCGCGGCCGTCTGATGCATCTCAAGCCCTTCGATTTGATGCCGATCGGGAGGTCCTTGGGTTGCCACGTGGCACGAGGTAAGTCGTCCGATCCTCATCACTTAAGCCTTCTTTTTGCGCACGTGGTGGATTTGATGATCGCGTGGACTCGGGTCCACGCGATCGTAGCCGTCTTGATCACATCCGACGTCAGGTAAGCTGCCATGCGTCCTGCACAGGTAAGACCGTGTGGGAACATAGTCCCACACGGAGAAAATGACTGTGTTTATCGCGATTAAATAGGGGAGCGGTTAGAGACATTAGCCAGTTCTAAGAATAGGCTATATGTATATAACCTATGCTATAATTTATATAATATATTCGCGCACACGTGTCAGCCAAGCACACACGTGTCATCCACGCGTGGGCCATAGGTGGCCCTGCCACGTGGCCTCAGTGCCACGTCGCATCCGCCGATGGTGCCGCGCGCCACGTCCGCTCGCCACGTCAGGTACGCATGCCACGTCAGCATTCGGGGGGGCTTGTGGACCAAAATAACCCTCCTTTTTTCGCGATTTTACTATAAAAATTCATTAAAAAATCAAATTAAAAATCAAATAAAAATCAGAAAAAGGCATAAAACTTCAGAAATTCCTAATTTCAAATATACAACTCCTTTTTAATTGAAATTTTCTCCATTGGATCATAAATTCTTGCTTTTTTTTTTTTTTTTTATATTATGCCATTTAAAATATATTTAGAAAGAAGAAATCAAGATGACTTATAATTTTCTTAAATCATTTCTCATTAAGCATTCTAAATCATAAATTCATTCTAAAATCATCCTTCCAAACATTTACTAAAGTCAAAACTCATTCAATAACAGAGATTAACTTCTTTTAATTGAAACAAAAGATTAATCATCTATTAGGCATGAAATTATCCCCAATTAATGCATAAATATCAACTTTAGTGAAATGACATGCCAATGGAGAAAATTCCTAAAAAGTATGATAACATGCATCATATTCACATAAAATAAGCATGAATTTGAGTTAATTAGGGTAAGAATTCAAGTTATAAATGCATGTTATCAGCGACCGAATCAAATCTCGTGCGTGGATAACGTGAAGTCGAAGTCCACCGGATCACCGATCACGCACGTGTCTTAAATGGGAGTTATAACGGTCAAGATTTAACGCGATCAAAATGCATCCTAAGCGTGCGATGAAGATCCGACGGATGCGTTCTCAAAGTGTTTTATGACGCGCGACACGTGGCTTCCTCTGAGCGCTCCATCGACGATTGGACGACATCGATTTAATCGTAATGGTTCATGATGAACCGTTTCATCAGAACCGTTGATTAATCTGATCGGACGGTTACACCCAAATACACTATAAATAGAGATGTTCTTCCAGTTTGTAAACCATTCGAGAGCAATCAATCAAATTGATCTGTTTAGACACCAAATCTCTTGAATCTCTTGATCCTATCCTCTTCTAGACTCAATTCCATGTCCACGGAGCGCTTAAGATCAAGATTTGGCCGAAAGAAGAGGAAGAAATCTACGCTTGAACTCCATGATCGCGGTTCTTCGGGTTTTTGATTAGAAGTCTTGATCTGACGATTAATCGGGGTAATCCAATCACAATCTTGGGTTAGTGGAGGCGGTTTTTACTAATCTTTCATCTATTCATGTTTAATTTTTATTTAGATTTAATTTTGTTTAAATTTTGTTAAAATTGTTCTTCTGATTTTCGAAAATCATCCCTCACTTCGATCTTCAATTTCTCCACGAAATCAAAGTCAAATTCGATGATTTTTGATTCTGTGGAATCGTCTTGAAGATCTCTTTCATAATCAACCATTTTCCCCAATTTCTACCATCAATTCATCTTCCGATTTGATCAATTTCGAAGAAAAGATCAGAAATTTCCCTAATGCCATGTGGATTTGACCCTTATTTACCATTATACCCCTCAATTCGAGATATTTTCATCAAATTGGTAAGTTTAGAATTATTTTTGACACGAGACCACGTGCAATTGACGACCTCGCGGTCTTGTTCCGTCGGACTTCTATTAGGATATTTCTAATATAGCTAGTTCAAATATACCTCTATTATAATTAATGATACTTTAGTTAATTCTAATATATAGCATGTGCATTAAGATATAAGTATGCATGAATATCCTAACTAGTGACTGGTCTACCAATGATCTTAGATGCCATCTAATGAAATTACTTTATGACTAATAATCAAAGGATTTCTATAATGGTGATATATAAAAGTAAATTGATAGTACGTGCAACATTAATATGAATTAATGATATACATAAATAAATTAATTTGAATTTCCCTTAGGCCTACAAATATAAGATAATACATGCGTCCTCAAACACTTTAATACGGTTAGTCCACAATAACCTGAAATAGAATAATAAACAATTTGGATTTAAATAAATGTACGAAATTAAGCAATTTAAATGATCATGCTGAAACATCAATTCAAAATAAGTATCTACATCAAATGACCTAATGCTAACACTTAACATGCATCATTATCTAAATTTTGCCTATATTATGAGACTAAACCCCCTTGACTTCTTAGCAGTCAAGGGGTATAATTCTTACATTTTTATGCATTTTTTAGATCCAAGGACATAGGTAGACATGCAGAAGAATATCAATACAATTTATAATGAGAGAGAGGAGAAAACAAACTCTTCACCTTTCTAAGAGTCAAGTCAAAATTTATTTTTATGAAGTCAAATGTGATCAAATGAGGCCAAAGGGATCTGATAAAGGGTCTAAAGTTTTCAAACCAGGTTTGAAAGTCATTAAATAGTTTATCCTAAAATATAAGAAGATCCACGATTTTAGGAAGTCAAAGGGTGGTCAACTTTCCTTTTTTTATGAAAAGTTGGGTCAACCTTTGACTAATCCCTTTCGATGGATATTATGTGACCTATAAGCCAGATCATACTTTCATTTATCTCATTTTAATTCAATGAAATGAAATTTATTTATTATTATTCTTGTGTGATGTTTGTAATGAAGTTTACGAGTATATACAATAACTAAGTGAATGATGATGAAACCATAATATAATGATCACTAGTATTTAAATATATGTTCTAAACATTTTTATTTGTGGGATATTTGAGAATGATATCAAAATATGTGGAAATAATAGTACAATATTATCCGACTCATATGATGAGTATGGCTAATCATATGACCATCAATATAGAGACACCAAAGATAGATAGTGGGTGCTCTTTGGAAAAAGAGTTAACTTAATTGATCTCTATGAATTCCTAAATGCGATTATATCTAATTATCAATTAGATTAACCTAAGAGGGTTTAACCTAAGAATTATCAATTAGATTATATGAAAACTCCCAATAGGGCGGTGGTTAACCTAAGAGGGGGGGGTGAATTAGGTTTAAGGTGTTATTTAATTTTTATTAATCTCTAATTATCTCTTTACTGTGATTCATTAGTTAATCACTCACTTTTTGTCCTCTCGATGCACCAAAGATTATTATACTGGTTGGGAGACCTAATTTCCCTTAATCCAGTCGCGAGTACTACAGACTCGGAGCCTCCTCCTCACCAAATGAAACCTAATCCTCTCACTCCTTAATTGGGTGAAGGACAATGTTCAATTACAAGGTTTTAGATTTTCCCCCTACGAAAAATCTAACACTCACCTTTACATGTTCCTATGACACTACCCACTTGGCCTCGACCTCCTCGGCTCTCGGACAGCCCTGACTCCCTCATGCCGATCTCCACGCGATCGCTCGTCCCTTCACGTCATGTCATGCCTCTTCTTCTGTTACCGTCGATCACTGGTAATGACACCTCGTCTTCAGGCTTCACTCGGTCTTCCTACTCTTGAGGTCTAGACCTCTCCTCATCTCAACAAATGAGATACTCACGTCCTCTAAATGTGTGAATGTAACTGCTACTATCTAAAATAAGTGATTTTTCTTACTTCTGCTGACTTTGGGTTGACTCTTGACCTAGAGTTGACTTTTGGCTAAAGTTGACTTTTTCTGACTTCTGTTGACTCTAGGTTGACTTTTGACCTAGAGTTGACTTTCTACTAAAGTTGACTTTTTCTACCTTATGTTGACTCTGGGTTGACTTTTGACCTAGAGTTGAATTTTTGCTAAAGTTGACTTTTTCTTACTTCAATTGACTCTGGGTTGACTTTTGACCTAGAGTTGACTTTCTGCTAGAGTTGACTTCTGTTGACTTTAGCTCTTAGAGTTGACTTCTGTTGTCTCTAGCTCTCAGAGTTGACTTCTAATGACTCTAGCTCTCAGAGTTGACTTCTGTTGACTTTAGCTCTCCGAGTTGACTTCTGTTGACTCTAGCTCTCAAAGTTGACTTCTGATGACTCTAGCTCTCAAAGTTGACTTCTGTTGACTCTAGCTAATTTCCACCGAATACAAAGATCTTATGCACTAACTAACATAAGCTGGGATCAGTGAAGGAACACTGTGATAATGTGGTAAATAGAATGCAGATTATCTTCTAACTAGTTGAGAATTGATTCAATGAGAAAGATAGATTTATCCTGCAACTAGAACAACTAGGTTAGAATAACAATAAGTGAGACAATAGAATTAATACTACTGCTACTTCGATTAATATGAAACACAGTGACACGCTAGAATTTAACGGCACAACTAATCAGTATACAACAAGAAGAATAATACACTAGAATTTAAACAGACTTGCGTAGGTTAACTGATGCAGGACCGGGTGCATGGTCGGTCTCGCACCGTGATCCTCGGGGTGGACTAGGGGAACTCTAGTATGATGAACAAACTATTGATGCAGTCAAGCCGAGTGCCGTCTCGGGCGTCGTCTCCGTAGACCCAGGGGTGCGCCGAGTAGAGTTCGTCCGGGAATCCTTCCGATCCACGTCCTCGAGGTCGAGGGGGCCGTGAGTCGTCGAGGGGAGCTCGACCGTCAACCCGATGGGTTGGACCACGGTAAGAACCCTATCAAGTCGTCTAAGCACTCTTCCTAGTATAAATTCGATGGCGGTGGAGACAAGTGCGGGAAACACTGAAGAAGATATAAACTTCGAAGTAAAAAAAGGGGGGGATGTGTACATAACCTGCGGGGCACGAGCCCGGTTGGTCGTGGCGGGGGAGGCCGTTCGTGTGTGGCGCGAGCGGACGGCAGATGCGGTCGAGCTGAAGTCACGAGGTGCTGACGGAGGTCGACGGGCGCCGTGGTGATGGTAAGCACTCGTGGTCGAGGTGGCAAAATACAACGGGACAGTTGCAGCGGGGATTGTCTCGCAGGCCACAGGAGGTGTCACCTCAAGTAGGTGACGTCACGTTTTCCCAAGCGATGGATGAATAGTCTCTTCTTGTTAGCAATCCGAGTGGAGCTTTACGTCCGGCGGGTAAGGTCGCGAGCGGGTAGGCGACGTGGGGACAGCCGGGAGGGGAGAAGTCGCCGGCGGGAGCGCAGAAGTAGGTTCGCGGAAGTAGGACAGCAGGAAGGAGTCGGCAAAGACAGCCGAGATTTAGCAGCAACCTCGAGTAGAATTTCGTCAGGGAGATGTTAGGAAAACTGATGAATGCGGACAGGGATTACGGCGTTGGGTCAGGTGGAGGGACGGGAAATCCGGGAGGCGGGAGGTTAGGGATGGGCTGACCGGGATACGTGGGAGAGGAAGGGACGTGCGGGGAATTGAATCGGGACGGACATGCGGAATGGAGGAATCTGGGGAACCACCTGGCGGGCGTTACCCGACGAGGGCGACGAAGCCAGGAATTCTGGCGGAGGAACTCCCGTGTTGGGGAATCGTGTTCCGCGTGGCCAAAATCCTGCAGATAAGGACCAAGGAAGAAGTGTTCTAGGGCTGCATCAGGAATTGCTTGGGCAGGCACGGGGTGGGGCGGATTAACTTAGGAAAATTGACGACGGGGTGCCGTTAGAGGGGTAGGGATGCTTCGTCGGGTGATTTGGGTCGTTCGTGGAGTGAAATCGGGAAGAATCAGAATTGGGGGATGGGTAGTTGAATCGACAGGCTGGGGGTTTGCGGTGGAATTCGGACGGTCCTCTTTCCGAAATCCGGAGGAGCTTAGCAGGGTTGCGCGCGGGGCGACGGGGTGATAAAATGGGGGGAATCGGAGAGAGAGAGAGAGGGCGAGCATGCGATGGTTGAAGGGAATGGAGGGGCGATCCGACGAGAGTTCGTGGTGTAGGGAAAGAGGGGTTGCTTGGGGGAAGGGGTGGGGTCTGGTCGGACAAGGAATGGTGGTGAAGAACGGGGAGGAGAGTGGCAGGAATGGCGGGAATAAGGGGGAGGGTGGAGGTGATGGTGGTGCAGCGATCTGGCGGCGGCGGCGGCAACGGCGGCGGCGGCCAGAAGGCTGCACGATGGTAACCAGCGAACAAGGCAGGGGGAGGCGGCGGTCACGGCGGCGAACACGGCGGCGGCACGGGGTGGTGCGGCGGCGGTGGCGGCGGCGGTGGCGGCGGTTGGTCTCCCTCCTTGATCTTCCTTGAGCAGCCACTTGAGAGAGGGACACTCCTTTTTCTTCAAATGACGGCTAGGGTTTGTGGGGGGGTCCCTTCCCCTCTTATAGAGCCCATAGTGGGCCGAGAGAGGAAAGGGCCCACTTGAGGCCCACAACCCACACCTAACATAATCATAGAAAAATAGAAAAAGGTCCACAAAGAGAAGGGCTTAACGAATGGGATCCCGAAAAAGGGAAGAGCCCACCCGAAAGCCTAAAAGGGAGCGAAGAAGATATGCAAAGGCCCGCTTAAACACGTGCGGGCTAATAAAGTTCATAATGAAATAAAAACTAGAAAGATAACTCCACGCGTGCGCGCGAGCCCTGTGAAATGTGTCGTGGCGAGATGAGGTCCTCACTTGGTGTAGTGAAACTCGGCATCCTTCGTCTTCGCCTGTCGAGGGGGCTGGACGCGCGCGGGTGTCGGCTCCTCCGGCGCCATAGTGTCATGCCTTGGTGGCGACGGGGGTCGTACGCCACCATTAACTAACTGTGATATGACAAACAGTTTGATAAGATAAGGAATACTTTACGAGATGAGTTAAGAGAACCAACCACTCTAATACAGAGTCCAGAAATCACTCTGTCAAACACAGTTTAATGTAGAACCTGATGAATTTCTGTTGACTAAAAAGACTTACATAAAATAGATTTATATAATTATATTCAAACATATTAACAATGCTTTTGTATAAACTGGATTAACAAACTCACCAAGCCTCTTTTCGTGTAAACCAAGATGAATTAATCAGACCCTGTTCTCTGCAAATAACATAGTTAGTACAGTAGATAAACCTATGTTTAAGAAATTAAGTGTAATATGATTTAAAGTTAAACCAATTTAACGTAACAGATTAAGCTGATGGTATAAGTATACATTCAACTGAGCTCACCGGTTTGAACATATGTCCACTGCAAACGATAGGGTTAGGACAGCAGTGATAAATTATAAAACAAAGTAACTACTGATAATATCGATATTACCCCAGAAGATTTAATTAATCGCAACTATTATGATTTAAATTTGAACTGATTTAAAGCGACAGATTAAACGGATGGTATGGGTATGCTTTCAAATGATCTCACCGGTTTGAAAGTATGTCCACTGCAAGAGATAGGGTTAGGACAACAGTAATTAATTATAAAACAAGTTAACTATTGATAAGATCGATAATACCCCAGAAGAATGCAAAAACTTAACTAGTCGCAACTAATGAAAACACAGCTAGATAGATAATCCCAAATGACGTTGAAGATCAGATTAGATGTGTATTCTTGATATATATAATACATATATCACAATACCCCTAAGATGAACAATCAGCCATGAACAAGATAAAGGACTCAGATGATGAAAGGGTAGATATCAAGCTTTTTAACAAAATGGGGAAACCTGTACGATTCAAAAAAATTATTCGTGGTAGTCACACTAAAGAGGATCCGAATCAAATGCCAGATGAAGATTGCTCTTCGCACCGATCTTCTGTCTTCACACAAATCGCAGAGAGGGAAAATGTTTTTTGCCAAATCGTTGAACGTCGCGTTTTTCTTTGATGTTCTCAAAAACCATACTTTTCAAACCCTAACTTCCTCATTATATCGGGTTAGATGGGAGAAAAGAGTAAAGGACGATAAAGCCCTTAATAAAAATTAGCTTAATATTAGTAAAAGAAAATTTAAACGAGATGTGATAAACAATAATGATATGGCCCGAAGTCAACTTAGGTTTTTTGATAGTTGTTTGTAGGAACATTACTAACGTTATAATCAGCTTTGCCTGAAACCAAAACACAACACATTAGCCTCAATAAATTCATAATTAGACATACAAAAGAGTAACGTTTATAATGAATATCATGCAGAATGAAGTTAAATCATCCAATCGATCAGTGGCAATTCAAGATTATTATTTATGTCAAAACTAGCTCTCTCACAGATAGATAGTGGGTGCTCTTTGGAAAAAGAGTTAACTTAATTGATCTGTATGAATTCCTAAATTGGATTATATCTAATTATCAATTAGGTTGATTCATGTTATGTTTGTCTATGTGGTCCTTTAACTTGTGACACTAAAGACATCTTGTGGATATATGACCGTGTTTTGATTATTACTTACAAGTCCCTAGCCATGGGATTTCAAAAACTTCATATATTAGATACAACATGAAGTACTCGAAGATGAGTGTGTGGTCAAGATGGGATCGTCCGCCCTCGACATTTGATGAGATTGACTCAATGAATGAAATGCAATGAAATCCTTGGCCAAGGTAGTGGAAATATCATAGGAGTTTGATGAGTGAGAAAATAAGATAATCAAAATTTCTGAGGGCGAGATGTAAGGGATGGTGCTTTGATAGATGAATATTCTAAATTTTTAATATTGGTGACCTTAAACTCTCTAGGTCCAATCCCACAATTGGAGAGGACAAAGATTATTTTTAATAGCCTTGAATTAGATCTTCTATTCAATGAACCAAACTAAAATTTCCAACCAATGGACATGAGTTGCCCAAATATATAATTAGAGGCTATCGTAGGGTTAAAAAAAAATCTTAAGAGCAAGAGATTTTGGGAAAGGATGATCTATCACACAAAAAGGAGAATGAGAGTACCTTGATGAAGATTCTTGAATGATGTGATCTTGTTGGGGTGAAAATTGAAATCTCTTTTTTGACTACTCCTTGATTTGAGAGAAAAGAGAGAATGAAATGGAGAGGAATGATGGAAAGAAAGAAGAGGGAGGAAATGAGAAGGAGGAATGGAGAAATGAAGGAAATGTGGTGGAGAGGAAATAGAAGAGGGATGGACAAGAGAAAGTTATGGATTGGTGTGTGGAAGTGAGAAAATGGGAGAGAGAGAGAGAGAGACAGGGAAATTCGTGGAAGATAAGAGAGAAAGAGCGGGGAAATATCCAAAATTCAAACTTCTTCAAATTTCTAATTATGAGAGAGAGTTTCACAAGATCCAGGCAAATAGGTGATAACATGCAATTTCATGTATTAATATCATACATTTTATGTGCTTTGTCTTAAAAATATAATCAGAAATGTATGTTATCATGATTTAAAATGATTAAAATGATGAAAATGATAATTCTTATGTTTTAGAGGATGTTCTTGATTTTTCATAGATTAAGAATATTTTATGACCATTTAATGACATTGATTTATCAAGAATACACTTTTGTATATAAATGAAGTCAATTTATTATGATTTTTCTAGAATTTTTAAAGAATTTTTAGAAATTAAAATTATGAAAATGATTTTTTTTACAAAAGGAAAATAAAATTAAAAAAAGATGAGAGAGAGACTTTCCCTCTCTCTCTCTCCATCTCTTTCTATTTCTATTTCTCTCCCTCGGTCTCTCTCTCTCTCTCGACGGAAATTCCATCACTAGGAGAAGTGCAAGGAGAGGCGCACTTGTGTGGTCTCTACTCTTACTCTTTTCTTCCCTTTCCTATGTGCTCATGCGCGTAAGGGGGAGGAGAAGATCTTCTTTCTCGTCTCCCCCTCTCTTTTCTCTCTCTCCTTTCTCCTTCCTTTTAAATCTTCTTCCTCCACGTATCTCTCTTTCATGATGAAGAAAATTACATCACGAGGAGAAGCATGAGGGGCCGCCTCTCTCGCGACGGAAAATTTTCATCGCGAGGAGAGAAGAACTTCCTTTCCTCTCGCACGCTCTAGTGCCTGTGTAAGGGGGAGGAAGAGATCCTCCCCCCCTCCTTGCCCGCTCCTCCTCTGCCCTCTCCTCTTTCCCCTCTCATCCTCCTCCCTTCTCTCCTACGAGCATGCGTACAAGCATAAATGAGAAGAGGAGGAGAATTCTTTTCCTCCTTCTCAGTTCTCCTCTACTCTCACTCACTCTCGCACTTCCTCTCTCTGCATCCTCTCTCTCTCTCTCTCTCTCTCTCTCTCTCTCTCTCTCTCTCTCTCTCTCTCTCTCTCTCTCTCGCGTCACACATCCTTCACGCCTTCTTCTACATCTCTCTCAAGCGCGAGAAAATTTTCTGACGAACGATGAAACGTGTGGTTGTTAATGTACACGATCGTTAGTCAAACAATATTTATAATTCCGAACTCAAAATTATTTAAAAATCAAAAATCAAGTACATCGATAAAATTGGGTCGAATCCACAAAGAATACAGTTGACTTTTATCGAAAGAGTTGACTCAGTCAACTTAAGTCTAATTAGGGTTTTTAATAAATGAATATGTTATATAATCAATAGAAATAGTAATAATATATGAGAGAAGTTTTTTTTAGAGTTTTAAAAAATGTTTGGACAAGAAAAGTCAAAGTCAAAGCATTGACTTTGACCCTACTTTGACTTTTTGTAAAATTAGAGAAGAAAAAGGTGAGATAATATTATGAAAATTATAATTTTAGAAACTAGAGATAGAAAGGAGAATTTTAATATAAAGATCATGATTTTTAGAGCACAATTGGATTTATTATGATTTTTCTAAAATCAATGGACAAAAAATCACCGAAATTAAGATTTTGATCAAAATCTTTAAATTGACTGATCAAATGATATCCATATCTGAAAAATGACCTATGCATGGAAATCTTACAATCATATGATTACAAAGACACCAAATTTAACAAATTTCATTTTCTATATTTGTAGTAATAGCCTTCGAAAGTCAACGGTCAAATTTGGATTGATTTTGAATAGTGGTTGGTCAAAAGACAATCAAGGGGTCAAACCTTGATGAAAATTTGCGAATCAAATATCCATAGAAAGCTGACTGAACAAGGAATCCAATAAAATCTTTAGAATTAGACTTAAGATCAGGGAGAAATCCTTGTTCAGAAATCAGAAAAAATCTGCACAATAAATTGGGGGAAAATGAGATTTTTTTTATTCTTAAACTCTAATTACCTATATAAATCTAATATAAAGGACTTAAATCATGAGGATTACAAAGATATCACAATACTAACCGGATTGACGCGAAGATTGAGCCTCAAATTGCTTTGATTGCTGTAAATTTCTTTGATTCCTCCGACGTGATTCAAGTTCAAGGGGCGATTACCAAACGTTATCTCAAAATGATCGCGATCTGGTGGACCAGATGAACGTATGCCTATTCACATGCTTTAATCCAACACTTCATCCCACATGGAAGAAAAAAAGGGATTTCGACGCCTTTATAAGGGGGAATGGCTTATAGCCTTCACGTCGTCCTATGGGCCTTATGACTCCCCACCTTATCTCATATCTGATTCTGGGGTCCACTATGCTAGTGGGCCCAATCCACATAGCCCAGTTGACGTTAGCCTGCGCGCCATGTAGGCGCCCGCATGGGTCCGTGCAAGCCCTACTGGCGCTGCCACATGTCCGCATTGCCATGTCAGCACAGCGCAAGTTCTGCACTAAATAGACCCCATTTTTATTATACAAAGAATGGAAATGGTGTTGCAACATTTGTAAGCAAAGCAGCCCCTAAAGAGAGCTCATAATCAAGAGAGACAAGATGGGAAGCACTATGTCTCTATGGAAACACTTAGAAGAGTATCATCTCTCTATTTATAGGCTCTCAAGACTTTAAGTACACTAAATCCACTCGCCAATTTCTTGTTTTAAAAAATTATATATTCAGGAAGGACTCAAGAGCTCACTAAGGAAAGTTGCATTGATTTGATAATCAAGATTGATACACCCTCTGCGACCCTTGAGAATCTAGAATATGAAGCTTTTTGTTCCTATTTTTTACAATGTGATGTGTCTTTTCAAGTGGAAACATATTACGATGTGACATCCTTACAAAGTTTGATGATGAAAAGGTCAAAATGTGACAATTTTTTTGACCAATTGAGAAAGTATTACTCATGGTATACACTTGGACTAGTACAAATCGTGTGACAATATTTGGGGTGATGATTCATTGGATTGACGAATTGTGGAACCTTCATGAACGTGTTCTTGCTGTCGAAGAATTGTGTGAATCTCATGGAGGTGTACATATGGCAAAAGTGTTGTATGAATTACTCATAGACTACAATTTGATAGACAAAGTAAGAAATTTTTTCATTTTTGAATAATTTTGTATACTAAATACTTGTTTTCCTTTTTTTTATATTTGTACACGATTAAAGGTGATAATACAAAAAAATGATAGTATAATGGCAAAAACTTGGAGAAATTGTTGAAGGGTTCTAATTCAAGGGTCACCTAGAACTATCTCATGCCTTGCATGACACATGTCCTCAATCTAGCCGTAGAACGCGACTTAAAGGATCTTGGTAATGAGGAGTCATATTCAAATAGTGAGGCGACAAACACATAGAGGGACTAGAAGCCATCAATCAAAAACCATTGGGTGGGATTCTCCATAGACTTTGAAAACTTATTATTACATTTAGTCATTCTCCTAAGAGGATTCATCACCAAAAAAACTTGTGTGTTGAGTTACAAATGCCTTAAAATTTTTATTGTTTAGGATGTCTGGACTAGTTGGAATTCAACATATGACATGATCGAGGGTGCTTGGGAAAAAAAAGAAGTGTTGAAGGTAATGGAGAGTGACCATCTAAACACAAATAAAGTGAACTTTTTAATCAAGGATGAAGAATGGGAGTTCTTAAAGATATTTGCAGATGAACTCTTGGCTTTCCAAGAGGCAATTGAGGTATTTTCTAAGTCAAATCAATTACATCCTCAAATGTATCAGGACTTTATGGACTTCTAGTTGAACAATTAAACTCGTTAATTTTTTAGCTAGATCATTCTCTTTAAGATCTCAAAAAAGCAAAAATAAGCAATGACCAAGCAAAGGCACTAAGACATGCATACATAGTGATGATCGAGAAATTGTTAAAATATGATATACAAGTGAGGAGAAAGCCTATGTTTCCTATTGTCACAGTACTAGACCCTAGATTCAAGTTGGGACATATTTCTCATTATGAGCACAAGCTAGTAATGGAAACTTCACTTAACATGCTTGAATCAGCGCATCCCATAGAAGCTTCAACTTCTACACTAATTGATGATTTTTTGGCTTCATCGAATCATAAGTGTTCAAAAGTAATGATGCAATTTATAGAGCGACAATCAAATAGGTGCACAAGAGTATAAGAGAAATAAGTAGAGATTGAATTGGAGGAGTATTTACGTGGGCCTTGTATTGATTGCTTATGTGATGACTCATTACATTGGTGGTGAAATATAGGATCAAATGAATATTTGCACATTTCAGTGCTCGCAAAGGAGTTCCTCACTATTTTTGCATCGAGTTCTCCCTTTGAGTGTCTTTTTTCTATAAGTAAAGGAACTATCACATTTAGAAGAGGAAGTTTAGTGCTTGACACTGTATCTGCTTTGATGACCTTGAAGTCTTGGACTCGTGAGGATCCAACCCAAGTTGATGAAATTGATTCTATAGTTGAAGAAAATAGACTTGTGAAATGATACTTTCCTAAGACTCTATTTTTTTTTCTCTTGAGACTCTAACGCTTTAACTATTGTTAATAGCTAAATTTTACCTATTTGAAACTTTTATCATGAATTTTTTATATGTTATTTTTTTACATGTTGTATACATGTTATTTGGTAATGATGATCTTTTGTCATTTCTTTGTTAAACATATACTCATAATTATGAAGCTTGTGTTATTACAAAAATCTTAATTTATGTTTAAATCAAACAATATATCACGGAAAGTATAGGTTTAACCGAACCGATACCGCAAAATACCAATACTAAACCAAAGTATAGTTTAGGTTCTCACAAAATATGGGTACCAACACGAAAACTGGAGAACCCTATCTAGTAAAAATCAAAATGCATACTTAAAGGGTTCATTGAAGGAGTTTCTTAAAGTTTTTCAAGTGTCCAACATTTAGTGGTATCTAGACAATTAGCGGATGATTGGATCTTCTCCTCAAACTCTCCACCAAGAGAGAAAGAGAAGTAAGGAGGGAGTTTCCAACAAGGTTTGTATGAAACCTGATAACAGGCAAAATTGGTACTCTAGACTATCCATTGTAGTGCATTTTTGTCGTTAAATGCCATGAATCAATATTTATTTTGCATGTTATCATGATGTTATGCTTGGAATAAAGACTTCCATTGCACTTACAATTTGAAGAGTTAGTTACAAATAATCAGGTATGTTATGAGAGGTTTTGAGATTACTTTAACAACCATTATTGGATAGGATAATCCATTACTTTAACATAAATTACTTTAAAGAAATTAAATCTCTTTTAACAACAATGATTACCTTCAGAATTTACCTTTAAATTCTTATTTATGTTAATAATGCCCTTAATGGGCCAATTTGTACTAATTAGTGTTTGAGGCAATGTGGACAAGAGATGCACGACACCAGGTGTGAACCAATCACACGATGGAGCGTAAGACTGCATACACGGCAATGTGTACACAATCAAATTTGGACTTACCTGTGGGGTACGAGCACCAAGATGCGCGATAAGTTCTCCACCAATCAATGGGAGGAAGGCAAGATGCTGAGCAATCACTCCACGCAACACAGACGCTCGTGCGGAGAAAGGTGTACCAAATGATATAAAAAATTCATGAAAGAAGCGTCGCAATTTCGAAAACCCTTAAGAGGAAGAGGAGATGATTCCGAAGGGGGATCTTGATTTTTCGCCCCCAACTAACCATTGGCCTGGAGGACACAAGCAAGGTTAAGATCGATTTTAGGGATTTCTGACGACTTCAAGAAGCTCGTCGAGTTGATGACATCGATTCGAAGCTGCAAGGAGGTTTGTTAGAATTGGTTTAGGTTTAGAAAATTGTGTTGTTTTCTTTTCTTTTCTTTTGAGTCGAATTAATTCTTCTCTAGAATTGTTGCCTGAAATAGATTCTTACAGCATTTATAATTAGTTTTTTTAGTACCTTTTGGATTCCGTCAATTCTTTCTTTTCTTTTCCCTCTAATTGAATATTTTCTTCACAAGATTTATTGACTGAAATTAATTCTTACAGCACGTATGATTCATTTTTAGTATCTTTTGGATTCCGATTCAATTGAAATTTGAGGTTTCAGATTCTTAGTTCTTTAATTCAGTCATTGCTATCCTTTTCTTCTAGGCAGAAAACGAAAAGAATATTAAAGAGATACAATCTTTGCTCTATTATTCCCCTTTTGTGTGTGAATTCACTTAGAAAACTCAGGTGAGTGCTCTGTTTTAGTCCAATTAGATCTGATTCAATTTGAGAAGATTTAAAATCAGTCTGATTTTCTATTCAGTAGCTATAGTAAGAGGGAAATAGATTGTTAAATAAAAAAAATACAATTACAGAAATGAAGAAAAGTGAATAAGAATTAAATAGAGTATAATCGATATAAAATGAAATTGAATTCTAGATCTGAATAAAAAGGAGCTCTTAAAGTAAGAAGTTCTTAATTTCTCTTTCAAATCTTAATTGAGAAATTAAACTTTCTCAACAGAATATCTTTTTCTTTAGTCTAATAATCAGAAATTAATGTAAAAACAGAATATTGTGAAATATGAAAACATTCACTATAAGATCATAATGAGTTGAATTTAGTAATAAATCTCTACTGCTGCTGAGTTTAGTTTGATGAGAGGAAGTTCTGAATTAAAAAAAAAAAAGTAGACTTTGCCATAGCCTCCCTTGGATAGACCCCTTTACTAAGCCTCATCTTTAGATATCTAGGAGTTTCAAGGGAAAATTTCTTTTATATACACTTTTATTGATTAAGTCCGAATAAAGGCATAACAACACAATTAATTATGATAATTAGAACTTATCAACACCCTTAAGTTTTATCGTTCTCCCCATATTTATAGACTTCCATGTTACGAAAATTTATATAAATGTCTTTAAAATTATGTTTATATTAATGAATGTCTATCAACTTTCTATGTGTGACCCTTTAGTCGTATATTTCATGCGAGTTCAAAAGTCCATAAACCCAATACACACGATGTCGTGTCAAAACAAAGTCCAAACTTACCAATTTAAAGATTAATTTCATAAATTAAAGGGTATAATGGTAAATAAGCGTTGAATCCATGGAGAATTAGGGAATTTTGAGAGATATCTTTGAAATTCGATCAAATCAGATGATGAATTGAGTTTAGAAATTAGGCAATTTATAATATTAAGAATGATAACTCAATTGCGAATCCACAAAATAAAAAATAGAGTGATTTGGATTAGAATTCGCATAGTAATCGAAGTTTGAAGTTGAGATGAAAATTCGATCACGAAATTGATTTAAAACTGAAATTAAAACTGAAATTAAACTTAATCTATGATTCAAAATGTAAATCTAATGCTAAATGATGAAAGATTAAGATGAAAACACATAATCTAACCCAAAGTCGCGCTTGAAATGATCCAATTAATCACCGGATGCATGGCTATTCATTTCGTGATTTCGAAGACGAAAATTGGAATTCAAGATGTGATTTCTCCTTACTCCCTCAATCAATTTTTGATTTCAAATGCTCCTCGAACGCAGAAACGTGACAAGAAGGGAAAGAAATCAAAAGAATCTCGAATTGTGGTCTCTAGACAGTTTGATTTCACTTGAAAATCCAAGGGTAAGTTCTTCGTCGCGAAAGAACATTCAGATTTATAGAAGACTTGGGCGTAACCATCGGATGTAACTGTTCGTCGCGATCAACAGCCAGGATTTCGCGTCGTTTGGTGAATCGGTGCAATTAAGTCGCGTCTGTCTGATCGTCGATGGAGCGTCAAGATGCGTCCGCGTCGCGCGAAGAAGAAATGCGTCGTTTCAATTTGTCCATTGGATCTTCATTGGGTGGTCACGATTAATCGGAAGGTCCACCGATCGCGACTAATCGTGACCATTATAACTCCTCAGATGGACCATCGAGATTAATTCTCATTTAACTGAATCGATGCCTCTTAAGATGCTGCCACGTACCCCTTGAGTAAGTGACATCCGACGCACGTGATTAAATCACGCGATCGGACGTCTTAAACATCGCCACGTCACCAGAAATAAAACATAAAAAATAAAAATACTCCCACATGGAATAAATTAAACATTTTAATCGGGTTTATAATATCTACATATTTAAGCAGTTAGCTTAAATCCGATTACGGATGCTCCTAACCCATTTATATGTCTACGCACGTGTCACACGCACACATGTGTGTCACGCACACACGTCACGCACACACGCACACATGTGTGTCCACGTGTCACACTATCACACGTCCACGCGTCGCCACATGGCTTCGCTCCGCCACGTCAGCGCACGGTAATATAAAACCCTTTTTTTATTTTTAATTAATTTAAAATCAAAAATATATTTAAATAAATTCAGAAAAATTCTATAAAATTCCTAAAAATTGTAAAAATTATAACTTTTAAAATACAAGTCTAAACTAATTCAAAGTTGTTTGTTGGATCAGAAATTGAATAATCTATCATTATAAAAAGTCAAAATATTAAAATAGTAAGAGAATGAATTTTAATTAAATAAATACGTTCATGTATCTTCTAAAATATTTTTTAAAAAATACATGAATATAAATGAAAGATCTTTTCTCTTATACTTTAATCATTAAAACATAGTTATGATCTCAAATATAATTAGGATGAAAATAATATTGTTCAATTATGTATAATAATCCATAAATTGATGTATTTTTAGATCATGACATGAAATTATGTAAAATGATAAAAATATACTTAAAATATGATAACATGCATACAATTAGAACAATTAATGCTTTTATTTGCATTAATAATAATGTAAATTCATGCATAAAATGCATGTTATCAGTCAACCTATTGAGTTCCAAGATATACCGTGTACTCTAGTAGATATAGAGTGTGCAAGAACTCTCTTATGAAACTTTGTCATCATAGGCTATCATATACGTATACTCCTTTATCTGCTCAAGACTCCCAAATGACTTAGTGTAAGGCCAAATGTCAAGCCCTAATCAATCATTATGGTTTTTATTGACAATGGAGAAAATCATCAAGAACTTATTCTCGATACTTCTCCTACGTTGGCTTAGAACCTAATTGCATCGCATTCCTTGAGTCAATCTCTTCTTATATATAGGAAAAATTATCTAACGATCGATATACGTGTAGTTGTTTAAGAACTTATTAATTTATATATTTAATCATAAAAAATAAAATTGAATCCACTCTAAAGATGATTGAAAGCAAGTAAAGAGGTGAACACAAGTTGAATCTATAGGGAATTGGGTTGATTACAAGGAGAGATGAAAAACTAGTTGCATCTAGTCAAATTAGAAGATGAAAATAGAAGATAAAATAAAGATAATGAAAGATTCAGACAGAGGGAGAGGAAAGGAATCTAAAAAATCAAATTGAGCGTCAATCAAAGTTAAAGCAAAAGGAGATATCAAAGAAAGAACATCTTGATCATATGAGAGAGAATTGTGGCAAAATTGTCAAACACAAGCAAAAAATCTTACTCCAACTCTTAACTTAACTCTCAATTCAACTCTAATATATAAGGAAGTTAATTACTAACCCAACAGCGTCATGAAGATGCTCCTATGTCACGGGATAAAAGGCTTTAAATAATAATTCTTTAATGGCTATTGTCATATATTGTTCATGTTTAAACATGAACTCCTCATATATTTCAAGGGCAATTAATAATAATTTTTAAAAAATCTCATAAAATTATGAAATAAATGCCAATTCATCATCAATTAGGTGAAAGAAACACCTTTGGACAAGAACAAGGCCTCAATGGCTCGAGCACAACAAGAAATGGAGAGGGCCCCTTTTACACGGTTTTTGGGCCTGAAATGGCCTTAAATGAGCCGTTTCAAGCCTCGGTAGTTCAACCTCAGTGTTAGAGATTGCAATGGATGAGATTGCGCCTCATCAGCACTCAAAGAAAACCACCAAAATATCATTTAAAAATTGTTAAAAAACACTCCCAACTGTCTGATTGTGTGTTGCTAGGGCAATGGGTTGATTTCCAAATGGGCCGTTTGATGAAGATCAAACATCGGATGACTTCTACTCAAGCTATATGTATGTATGTACATATGTACATATATATGAATGTATGTATGTATGTATGTATATGTTGATAGTTGAGAATCTTCACGTTTTCCTAAATCTCTTCTGCCCCTTCATTATCAGGTCTTCCAGACTGGGTTGTTACGCATAAACAAGGGACTTGCGGAGATTATGTTTCCGTTATTTATTTTTCTATTGAAAGGAATATGCATTATATAAAAACCCCCATAAATTAGAAAGATATAGAGTGCTCGAATCAGGCTGAAGAGCATGCCAAAAACGGTTAGAATAAAGTACAGTCAACAATATTAATGGATATGTCCTCGTCTACGATTCGCGGATAAAATAGTAATATAACGGAGTCAAAGATCGTACGACTCAGAGAGATGCATTTACTTCATCCTTCTCGACAATGATCAGCTCATCAAGCTCAGATTATGAATGAAATGCAATTAAAACCTGCACTGATCTAGAGAGAGAAAGAGCTGAGAGAAAGATACGTGCATACCCAGTTCGCATATAAATTATAAGATATAGATCACAGCCTACAGTAGAGGCCTCTAGAGAGAGAGACTTTACAGAAAGGGGGCGCTGCCTGAAGCTCGATCACTGCCATCCCAGGGTTTGGCAGGAGCGCCGCCGAGCCCGAAGGTGGACATCAGAGCAGAGAACCCACCCGCAGAGGGGCCGCCGCCGAGGCCCAATAGATCCAGCGTGGCAGGTTTCGTCGCAAAATACGACGGTGGCGATATCAAGAAATTGGGCAGAGCGCCGCCGCCATTACTGAACTCGAAAGGTAAACCCAATCCGACTCCGGCCGCCGTGGGCCCTACCTGCGCCGCCTTCTGCAGCAATGCCGTTGCCGACAAGTGCGGCGACGGCGGCGCCGCAGCGAAGGGGCGGCGCCGCTCTAGAGAAGAAGAGAAGAGAGAGAGAGGAGTGGGTTCCAAGGATGGAGCTGTGGAGGAGAATAAGCTGACGAAGATGCTCGTTCCAGGGTTGGAATTGTCGCCGTTGTCTTCCTCCTTGTTCTCCTCGACTTGCGTCTCGGGAACGGGATCAGGATTTTCGACCACTGAGTGACAAAACAGGAAGAAGTTAAATCTTTTTCCCTTCAAAGTGCGGAAGAAGACAAAGACTGCTGACCTTGCTTCGGCTCTTCTGCTGAAGTTATCTGTCCGGGATTGACAACAGCCGAGGAAGGAGAAGACGAAGATGACGTCACGGCCACAGTTGCAGGATCCTCGTCGGCTAGTGGAGTTGTCAGCGCCTTGGCGTTCTCTTCAGCCAGAGCCTCGCAGAAGGCTCTGTGAGTTATGAAGCTGTCTTTCCTGTGAAGATAAAGCTTAAGAACTACTGGACAAGAATTACATGCGACATATGATAAGAATAGTTCACTTTACGGTCCAGAATTAGTGTTTATGCCGCGAGGTACAGATCCAGAAACAAAAATTAACAGACTCAAACCATATACGATACGTATGGTTTGAAAATCTAGAGAGAGAGAGAGACGAAGTTCTAGAACTGTAGGACAAAATTATTATAGTTAGAATTAAGATTATTCCATTAATTATGTTTCCCGTAAATCCACGCTAATGGATTATCAGCAATATCATCCGTATCATGCAGTATACAAGAGATGTAAAGTTCGAAACCCTAATTGCCCCAAATAGAAAGCGTAGAGACTTTCTCACACCGTACCTAGAGAAGAGAGTTCCGCAATCGCAGCGATACTCTCGAGTCCCGCAAGTCTTAATATGAGCCTTCCAATCCGATTTAACGGCATATTTCTTGGAGCACTTATCGCAGGCGAACGTCTTCTCGCCGTGTTTCCGGCAGAAATGCTTCTTGATGCCGGTGAGATCGCCTAGCGCACGCGACGGATGATGATGCACGCAAGACGATTCAGGACAGACGTAAACTCTCTTTTTCACTTCGTTCCCATTTCGCTGCCGCAATTTCCAGGGCAAATTGTGACCTCGCCGGTGAAGCTGCAAATTCTGATCTCTTTGGAACCCTTTGCTGCAGATCTCGCAAATGAATCTGTTCGTCGCCATTAGAGTCTTCGGCGATAGCGCTATAACCTCCGCATCTGGATCTGAAAGGCAGGTCGACTGTAATGTCAAGATTAACTGTATCGCGGAGTCAATAAGTAATCAGTACCTGGTGTCCCCGGAAGATTCCGCTTCTTCTTTGCTACATTAGGCGGAGGGGGCAATTTCTGTTCTTCGGATTCTTCAGAAACCGGATTCGTCGCCATAAAGAGAACTTGAGCGACGCGATCGCTAATCAAGTTCAGGCGAATTTTAAGGAATCCAGTGGATTTTCGAGAATCGCGAGAGGATTTCAATAAATAGGATCCCCAGATTGAGAGAAAACAATTTCACGGCGGAGCAACTGCTGATCGGCAACAGATAGTCTCCGGCGTCTTGGATTCCGCCGTCATCGTCTTGGAGAGAAACTCCAGAGATCGATCGCACTCACCGCCTCTGGAAATCCCTAAAGAACACGACAAAGACTTGAATGGATGAGAGAGAGGGAGAGCAGTATACTAGTAAAGTAGCTTCGGGCGAGTCGGACCTGACGGTTGGACTTTAAACTGGTTTGGAGTATGGGTCCAGCTTGCTGACCGACACGTGTCATTTGTCCTTATTCAATCTTCGTTGTCGGCTTGTGCTTGCCGGTAAGACTTATCGTAGTACTGTACAGCTGTCCGTGTCCCTGTTTAAGATTACGCTGCACCAGTTTTAGGCGGCCGCTGTGTGAGCAGAGGGGTTCACGTGACGCAGGCGAGTTTAAACATAATCCGAGAGACAGGCAGGAGTCTACAGGATCTACGGACGGGGTCAGCTGGAGTAATCGTACGGCTCTCCCTGGAAGTGTGATCGGTCGTTTCGGCTATTTACGTGAATGAAAGTGGTAGCGAGGGCTTTTATGGCATTTCCTCGAATCAAATGAGAAATCCAAAGATCTTGCATTCCTGCTTGACGTCCACGACACGGAGAAGAGCACGTGGTATCCCTACACGACAACACAAATACGTACGTACTCTTTTAACCGAGCTTTGTGGCCATAGAATACTGCACTCCTTGGTTTTTTTTCCCACGAAAGACAGGCCTTGATCTTCTTCTCTGGCTTAATATTCTAGACTAGAACAACTTTTCTCATCTTTATTCACCTGTCTCTATTCTCCATCTATATTTCTTCATTGGAGACACGCCATTAGTTCACATGTTTCTCACCTCAAAGCATGCCGCTTGTGTAAATAATAAGTGCACATCCATGCAAGAGGAATGGATCATTCAAAAACCACACGAGTCATGTCCATCTAGTAAAAGCATGTGCAATTCAATCTAATTCATGCTTAGAAACTCTAACCCTAAAGGGACTTGGAACTTGCCTCCACCCATCCTAGCTCTCTAAAAGTTTCCCCTATGATATTGACCTAATATCCAATTTGTGTCAGTTCCTTTTGGAAGTTATCACGGCCCGTGTAAATCTATTCTCGTCATAATCAAATTACTCATCTTGAGCCCTTTTTAACACATAATTATTTGTCGCAATTGAAAATCAAGTTTCTCGATTCCATGCCGTTATATTCATAGAATACATTCATTTAAACATTGAACTCAAAACCTCATCAACTATCTTAGCTTTTCTGTTGTCCAATCATGATAGCTGAATCCAAGGGTTGGGATCAATTGGACTTCAAAATGGTACTCAAATATGACTTCTTTCAATTAGTTCATCCACTCCACCATGTCCAAGTTGATTCAAATTTGTTATTGAATTGTAGTCTGATGCAAAAAAATGGAAAGATGGGAAGCATAAAGGAGAAAAAAATGAGGGAGAAGTAGGGAAATAGGAAAAGTCCTATCAGCCTTTCATTTTCTTTTATTCATGACATATTGTCTTTGACATCTCTTTCTCCTTTTAGCTTTGGACTGGGTCAAATATGTTCCAAATAAGTTAGTAAAATGAAAAGTTTCTTTTGGATGCCTTACTTTTATAGAACCGATTTTGGGTCATTGGGCTACTCTATTTTGTGTTACCCATGGACACATCTTATGAGGCCATTGAACCACCAATGACGGACCTTAGGGCCATTACTTTGAGTCGTGTAGGGCACCTACTTTGGCCCCTAGGGCTACTTAATTTGGGTCACCTATGGAGAAGTCTTAGAACATCATTTAGCTACATGTAATTGACCGTAGGGCTACCTCTTTGAGTCACCAAGGACACCACGTTTGGCCTTTGAGCCACCTCTTTTGGGCCTCATGGTCACTTATTGGTGGTCATGCAGAGGACATCAATTTGGCCCATTTAGCCACCTCTTTTGACCCTTAGAACCACTCTCTTTAGGGTCACCAAAAGGCAATCTCTTAGAAGGTCACCTATTTCTGTTTGTATGGAACATATCTTTTGAGTCCACCAATTTGGGCTCATTCCAGCCATATCTTTTAGGTCATGATGATCTCAATAGCGTGTGTTTTTTGTTATTGTTGTGCATTGATTTCATGCAATAAAATATAGTTCCTTAATTAGTAGAGTGTCAACAAGGGTCAAATCCATGAAGAGCTAAATTAATGAGGTTATATATTAAAAAAAAAGAGGGTGGAGGAAGATGTGTGAGTTAAAATAGAGCACGTGGAGGTGAGTATGAGAGATAAATTTTGAGTTTATCTTATAATTAATATAGAAATTAGAAAAGAGATGAGATAATTAGATTAATATAGATGAAAATGGAGATAATATGTTGGAAAGATGATAAGAATAGATGGCGGTAGCAATGGATAAATGTACGACAAGGTTGAGAGTGAGAGATACACATGGAGATGATGTCAAAGCTACTACGATAAAATAAAAAGAAAACACATGTCTACTGTATATAGAGATGTTCACAAGCCAAAATCTAATCTAGATATTTGCACAAACCCTGTTGGTGTGCTCGTCCTACGCTGGGCGATGCTCAATCCGCTCCAATCATGATCCTTGTGATGGGTATTATGTGGCTTGCAAGCAAATCACACTTTCATCTTTTATTTATATTTATTGAAATGAACTTTTATTCATTATCATTCTTGTTTGATGTTTGCAATGAAGTCCATAAATATATGCAATGATCAAGTGAATTATGATGAAATCATATTAGACAATGATCGTTGGTCTTTAAACATATGTTCTAAATATTCCTATTCATGGGATACTCGAGAATGACATCGAATTATCCAGAAAGAATAGAATTATATGATCTAACTCATATGATGAGTATGGTTGATCTTGTGGCCATCGGTGTTGAGACACCAAGAATAGATAGCGAGTACTCTTTGGAGAAAGAGTTCACTGAATTGATCCATATCTATCACTGAATGGTATTATGCCCAAATTTTCAATCAAGTTGATTCATCTCACGGTTATGTGGTCCTTTGACCTGAGATACCAAATACATCTTATAGATGGATGACCGTGTTTTGATTATGACTTACGAATCCCTAGCCACAAGATTTCCAAAATGTTATAGATTTGATACGATATGAAGTCCTCGAAGGTAATTGAGTAGTTAAGATGAGATCATCCGCCCTCGGTGTATGAGGAGATTGAGTCAATGAATGAGATGCGGTTAAATCCATGGCCAGGGTAGTGGAAATATTAGAGAAGTTTTTCTCAATGATTTTCTATTTGTATTAGTACTAAATTAAGTGACCAATTAGGGTTTGACAATTAACCATAACCTAAGTGATTCATGAGTCTTGTGTGGATGAAGGATTATACGGACACGGTAACCAATAACGAGAAGGTTCCATGAAAGAGTTCTACTATACTCTATATCTCCTAGAGCACATGGTGTAGCTTGGCACCCATCAGACTGTCAACTCAACGTGTTGATTGGGTTAAATCGATCCTTAGTCAATTAATCTATATGTTGATATAGTTAATTGATAAGGAAGACCAATAAGTATTATTAGGTTGACAGAGTCATTAACTATTGAGATCTATGAACCTAGACAGTCACACCCATAAGGTCAATAGATGTCTATGGATATAGATATAATAATAAGGGATTTTTGTGAAAATTTTACATTCCTAAAGTCTATAAATAGGGGGAGACTGACCATAATAGTGGTGCCCATGCAAGCCTAGTATAACTTCTCATATCTCTTCTCTTCCTCTCGTAGTGACGAGTGTTCAAGAGGAGATTCGATCGTCTGGAGACTGTGTGGATACCGCTAGAGGTTGGACGCTTGAACGGTTAAAGAACTCTTTCAAATGATTCATGTAAGTATGAATTTTGTTCTATACTAGATGATAGGATCACCTAGAATTGATGATGAGATCATCGATTCTTGGTGCTTCAACTCTGTTGAATGTTATGATTCAACACCTTCCGCTGCAATCATTATTTTGCTCGAAAACTTGGAGAGCTTGTCGAGCCTCAGATCCCAGCACCTTGCTGGCTTCCTTATCCACTACAAGATTAAGCATCAAATAATGCTCTTCCTTGGGCCTTGACCTCGTCTCCCTTTCCTTCTAGTAGTTTGATTCTAAGAGAGAGCCAAAAAATGTAACGAGAGAGAAAATGAAAGCTTTTATTGATGGGTTCCAAGGGTCTGAGTGTAAAGAGGGGTAAAAGAGTCCGATCATTAAAATCATTTTTTTTCAGCTTAATTCTTCAATCAAGACTATGAATAGATAGAGGGTTAAAAGATGAATCTAGCCATAAAATTTCAACTCAAAACTCCATCTAGATCATGAGATATCATAATTTTAATTTTGAGAAATCCTAGCCGTTTATTGAGATTGTGCAATAAGAGCATGCCACATGGCATCTCTTATTGCACCCAAAAAAGGTGTGTCAGCCTTTATAAGTGCATTGGGGCTTTTCTATAAGTTTCTACTTAAAAAATCAGAGGGGTATTTTTAAAAAATGCTCAAAAATAAGAAAAATTTCAAAAAAATTCCATACTCTCTACCTTGAAGGGGCATGTTATTAGTGTTCATAGATGTTGTATAAGTATTTTCGTAGAACCTTGTTGCATTTTCTATCTTTCCTTGTCAAACAGATCATCCTCGCCTCATAATTACCTCAATCTATTCTGCCAATAATAAATCAGTTTAATTTCACAAATATTTACATGCATGTTTTTCTTTCAAAGAAGAAGATGCACTAGATGGTTTTTTAAAATTTCACTAATCTGCATGTCTAGGGCATCAGTAATGATTTGGTTATCTTTATTTTATGATTTCTAAACGTTGAGAAATAATTCACAAGTTTTAAGCACCTATGCTTTTGTTGAATGTACTTTATAAGAGAGAAGCATAACAAATAAGGGGGTAGTGGTCTTCCAGATTATCTTTAGGCATAGTCTCTAATTAGGGTTGGGTAGTCCCTAGTCATGATCCAATTTTTGGTACACCATTCGGTCCAAATCTTAATTTAGTCTCAGCCAACCTCGGTCACCATTTAGTTCGGTCTTAATTTTCGTCTCTCTCAACTATGGATATGTGTACCTGAAAAGAGATAAACATATCAACTTCTATTAATAAAAAAAAATGAAATTTTAGAGTCATAAACCTTACCGATGAAACTTATTTTTTTGAAACAAAGAAGAAGAAAGCATAACTACATGAAAATTAGTTTGCATCTTCACCAAATTCTTCTTCATCATTATTGATTTCATCCTCTTTACCCCATGATTTTAAGGTTATCACAATAGATATAGTTCTTAGAGATAATTTCCCCCTTTTGTATATTATAATCCCTTGTCTTGATGAGAAAAGACACTCTAATAGAGAGCTCGAAGCACAAACTAAGAGAAATCCCTTTGCTAAAATTGCAAGTCATGGATATTTTTCAAACTCAATCTTACACCATAGGCTTCGCCCGTAAAGATACCGGTATCGAATACCGGTATCTGTAACGATAACGGTATTGGGTACCGTTAAGGTTCTAAACGGTACCCGATACCAACAGTACCCGATACCGACATCCAAATGTCGATAGCGGTAACTGGATGACGGTATCGGTTTCCGACACCGTCATCCGCTAACGGCTACCGTTGGCATTGGGTGTCGATACTGGGTATCGATATCGGAACAGATACCCTGTATCCGGTTTAACCTAAAATGAATATCGATTCATAATTTTATATATACCCGATTAACCTAAGTCCTACCTAGTACCTAATACCCGATTTACCTAATACCCGAATACATTTCCATTATTCTATATCACTCTGACACTCTCTGCGAGTCTGCGACTGTGCCCGCGTTCTTCTGATTTTTCTCCCGATTTTTCTCTGCGCGGCGTTCTTCCGGGCCTCCGGCGTTCTTCCGATGTTCCGCGCTTCTGGCATTTCGCAATCCGCACATCCAGTAATCCGTAAAAAATCCGCACATCCGGCAATCCGCGGCGTTCTTCCGCAAAAAATCAGGTAAGTTAAATTTTTAACTTTTACTTTTGTTTACGTTGTTTATGATGACGTTTTCAATTTTGTGTTTTTTTTTGCACTTCTGTGTTTTTATTTCTGATAATTTAAATGTTTTCAAGAGGTTTTTATATTTGTACGTTTTTTTTATTTGTGCATTTTTCATAGATACGTTTGTTTCATTTTTTATGTCTTCTTATGCATTTCTCAAAATTTTTGTATTTTGGCCCTTTTGATTTCTGCATATTTGCATATCAACATTTTTTTTATTTATACGTTTTCCAATTCTGTGTCTCTAATTTCTACATTTTCTATAATTATGTTTTTTATTTTCTATGTTTTTAATGTCTTTTATAGGTTTTTCATTTCTACGTTTTATAGGTCTTTTATGATGTATTTATTTTTTTGTGTTTTTTTTCTGAGTTTTTAAACTTTTGTTTAGGTTTTGAATTTTTATGTTTTAAAGGATTTTTATGATGATGTTTTTAACTTTTGCAGTTTATATATGTCTTGGCTTTTTAATGTCCGAGCTGGTTGTTGGTTTTTAATTTTTGCACCTTTTTAGTTTCTGTTTTATTAATTTCTGAAATTTTTTAATTTCTGAGTTTTCTTTTGCATTTCTCCAAATTTCTGTAATTTTTTGGGCTTTTTAAAAATTATGTGCTTTTTATTAATTTTATATTAGTATGATGTTGGTTTCACACATAATTTATATGTCCCTCTTGATAGATTTCAGATTTCAATAATGACTTGTTTATATTCTCCCTAATTGTTCAATAATGAGTTGTTTAATTTCTATTTCTATCTCCATAGAATCTGATTTCTTAAACATTAATTTATGTCTGTAATAAACTCTAATTTTTGTATTAATTCTGATTTCCAGTGGTGTTGACGTGTCATATATACTCTTGTAATTAATATCAGATTTTGTTAAGGTCTGATTTTTTTTAATTGTTGATTAATTTTTTATTAGTATGATGTTGGTTTCCCACCTAATTTATATCCCCTCTTGAATGATTTCAGATTTCAATAATGACTTGTTTTATTTTTCCAATTAATTATCTCGTCAATTTTCTATATAATTTTATTTTCTATAATGAAGTTAGGGCTTTTGATTTTACTTTGTATTTTAGAAAATGTCAACAATGGAGAGTTCCAGTTCGTTACACGTGGATGCCGCAGAAGCAAACACAAATGTGACACCATCTCTTGAGGAGCAAGGGTCAACAGGAGTGAAGCGAAGCTGCATCACACGATCTCCCATCATGCAATATTTTAAATTGATGCATGACCGCACTTACTCGTGTGAAATTTGCCGACAGAAATATCTAGACGGCATGCAAGGGGTCATCAAGCGTCCAACGGACGGGAGCACTAATGTCTTTTGGAAGCACTTTAAAGTTGTGCATCGAAGGCTATATGATGCACTTAAGAGATTTGGCGATGCTGATGGCAGCCAACAATGCATAATTACTGAAGGGGCAGATGGGCAATTGAAGATTGATGCCCCGAAGAAGCGAACCTTGGGGGGTCTAACCCCCGATGAGACGAAGGATGTCATTGCCCGTTTCTTGTGCCTCACTGACTCTCCTTGGAGCATCGTCGACCACAAAGCTTTCAAGGAGTTATGGCGATATGCGACGCAGATAGAAGTAGATACCCCAAATTAAAGGTGATAAAGTCATGGACAATTAAAATGCACCAAAGGATGAAAGAGATGATTGCAACGGGGTTCACTTCAGTACATCATCTGACACTAACAGCAGATGCGTGGACAACAGAAAATGGATGTGGCTTGTTGGGTGTCATAGCCCATTGGATTGATGCTGCTTGGGAATACCGTGAGTGTGTGTTAGCAGTTCGAGAGCTCTCCGGGAAGCATGACGGCGAAAGTATGGCATCTATACTACTTGAAATTATAGAAGAGTTTAAGTTGCAGGCTAAGGTTAGTCTATTAGTCTATTTTTCTTTCCCAATTTATTCACCGCTACGAAGAGTGTCGATGCTTCAACGCGATTGATCACGTTGCTCATATGCGAATCAAGCTCCTATAAGATAAATTAATAAGAGAGGCAATCAGACTAAGTCATGAAACAATTAAAAAGAGATGCAAATAAAATAAATTTATTAAGTTCTACTATCATACTTGAAAAATAAATAATACGTCAGTGATTGTTGGGGTCACTGTTTGACAAGCATGCTGAGTGGCGAAGGAGAATGGTTCTAATATATCAGTAAATATCCGTAGTAATTTCTGATTTAGTATACCCTGAAATCTCATTTTTCTTTCTTATGTATTTTAGAAAATGTCGACAAAAGGACGAGTGGGAATTACTACGGATATTTACTGATTTATTAGAACCATTCTCCTTCGCCACTCAGCATGTTTGTCAAACAGTGACCCCAACAATCACCGACGTATTATTTATTTTTCAAGTATGATAGTAGAACTTAATAAATTTATTTTATTTGCATCTCTTTTTAATTGTTTCATGACTTAGTTTGATTGCCTCTCTTATTAATTTATCTTATAGGAGCTTGATTCGCATATGAGCAATGTGATCAATCGCGTTGAAGCATCGACACTCTTCGTAGCGGTGAATAAATTGGGAATTGAGGAGAAGGTGTCGATGGACCTTGCATGTATGGCGATGAAGGCAAAGTTGGATAGTTATTAGCATAAGGTATGGGAAAATCATGTTATCATAGCAGCAGCTCTATTGGACCCCTATCAGAAGGGTTCAATGCTTGATGAAAGGACAAAGAAAGTGGCGATAGCATATATTAGAGGCCTCTTACTATCCCCACCGCCAACTACATCTACTACATTGCCACCTTCTACTCCCAGCAGCTCGACTAGTAGGCAAGATTGGTTGAAACGAGTATGCAGGAAGAAAGATGGACCCGCACAATCGACATTGACACCCTCAGAGCAATTAGATGCTTATATGAATGAAACTGTGAAAGATGAGGGAGACCCCGTGCTACATTGGTGGGCTCGTAAGGGAAACATTGCATATCCTGCCCTTGCCCCTATTATACGAGAACTCCTGGCAGTATGTGCAACCAGTGCTCCGTCCGAACGTGTGTTCACTGCCTGTCGAGCTGTGGTCACAAACAAGCGTGCACGTCTCACATCACAAAGCATCGAAACACTAGTGACCATAAAGTGTTGGCTTCGGGGGAATAACACCAAGTGGTATGATAATGTCCATGATGAGGATGCCGACATGAGAGTCGTTGTGGATGAAATGGTATGAACATTATATGCAGGGAATTCATCACTTATTATATTATTAACAGTTAAATGTTATGATTTTCTCACTTGTTTTCATGACTTAACCTTGAAGGGGATAAGCAACTGCGAAGGAGGCTCCGACGCTTGACGATCTTCAAGCGATAATGAGGAACGAGCATAGGGTTCGGCGATGAGATGACCAAACAACCGATGGGGAATGCTGACGTTTATTTTAGACGATGAGAAAACTTTATAGTTCTTTGTAGACTTTTATTTTAAAGTTTCCAGGGTTTTTTTATCAATTTTTTAGAGAGGAATTCTATCATTTTTTTTCAAAAATTACCCACTTAACTAGTTGTCTCATTCTTATTTTGTCCTCAAATGTTTTGCTAATTAAACATGATTATCATGAAATTAATGTACAATTTATAAGATTGACTATCTTATTCATCTTATTAGGATTTGATATAAAATTGGTGAATAGTTTTCTATATTAAATGGTTAATTATAAGGAAATTAAAATAATATTTCCCTCAATATTACGTTTTATAAAGTTATCAATCTTAATACAACTGCACTTGTAGTAAGATATTAATCTAATATCTTCGATAATGATCGATCAAATAATAATTCTATTATGATAAGGTTATATAAACTCCTAAAATCAGAAATATTTTGTCCTCTAATGTAATATTATTTATAATGTTAATATTTCTTAACTTAGAGTCAAAATGCAAACATGATTATCATGCAATTAATGTACAATTTATAACATTGACTATCCTATTCATCTTATTATGATTTGATATAAAATTGGTGAATAGTTTTCTATATTAAATGGTTAATTATAGGGAAATTAAAATAATATTTCCCTCAATATTACGTTTTATAAAGTTATCAATATTAATACAATTGCACTTGTAGTAAGATATTAATCTAATATCTTCTATAATGATCGATCAAATAATAATTCTATTATGATAAGGTTATATAAACTCCTAAAATCAGAAATATTTTGTCCTCTAATGTAATATTATTTACAATGTTAATATTTCTTAACTTAGAGTCAAAATGTAAACATGATTATCATGCAATTAATGTATAATTTATAACATTGACTATCCTATTCATCTTATTATGATTTGATATAAAATTAGTGAACAATTTTCTTTAATCTTGATTATAAGTGAGATCATAAACATGTTTTAATGATGAAAATATAAGAGAAAATATCTTTATTAACATTTATGTATATTTTATTAAGTTATTTTATAAAGTATATAAATGTATTAAATTAATTAAACTTCATTCTCTTCTTATTTTAATAAATTCACCTTTTATAATGGTAGTTATTCAATTTCGAATCCAACAAAACAAATTTGAATTAATTAGGAGTTTTATTTTGAAAGTTATGATTTTTACAATTTTATATAATTTTTCTGGAATTTTTCAGATTAATATTTAAGTTTATTTTCGATTATTATCAATAAAAAAATTCAAAAAATTGCAAAAAATGTTCAATTTGCGTGCGGGCCCACGTGGCCCCGACGTGGCACGTAAGGCCACGTGGCTCACGTGGGCGCGTGCTTGCCTACGTGGCACGGATGTGGCATATCGACGCCTATTTATATTTACTATAGAGTAATTTATTAATATGTATATAGGTCTTCCGATGATCGGAAGACAGAATTAACCGTCAAATATCATCTATGTTATATACCCGACAAACTCCATTTATTTTTCCTCTGTGGGACTAAAGTCCCTTCGATTTCTTGTTTGCAGGACGCGTGGCGCGACGAGACATTCGATCAAAATCGCGATGGACGTGTCGCGTCGATGCAGTGGACACGAGGTCCACCCGATCAAGAGAGGCACACGTGGCTTAATAAAAATTTATGTGATTCATCTCAGTCGTCGATCAAATGAATTATAACGGCTGAGATCACTTCTAATCGATGGACTTCTGGAGACATCACGACCGCTGGATCAAAATCCAACGCATCTCGACCCTTCATTCGCAACACGGTATCGGGAGAATACCGTCATCCGGTACCGGTATCTCCCGATACCGTCATCCAGTGCCGTCATACGGTACCGGATCGGTACTGGAAGCATCCAGTACCGCACCCGGTCCCCCCTTTAATCCGATACTCGTCATCCAGAATTGGATGACGGTATCGGGTGCTGGATACCGGTCATAGGGTACCGGTATCGGCAGATACCGGTACCGAATGACGGTCCGGATGACGGTAGGCGAACCCTATTACACCATCATTGTAGAGCATCAAGATGAGAACATTTGACTTGAGAGTCATGCAAATAATCAAATATTTCATCAGATATTGGTTTTTTCTAATAAGATGTTTACATTCTTTTTTATTTTTACACTTTATCAATTCAACCATCATTTTTGAACAAGTTGTAGAAGTATTGGATAATGGCTAACTTTGTGAGCAAGTACTCGCTATTCGAGGGGCAGGCATCAATTGAAGCAAATGCTTCAAAGTCTAAGTGATATACTCTATCTCATAAGTTGGAATATATTCAAGTTTCAAATATGGATCTAGCATTGTAGCGATAGGGAAGATTGATTTTCTTTTTACTTGTGGCTTGTATTTAAGTAACTTTGTTTTCATGGCAGTATATGCTCCTTTGAGTGTCATGGATTTCTGTATGCTCGTTGGTCTTCCCATCACACATTGAGAAGGATTACCTAAAGGCAACAATTGATGTGCTCAATTGATTTAACAAAAGATAAAATATAAAAGTAACATTAGGCGATGTAATAGCCTTTGATTGAGAAAACATCTCGGTGGCTGACAAAGCGTTTTATGCGGTCGTTAAAACACACAAACGTCGGTCAAAAAAAATTATAATTCTGAACTCACAATGAAAAATATATAAAATCAAGTATAGTGTAAGTATTGGGTCGATCTACAGAGAACACGGTTGGCTTTTATCGCAGAGTTGACTTGGTCAAAATTAAGTTTAATTAGGGTTTTAAAGAAGTGATTATGATATATAATCAATAGAAATGATCTAAGCGCGTGTTGAATTGATGATCAAATGGACCAAGGTCCATCTGATTAACGTGCACCCTTTGATAAGCTTTTGATCCAACGCGCCTCTTTCCGCCACGTGTCCTGCAAAGAAGAAGTTTTGTGGGAACATAGTCCCACACGGAGGGAAAAGAGAGAACGGGCGCATATGAAATGTGGGGCGGAATAACGCCCTTGCGTTACCGCCCCAATATACTAACCAGGGCCCACTAACCCGTGGGCCCTTCACCTGCTAACCCTCACACTGCCACGTGGCACCAACAGGGCATCCGTGTGGACTCGTGTGGCCCTTGCCACGCGTCTACGCCTCCTCTGCACCACCTAGGCGCCATGTGGACTCGCGCGGCTCTGCCATGTGGCCTTGCGTGCCATGTCGCATCCGCATGGGTCCCACGCGCCACGTCAGCTCTGTGTGCCACGTCAGCTCCGCATGTCCTGCGGAAATTAACCCCTTTTTAATTTAAATAAGGAAATAAAAGATATAAAAATCAAATTAAATTCAGGAAAAATCTAAAAAATTTAGAAATCAATAACTTTGAAATTATAACTCCTTTTAAACTCAAATTTTCTCCATTGGCTCACAAATTTATTTCTTTTTAATATCATGTCATCTAAAAAACAAATTCAAACAAGAAAATGGGATGGATTAAAAATAATACTAATTAATTCATTAAGAATTCTCTCTTTTAATCATCCAATCATTCTTTTCTTGAAGTTACTCCTTTTAATCATCTACTAAAATCAAAGTAAATTAAGGGAAGTAATTAATTTCTATTTATTTAACCTTGTAAAAGATTAAACATCTATAAAGCACATAATTAGCCCTAAATAATGCATAAATATTGACTTTAGTAGAATGACATACCAATGAAGAAAATTCATAAAAACTATGATAACATCATCATAATCACATAAAATAAGCATGAATATGAGTTAAATAAGATAAGAATTTAAGTTAAATATGTATGTTATTAGTGGCCTCCTGAAAAAGCTAGAAGTTTATATACACAAATTTTAAGAAGATCTCACTCTTCCGACATGATTAAAGAAAGTCATTTATCATCTTTGAGACAAGTCGTTGTCATTGCATTGAACACCTTCCCCTTGTCCCATGTTGTCATAATCATGACATTTTGTCGAATTCCACCAAGTGGGGACATATATGGTTAATAAGTTTTTTTGTTTGACATTTTATACCCCTCGCATAATTCTTTATACTGATGAATTCTTTGTGGTGTACTATTTACCGCAAGAACAAGTTTTTAAAGTTGATGAAGAATTGCTCCAAATGATCTTTGTGAAGTAACTTCCACTTCATCTTCTTCATAAAATTCATCACCCTCACTTTCTAGACATAATGAAGTCGATGATGAATTAACCAACTCATTCAAGCCTCCTTATATAGATAGTTGAGAACATCTATATAACTGCGTGGTGAATGTCGATCTACTCTCACTCAGTAAATTTTCCAAGTTTGCCACCATTTTCTTTCTATTGTTAGCATTTTATGTTGTGATAGCAAAAGCCTATAAAAAAATTCATATTTATAGATTTAAGATTCAAAATAAAAAAAGGTAAAATTTTACTTACGATGCATACTCTTCCAACACATGATGCACCACCTTTGCCAAAATTGTACCTTGATGTGATACACCCAACTCATAATCAACGAGCACTTGTTCATGAATTCTCCACATATTATCAATCTAATGTATTTTGATCCCGAGTATTGCCATATTATTTGTAGTTGTCCAAGTGTCTGTTATAAGGGACACCCTTTCAATTAGTTGAAGTAATTCTCTTACTTTATCCCTTTCATCTTCAAATAGTTTCTCCATTATCGTCTTCCGAAATGGCAGCTAGAAATCTTTTCTTTGTCTTGTACTAAGTAGTTGTAAATTTTTTTAAATTGATGATGATCAAGTAACGTAAAAGGTGCACGTGTCTTCAAAATTTAATCTATGCACTCTTTCTTTGTTTGCTTTAAATTCTTGCCTGAAAATTTAAAAAGCTTTGAGAAATAGTCTGTTAAAGTATTAAGAGCATTTGATAGCCTTATTTGCCTATAAGTTTTAACATGAAACCTTTCCAAGTGCTTCCATAACTTGATTGTGCTACTGCTTCTGTCCCTCTTCACTTTTATCTCTTTCAATGGGGTGGCTACCTTGAAAAGATACACATCGTCCGTGATCTTCATGAAATGTACTAAGACTAGTGAGGCTTTTCTTCATTGTGAAAAGCTTATAGCAGTAGCATTTGTAAAAAAAAATGTTGATGCATTTTTTATTCAATCTAAAAGAAAAATTTATAGCATAAGTAAGCTATTGTCATATTTTTTAGAGATAAATGTAAAATAAATATACCTCATCTCCAATTGATTCCATTGATGGCAATCTAAAACATAGGTTACAAATTATATTTAAAAGTTAGAATGGATTACAAAATTCAAAATATCCAATTGGATTATAATTTCTATTCTGGTAATTTTGCATCTCATGAAAAAAATTAGAATGTATTTGATATTCTAATGCATATCAATATAATGGAAATATAATATCAAAATCAGCATATTTATGAGGTATAGACAGAAAGCAAGAAAGTGAGAGATTACGAGGCTGAGAATTAGAGAAGAGGGGAATCTGAAAATGAACATTGAGAGTAGATGTAGTAAAGCAGTAAATTTAGAGGGAGATTGAGAAAGATAAATTGAAAAGAGAGATTAAGTGACATATAGAAAAAATATTGAAGAGAATGATTAAGAGAGATTAAGACTACAAAATTGAAGTTGAAGGGAGTGATCGGAAGAGATTAAGAAATGAAGGGAAATACCTAAAGATAAAGACTGAGAAACGATATCGAGAGAGATAAGAGAGGTGTTGGAAGAGAGATATAACAATTGAGACAAAACTGAGAGAGAGGCTGATAAAACATTAATGGAAAGAGATATTAAATACAGATTGATAGGGATTGTGATAAAGGAAATAGTGGAGGGTAAGGGAGCCGAAGAAGGCGGGAATCTTTTCAATGGATAGTCGTGATGGAAGGCATGAATATGAGCTGGACTTGAGACTAGAGCTGGAGATTTAGAATTAATAAAAAGATTCCCATGAATTATCAATAACACATATTTGTTACCAATCTCAGGCACGTGATTTTGAGGTGACAAGTGATGCAATGCTTCATACAGAGGAGAGGAAACATGAAATGAATAAGAAAATCAATTTTGATGCAAAGTTAAAAAAAAGGTTTTTTTAGGGGAAGGGAATCACATGGGAGATAATTGGAGAATGAACCAAGGAGTATTCTAGTACCTGGAGGATTGTTTGGTGATAACGGAGGGAGATTGATGCAGGACTGGGTGCGAAACTGATCTCACACCGTGATACTAGGGATGAACTAGGGATGGGTTACCTTGGGGAGTTCTAATATGATGTAATGTACTAATAATGCAGACAAGCAGAGTACCGTCTCGGACGTCGCCTCCGTGGGTCCTGGGGTGCGCCGAGTAGAGTCAGTTTCGGGATTTCGTCCGGTCCACGTCCTCGCGGGCATTGGGCCGTGAGTCGTCGAGGGGAGCTCGACAGTCAACCCGACGGGTTGGACCACGTCTGAATCCTATCAATTTCGTCTAAACACTCGCCTATACTAAATCCCGATGGCGGCGGAGACGGTGCGGGAAATACTGAAAGAAATATAGACTTTGACACAAAATGAAGGGGGGGATGTGTGCCTAACCTGCAGGGCGCGAACCCGGTTGGTCGTGATGATGGAGGTCTCCCGTACGCAGCACGGTCGATCAGCAGTGGTAAGCCGAACAGGAGGCAGCGAGGTCGTGGCGATGGAGTCGGTCGTCTGTACGTGGCGCGGCGGACGGCAGATGTGGATCGAGTGATATCACGAAGTGCTGGAGGCGATCCTTGAGGCGGGATGTTGAACTGGCGGAAGTGCAACAGCCAACGACAGAGCGCAACCAGGTCTGCTGCAATCTGGGACGTAATCGGAGTCGAGAGAGGGGGGGAGAAGAGAATTCCCGTCGAGAGGGGAGGAAGAGGTAGGCCTTCGGTGGGGTGGAAGCGTGGTGAAGAATGGTGGGCCTGAGCGTAACTAATTCCTGGCCAAACACCGCGGTGGCATCTCGGCGATATGACGGCAGACGTCGCGTCAGGTTGTGTTGGCGCGCCCGGTGTCGGACAGACTCCTCCCAATCCGCAACTGGGGTTGAAACTTCTGCGTTCAAATGACAGGACGATAGCGAGTAGGTGAGGCGGGAAGAAGCTTCGGGTGACGGGTCAGTAGAAGTGGAGCCGCGGGAAGGCTTGGTGGAATCGGCAGGAGGGGAAATCGCTGCCGTCGCAAGCGGGATTCGGCAGAGCGGCAGGATGGAGACTTAAGCGTTAACGATGTTGGCAGAGGTTCGCGGGAACCACCGCGTCAGGAATTTGTGGATGGATAAATCGTGGGGGGAGAGGATGTTCGGCAGTGGAGAGGCGGACGGGCGGTGATGCTTGTCTGACCTGAGGCAATGTCAGGAGGGAGGGAATTTCCGTGAGTTCCTAGGTGAATGGATGGGGGGGGGAACGGGAAGATAGCGTCGATCGTGGTAGGTTAGTGGTGCGTCGGTGAGGAGTTCCTGCAGGAAATTTCGGATCGGAACTTGGGGAAGTTGCAGGGTTGATGGAGGCGGGCGCGGAGAAGAGGAAGCGGGATTTTCGGGAGTAGAGGATCGGAAATCGGGGTTTGCGTAGGAGAGGGGTTGGTCGGGAAGAAGGGGAAAAGGCAGGGGTTGATGGAGGTGAGCGCGGAGAGGAGGGAAGGGGTTCTACCGTGGGAAGATCGTGGTGTTGGACTGGATTCCGTGCAGCGAGGATGGGGAGTGGGGAGAGGCCTTGCACGGGCGGTGGTGGTGTAGAGCTGAGGGGGGAAGATGATCGGAGGGGATGGCGGTGCTGCGATCTGGCGGCGGCGGCGGCGGCAGGAAGGCAACACGCTGATCACGAGTGAACAAGGCAAGGGGAGGCGGCGGTCTCGGCGGCGGCACGTGGTGGTGCGGCGGCGGAGGCGAGCGGTTGGTCTCCTTCCTTGATCTTCCTTGAGCAGCCACTTGAGAGGGAGGATGATCCTTTCTTTCTTCAAATGACGGCTAGGGTTTGTGGGGGGGTCCCTTCCCCTCTTATAGAGCCCATAGTGGGCCGAGAGAGGAAAGGGCCCACTTGAGGCCCACAACCCACACCTAACATAATCATAGAAAATAAAGGTCCACAAAGAGAAGGGGCTTTACGAATGGTATCCCGAAAAGGGAAGAACCCACCCGAAAGCCTAAAAGGGAGAGAAGAAGATATGCAAAGGCCCGCTTAAACATGTGCGGGCTAATAAAGTTCATAATGAAATAAAAGACTAGAAAGATAACTCCACGCGCGCGAGCCCTGTGAAATGTGTCGTGGCGAGATGAGGTCCTCACTTGGTGTAGTGAAACTCGGCATCCTTCGTCTTCGCCTGTCGAGGGGGCTGGACGCGCGCCGGTGTCGGCTCCTCCGGCTCCGTAGTGTCATACCTTGGTGGCGACGGGGGTCGTACGCCACCAGAGATCTAAGGAACTGCTCGGAGATTCCTTAGAGAAGCAGAATCTGGAGAGCAAACTGCACAATACATGTTAAACCTTAGCAAGAGAGAGAGAGAGAGAGAGAATTCTAGCTGATGAAATGATCGCGCCTAACCTTTACTTCTGGGGGATGACACCTTCGATTTTGGGGATGATAACCTCACATTGAAGGGAATGATTAAGAGAGATTAAGACTACGAATTTGAAGTTGAAGGGAGTGATTTGAAGAGATTAAGAATGAAGGGAAAGACCTAAAAATAAAGACCGAGAAAGATAAGAGAGGCGTTGAAACAAAGATATAACAATTGAGACAAAAGTGAGAGAGAGGCTGATAAAATATTAATGAAAAGAGATATTAAATATAGTTTGATAGGGATAATGATAAAGGAAATAGTGAAAGGATATTCATAAATTATTGAGAGAGAAAGATAAACAAAAAATAGTTCTATATATAAAGTGAGAAAATAATGAGAAACATTGAGAATAAATATTGAGAAAATTGGTTAGAAATTAAAGGAGGGTTGAGAAAGAGATTGAGGCATACTCGAAGAAGTAGAGTGAGAGTGAGAGAGAGAGATTAACAATAGGTAGAAAAGAGGGACAGAGAAGACGCAAACAACAATTAGAACATATTCGACATCTAGAAAAACTCTAAGAGAGAAAAAAAGATGAGGCAATTGGGGAAGAATCCGGAGCACCAATTAACAGAGCTTGTGCTTATCTAGTTGGAGAGTTGAAGTCCAACCATGTGAGAGAGGGGAGATCAGCAAGAGGAGACAGCCATGCAAGTAGATCAGAGAAGGCAAGACCACCAAAGAGCATATCGGTAGAGGCTCGAGAGTAGCAGACCTTAGTTTTAAAGTTTTAATTTGTTCCAAGACCGAATCCCTAACCAAGACCGAACGGAAGTTCGACCGAGACCATCAGAGGCCCATTTTGAGAGACCGAAGGTCTCGGTCCAGTCCGGTTGACGGACCTACAGTCGATCTATGTCCATCCCTAGCTCTGATGGTACCACACCATCCATTAAAATGTATTTTTTTTTAAAAAATGAATAAAGATCTCTGGACATTTCCAAGCATAGAAAAAATATTTTCATGGGATACCTCAGATTGTTTGTAAGTAAATGTACATCATGATCAACCTATAAGAAGAGCAAGAAATCATTAATTAAAAGGTGTGTATTTCTTTAAATACGTTAAATGTGTATTTTTTTATAATTAAAATATTCAAAAGACAATAAAAATGATGAAATATTATAACCTTACTTGTAGAAAAAGTGAGTTCTTGCTTACTTCAGTACGCCGGAAAAGGAGAAAAAAAAACTTTAAAATTAAAAAAAAAAAACCTTGCCTAGAGGGTAGATTACTCATGAGATCCAGCCAAGAATCAGCTCAAGAGGATTCAACATAGCCCGTTGAGGATGAGGAAGAAGAATTGCCTTCAATAACCAATTCGAAACCCAACAAAAGTAGGAGGAATAATGAATTATTCCAAAGATTCGTCATAAAATAAAACACTTTAGAGGGAAAACTAGAAATAATTATTCTCAAATCAAGCTAAAATCTCGAACAGATAATCTACGATTTCGCGACGTTTCACTGGCAAAAGAAGCAAAACTAGCAGCAATGGTCACTCTTGTTGTTCTAATAGCCAGAGTCACCCGCTAATTTATATTTTCTCAACGACAAAATCTCACGTTTTTCATTACTTCTAATTTTTAAATTTCAATCATCGATTCTCGATAGGTTTATTGAGTATCATTCAATTAAAAAAAAAATATATTCATTGTTGAACTATTCAGATGCACACATTTTTGGGCCGCACCCCACCGCAATATGTATTTGAGCAAAATTCCAAAAGGCCGAGGAGCAATAATAATCTTCTCTGGGGATTTTGATAATGTCTCTGAGCAGCTGATCTTAGTGCGATCCTGGATTCCCAGATTCGGCGTCTGAGTAGAAGAAGTAATGGAGGGTTCGGGAGGTAATGGCTGGAATTCCTCTTTTTAGTGTCTTTTATTTAGTGTTCACTTTCTTCTTGGCTTCTCTGCTTCGGCTAAATTTTATTTTTCTTGTCATTTTGTTTTATCAATCGATGGCTGACCAATTTTTTTGGAGTACGTGTCCTGCTCGTGGATCATAGAAATTGTTGGTCTCGATTTTCTAAATCGTGTTTCGAATTTTGAAAACTGTGTACTATTGTTAACTTTTATATACTAATGGTCTCTCCATTTCCTGTTCTCCTTCTCAAAATTGTTCTCCATTCTACGTCACCTTCGATCCGATGAGCACTGAAAATCCGAAATCCAAATATATCCAATTAGGCGAAGAAAACTTAATCGCTTACGAGGACTTTCCCATCAATCCCTTTGAAAACTGACTGAACGGTGATAAATTTGGACTCGATACCACACGTTTTAAGTATTAAAATTAAGAAGAAATTATGCTTCTTCATGGTAGCCTACCTGGAAAGAGTTCAGAACAGTGAAAACGTAGAAAGAATGCTGTTTTGAAAATTATGGAAAGTAACGATTTTAACTATTCCATATTTTATCTTTATGGTTATTTGCATTTTGCATTTTGCATTTTTTGTTCTGAAAGGAAAGAAGATATGTTCTGATAACGGGGAGAGCGAGATATGTTCTGAAAGCAAAGAAGAAGAAGAAGAATTGTAAGTGATAACTAGTGGTCTCTTTGTGTGGAAATTTGGGATGTCACAAGTGAATACAGAGGCGAGGTTAGATATGTCAATGGCAAGGGGAGCCATGTAAATCGGGAATGGTAAAAAGAGGAGATATCGTCTGATGAATCTTTAAAGAGGGAAATCTCCGGTGAATTGATAATTCCCAAAGAAAGAATTCTTCAGTCTATTGAAAATTCAAAAAAAAAATCTCCGGTGAATTGTACCGAAAAGATACTTCTAGGGAATAGTAAGAAGAAAATATTTTGGGTGAATGATAAACAGAGTATGTTTAGGGCAGAGGACAGATCACACCTAAATGCTCTGATACAATGTTGCGAGAGCTTGCTCCAGTGGCAGACTTTCGGAAACTTGAACTCTTCTGGATGACTGGTAAGCAGGAGAGTAGATGATGAGAGAAAGATAGCTTCTCTTCCGACAGAACAACAACAGAAATTATTTCATCTCAGGATAATTATTTCTTAGTACGTACATCTATTTATGGAGGTGGCATTTAGATGTGAACTGTAACAAGACCCAATAGGTAACAGCAACGATTCTAATTGTAAAAAAAGGAGTAACGGCAGTAGTACCACTTGAAGTCTTCTTTTTCGAAGCAATAGTTTTATTTATTAGTTTTCTTGTTTTTTCTCTCTCCCACCTTCGGCAGATTAACTTTTAGCTACCAATGTTTTCTGGTCTTTCTTCATTCAGTGATTACTAATCCATAGTCTGTCACTGGGTTTTTACATTTGGGGTAAAATGATACTCTATCTTATCTAAATTCCCGCATCTTCAGGTGGAAACCCAGTGTACATAAACATGCCCCCTTTGGAAGGCATTTCTGGAGGGGGAACTGGATATGGCTGGAATGAGAGCAACTTCAAGAGTTCTTCCTCCTTCCCCCTTGGAATGGATCCATCCAAGGTTCCCACAGAAGAATTTATTAATGTATGGAGTTTGCCAAATACAGCTACTGTTGGCCTGCATGAAGCTCCTCGGCAGCTGGAGCCTGTAAGACATTAAATCTTCCAGGCATTATCTATGGTTTTAAGTTATTCTCAAGAGGTACTATTCCCAAGTACAATCTTTTATTGTAATTGAAGGTATCTCTTTTAGCTGCAAGGAATGAGAGAGAAAGTGTTCAAGTAGCATTGCGCCCTAAAGTCTCGTGGGGTTCGCCTGGTACTGCTGGTGCAGTACATATTCAGTGCTCTGATCTTCGCTCTCCCCGTGGTGACAGGTTTGACCTTTTCTATTGTAGTCTATTTTTTGGTGTTTGTATGATATTTGTGCAATTTTTTTACATATATGTTCATGTGATGTATGTTTTCTTAGGTTGATCGTTGGAAAGTCATTAGCATTGTGTCGTGTGGCACCTGTCTTAGGCGTCCCGGATGCTCTTGTTCCTCTTGACTTGCCTTTTTGTCAAATAACTCTTTTTCCTGGGTAATTTTGCAAAAAATAGTGTTTTTTCGTATGAAAAGGCTTCTCTATTTCTTACTATCCGGTGCTTATTTTTGCCTCAGAGAGACATCATCGATTTGGGTATCGATAGATGTTCCCTCTGAGCAACCTCCTGGCAAATATGAAGGCCAGATTCTTATAACAGCACTTGCAGTTGATTCAGAGTAAGATTGTTTGTGCAAATCTCCAGTTAATTTAGTAAACAATTTTTGACATGATTTCACTTTTTCATGTTTCCTTCTGTGTGATTACCCAGGCCTTCAAACTTAGTTGCTGAAAAATCTGAAAGGCACCAGTTGTACCAAGAACTAAAAAGCTGTCTTGAAACAGTTGATGTAATATATGGGAAACCGTATGAGGAAATGGTAGCTTCTGGACAATAGAAGATTTAGTAAAAGTTTTTATTTTCATGAGCACTGACATTTCGTCCTTACTAGTACTTCTCATGTAGGTAGAGAGAAGCAAGTTTGTGGCTTCAACACTTAGAAGAGTTCTCATGTCTCCAATTTTTGGTGAATTTTCTTCAAGTTATGCTGATGTGATGGAGGAAGATGTTGTGACGAATCTCTCAGTGAGATTCAAGCTGTGTGTGACAGTTTGGGAGTTTACTCTGCCCTTGACTCCATCTCTACCAGCTGTTTTGGGTGTATCCTCTTGAATTTTTCTTCCGTATGATTTTGATAGAGAAAATGTACATTGTGATAGGGTTTTTCCAAAATGGCTTAACTGTTTTCCCAATCTCTCTCCTCAGGCTCTCTCTCATTTGTTGAGGGAAAAAATTATAGTACCACAACCGATGTCTCTCTCTTACATAGAAGTCATGGTATAGCTGATTCAGCCCACAATTCTACTCCACATTCTATGAATTGAGGTTTTACTATTGGCAATTCCTCGTGAAAATTACTTGTAGTACCGTTTTAAAGGAAATAGTCAACCCACTGTAAGCTGTGTGTTATTGAATTTCCGCCCCTATTGTTGGTGTCATATTGATACTCTTCATGATCTTGTAGACACATTACGGATACATTTGGTCAGATCCATCTTTCTGTCCTCTTGTCTCTCATTTGGTCAGATTCCCTAAACATCTGTTGATCTGATATCCTATTCTCTGGATTTTGGGTCATTTTTCTACAAATTTCTTTAACTTATTAGATTTCCGAAACTGTCATTGAAGACCGATTTGGCCTGAAGCATGGAACTGATGAATGGTACAAAGCATTGGATCAACACTTTGAGTGGCTGCTGAAGTATAGGGTCAGTCCGTTCTTTTGCAGATGGGGAAATAATATGCGAGTTTTAGCCTACACCTGCCCTTGGCCTGGTAATTTTGATGAATTTCTTCAATGAAAAACCTACAATTTGGTTAAATTTTTTAATGATCATGTTGAATTTTCCAAAACTATAGTTAGTCGTTCTTGTTTTTTTACTTCTGTGTCTAAGTCTTTCACTCCTTAATATCAAAGAGTATTAGTTTCTGAAATTAATCTTCAAAGCTTTATCAATCCACCTGCATCTCTCTCTTCAACTGCAACATCAATTTAAAACACTCATCATCCGCAGCTGATCATCCAAAATCGGAAAAATATTATTCCAATCCAAGATTAGCTGCATATGCTGTGCCTTTCATCCCAATTTTATCCCGGTGAGTGGTATATCATGGAAATGGTCAAACTTTCTATTTCTGGCTTTGCTTTGACTTTTCTTTCATTCTCATAATTTACTATGATGTAGTGATGAATCTTCCAAGGAAACCTTAAGAAAGGAAGTTGAGATCTTGAAGTCAAAACCTCATTGGCCAAAGGCCTACTTTTACTTATGGGACGAAGTAAGAATACCATCACTTAGTTTTTTTACTTATGGATTCAGTATTTTTCAGCAAAAAAAAAGAGTTAATATTTTTCTTTAATTATTTACTTTTATATATTCAGCCACTTAATGTGGAGCAATACAAGAGTATTAGAGATATGTCTTCAGATATACGCTCTTATGCAAGTGATGCACGTGTCCTAACTACTTATTATTGTGGTAAATCCTTCATTTAAAGGCTTTTTTTGTTGTTAAAATTTAAGATTGGTATATATATTATTTTATAGGACCCAGTGATGCGCCAGATTCTGATTACTCGTTCGAGAACTTCGTTAAAGTTCCGAGCATTCTTCGCCCACACGCTCAAATATTTTGTACGAGGTACAAATTCATTTTTCTAGTATAAATGTTACAAAAAATATGAAGAGTAATGCGTTTCTATTAATTATAATTTCCTGTGTTTTGCAGCGAATGGGTTTTGGGTAATCGAGAAGATCTGGTGAAAGACATTGTCTCCATGCTGCGGCCTGAAGATGGAGAGGTAATCTCAAACCCCAATTATCATCTAATGAAATGACGGAGATGATGCTATTAAGTGGAACAGTTTTTTTTTTTTTGAAAAGAGGAAGAAGGGCCCACGAGATGGAGCCCCCCCCCCGTATTAAGTGGAACAGTTGACTCAAGTTGACCTGGCGTTTTGACTAAATTATGCTTAAAACTAGGTATTATGGACTTACATGTGTAAGGCACTTGCTGAATTGGCATCTTCATTGAATGATAAAGTGAAGATGGAGATGCCCTAAGAGTCAATGAGTTGATTTCTGCTGACATGCCATCTTTGTCTATGAGAAGATGAAGATGCCCTAAAGTTCATTTGACTGATGTTTCATCGTCATCTAATGAGAAATTAAAGATGAAGATACCCTATAGTTCAACAAATTTTGTCTGTTATGCTTAAGATCCAAGAATAACGACCTTACATTGCATTAGGCTGGTTAACCTGACATCTTCATCTGGCAAGAAGAAGAGGATGCCGGAAAGTCAGTGGCTGACTACTGCTGACTTAATTTATTGACTGAATTATGCTTAAAAATACTAATGATGGACTTGCATGTGCATGAAATTTTCTGAGTTGACATCTTCATCTAGATAGCTGATGAAGATGTCAACAAGTCAATGTGATGTCTCTAACTGGCATAGTATGCTGATTAAATTATCCCTAACTCTAGAAATGGTGGACTTGGCTGGCATGGGATTTTCTGATTTGTGACATCTTCATCTTGAAAGAAGATGAAAGATGACTTAGAACTCAAGTAGCTACTCTTGGCGGTTTCACTAACTCCCAAGAATGGTGAACATGGCATGCGCATGGGGTTTTTCGACTTGACAACTTCTTCTAGTGACATCTACTGGTTGACTTTCTGACTCATGAGGTGAGTAAGCAAGAAAAAGTCATCAGTTTGCTTGTGCTGATTTGGAAAAGTTTATTTAGCAAGAAGATTAAGATAAAGGTGCCAGGAAGTCATTGTGTGACAACACGATGACTTGGCAGCTTCATCAATTGAGAAGATGAAAATACCAGAAAAATCAACCGAATGAATCCTACTGACTTGATATGTGAATATATTATGTTTAAAATCTTATTAAGGTAGTAATTCCAAAAAAATGATGTTGTTAAGGTAGTGATTCAAAGCAACTGGGTAGTCCGAGTGATGCAGCTTTCCGAAGACCTGATATCCCGCTTGCTTTGTGAGGCCTATGGCTCCACACCGAACTAGGGCAAATGGGCAACACCTCGGCATGGAGATTCCCCCGTAATTGCGGGTCTTCGGGGGATCTTCACGCCGGTCCAGCCTTTCTTCCGGCCCCAGCTGGGGGACGGGACTGACTTCAGATTCTGGGAGGAGGACTGAACCGGGCAGGGGCGTCTGGCTAGCGCCGACCCCCGCCTCTATAGCCTTGCCCCGATTTCGAACGCCATTGTCCGGTCTGCATGGACTGGCACTTGGACCCCGGCACTACCCCAGGCAATATCGGACCAGCGACTGGCTGATCTCCTGGGCCTGCAGTCCCATCTGGCTGACATTCGGCTTCTTGAGGCGACCAGGGATGCGTGGGTCTGGCGTCAGCCTCGTTTCTCGGCCAAGGCGACATATCGCCTCCTCTGTGGGCAGATGCCCCCGAAGACATTCACATTATTCAGAGATGCAAGTTGATTTGGAAGTGATGCATCCCGCTGAAGATTCGAATCTTCGGATGGCTTCTCTTACGGCGGCGCCTCATGACCCGGGCTGTGCGTCAGCGCATGCTTCCGGACACTCCAGTGACCTGCCCTCTTTGTGGTGGGGGCCCAGAGGACTGTTCCCACCTCTTCTTTTAATGTTCGTTGGCTCAGGAGGCATGGCGGGTGGCCGCGGTGGTCCGTCTCTCCGTGACATCAAAGGAGGCATTCTGGAGCTCCTTGTCGGGGGGCTTCTTCAGGCAGGAGGCGGATTTTTGTCACGCTGTGGGCAATTTGGATCCACAGGAACGAGGTCGTCTTCAGGGGTGTCACCCCATCGGGCGATGCCATTATACACACCGCTGAGGGGTTTTATCTTTCTTGGCATCGAGGCGGCGTATTCCTCTCGAACTATGTACCCCTGCTATGATAGACCTTGCTGTCATGCTTTTCATGAACTCAATGAAAATTGGGGGCACAGTTTGGGGTGCATCCCTCCCTCTCATAAAAAATTAAGGTAGTGATTCCAAAAAAAAATATCTAAGTTGGACTTGTGTGTTTCCTGTAGCTCCTGATTTTGGCATCTTTATTTAGCGAGAAGATGAAGACACAGAGAAGTCACTGCATCAACTTTTTGCTGAGTTGGTATCTATATCTTGTGAGAAGGTAAAAATGATGGTTCCTGAAAATTCAATGGTTTGAGACCCATTGACTAAGTCTTTTGACTAAATTATGCTTAAAATCCAAAAAATTGTGTTTCGTTGAGCTTGCTGACTTGGCATCTTCATCTATATAGAGGATGAAGATGAAGATGAATATGTCAAGAGAGTCAGCAGTTGACTCTCCAAGAGTTAGCATGCTGACGAAATCATTCTTAAAAACTAGGAACGGAGGACATTTCTCTGCATTGGCTAGCTGACTTGGCATCTTTATCTGGTAAGAAGATAAAGACACCAGTAAAGTTAACGGTTTAACTCCAGCTAACTTGGTTTTCTTGACTAACTTAAGATGCTGCAGAAGATATAAGAAAAGTCTACAGGTTGACCAGGCTGACTTTGCATTTTTGATAAACTAAAGATGTAGATGAAGATGTCTGAAAGTCAGTGGGCGGGCACTTGTTGACTTGTTATGTTTTTACTAATAAAATATAAGGATGAATATGCAAATAAAGTCAATGGGTTGACCAGGCCGACTTAGATGAAATTAGAGATGTACAGGAAAATACCAAAAACGCAGGTTTACTCTGGGACTGGCGCATTTGGCATTTTGAAAAGGTGAAAAGAGCAAGCAAAAATGACATTAACGTCAGTGGGTTGACCGAATCTGACAGGGTATCGTCACCAAGTTTTTACACTGCTGATGAAGATGCCAGAAAAGCAACTCGGCAATTTGATGGGTTGACTTTAACTGACCCAGGAATGCCGGACTTATGCGTGCATGGATCCAGCGTACTTTCAGAATTATGATTAAAATTCAAGGTATTGGCTTTAGTCGGCCCAGAATTTGACCATAGCATGCTAAAACTCCAGGAATGGTGGACTTACGTGTGCCTAGGACCCACAGACCCTTATCCAAATTGGCATCTAGGCATGCGTGGAACCCAACACCGTGCCGTCATGTGGAGGGTCTGGAAGGAAGGCAGCTCTGGCTTCCTCTACTGGGGTGCTAACTGCTATGAGAAGGCCACAGCCCCCAACGCTGAGGTACCGAACCAATTAGTTGTCAAATTGACCAAAGTTAAGAAGATATGTTTTTTCATCTTAATCGCTTATCCTGCAGATTAAATTTCGCCCTGGTCTTCCGCCTGGCGATGGAGTCCTGTTCTACCCGGGAGAGGCATTTTCCTCCAGTGGGCCCATCGCTTCTCTCCGCTTGGAACGCCTCCTTAGTGGCTTACAGGTTATTGTTAATATGATAACTATGATGATGACGATAATCTTGATCATGTTCATGATGATGCTTTAACTTTTTTTTTTATTTTTTATAACTTTTAAAGGATATCGAGTACTTGAGGATATATGCGGAGAAGTATGGAAGAGAAGAAGCGCTTGGGCTGCTTGAAAAAACGGGGGTTTATCTAGGGCCCGAACGTTACACCCTTGAACATCTGCCTATCGACTCCATGCGTGCTGAGATCTATCGTTGCTGTAAACCTTCGAGTATCTAGCATCTCTCTCTCTCTCTCTCTACATCTCTTCATTGGTCTGTTTCTCAATCTCTCAGTATTTCTACTTATCAATATATTTATCTCGTAAACTTTATCCATATGTCGATCAATCCATGAATCTCTCTAGAAAACTATTTACGTACCAATCTATGTATCTACCTAATATACATGTAATCTATTTATTTACTTATGATGAACCTTTCTAGTTTATGCACATATCTAAACTGTTTATTTATCGTTGTATCCCTGTATATAATTTCTCAAATATATTTATCTAAGTATCTAGATATCTAATTATCTATTGAATCTATTTGTCCCCAGATCTATTTAACCTATTGATCCATTAATTTGTGTATCTATTTGTGGTAGAGAAAGAAGGTTAGAGTTAAAGCATAATGATGATATCTATGTGTTTCTCTTTCCGTTATTCAAGTTGAGGAGAGAGAGGTCCATTGGATTATATATCTATATACTTCCTGTCAAGCTAGAACATAGATGTTGAACATCTTAACTTGTTATAACGCCATACAATATTTCATGAAAATTAATAAATGTGAAATCATAGTTCGTTGGAAGTGCAAATTCATAAGTCAAAGTTTATATTAAACTCTTTGAATTTGATTTTTAAAATTTAGAATAGTGGTGAGTCGAGGTCAAATCCATAAGAAGGATAGTTAAAAGATTGAAAGTGAATGAATATCTTTGGTATTTTTAGATTAAGAAAGCAGCAAAAATAATTAATAAAAAAGGAAGACACATGTGAATGATAAGATGAACTGATCAAACACTTCTAATCTTTGTTCAAAGAACAAAAATTCTTGATCGGATGGTAGAATAGTGATTTATGTTTAAAACTATAGATTTCTTGATTGAAAAGATGCAGAAAATAGAAAAGATTGAAGCAAAAGTATTATAATCTAAAGATTTAAGGTCAAAAACTCACTCTAGAGATGCTCTCTAATCATTCACTCCTTCAAGAGGCCATACATCTCGCCCAAAATTTTTGACTTGTATCCAACATGAAGAATGAATAGAAATGAGAGGAAACTTACTAAAATGATATTTGGTATATCATGGATGATCTATTGGTGCTCTCTTTCCTCAGACTAGCTAATTCTTTAAGTCACATAGAAATGTCAAAAAACCTAATTTTTACCTCTCTAAGTTTAAATCAGATAAAGTTAGAATGAAGAACATGAAATGATGATCAAGCCCAAAAAATGTCAGTTCCAAAATCCCTAGAGATCATGAGATATCATGCTTTCAATTTGGAGCATTTTGCAAATCATTTTCCTAAAAACATGCATATTTAATTTGCAGTCATCCTCAAGCTTGATCAAATGCATAGGATTGTGCCACATGTCTCCTCAAGATGCACCGCGAGGAAAGAGAAAGAGTGAATCAAGCGGGGATCATCGGCTTAACATATTCAAAGTGGAGATGCACAAGATTATACCACGTGTTGCTCGCCTATTCATCACCATAAAGAGGAGAAATATGAGAAAATCTAGGCCTTCAATCCTATGGTTTATGATCCAAGGTACCGGATAAAGTCATGTGGCATGTGCATAATAAGATTATTTTGTGACCAGAAGCTAATCATACTTCAATGTATCTCATTTATGTTCATTGAAATAAAATTTATTCGTTTTCATTCTTGTGTGATATTTGTAATAAAGTTTATGAGTATATACAATGACTAAGTGAATTATGATGAGATCATAATATAATGATCACCAGTCTTTAAACACATAGTTCTAAACATTTCTATTCGTGCGATATTTGATAACATGCAATCTATACATATAATTATATGATTATTAATGTAAATTAAGGTATAAAACATTCTATTATTATGTATGTTATCATATTTTGAGTGTATATCTATCATTCTATAAAAATTTAAGTTATAATCTCAAAATGAATAATTTTTAGGGATAATCATAAATAATTTAAATTTTATATTTGAGATTAGATCACTCTCAGTTTATATTTGATATTATAATTAGGTTTTAATTTTAATAATAAGATAAATTTATTCATTTTTCTAGCTTTATTTTCTAAAAGAAATAAGTATATTTTTGAAATCAAATTTTATTATCTTATTTTTTTTAATTTGAGTTTTTAGAATGATATATTTTTAATTTCTGATCAAACAAGATAAATTTAGATTAATTTGGAGTTATACTTTTAAAGTTAGGAATTTTCTAATTTTTAGGGATTTTTTTGGAATTTTTTAAACTTATTTTGATTTATTTTTTATTTTAATTTAATTTTTAAAATGACAAAATCTTTGTTTTTATCGTGTGATGACATGGCAGACAACGCAACGAGTGAATGAGGTGTCACCACGTGGCGACGTGTGCACGCGCCACGTGGTGCACGACGAATGACTAGGTGTGTGTGAGCGTGCACGTGTGGGCGTATCTGTGCATGTGTGTGTGCATGTGTGCATGTGTGTGATTAGTGGGTTAAGCGTCCATTATAAGATTTAAGCTGACCAACTAAACATTCATGTTATTTATATACACATGAATTTGATATTTTCGTCATGTGGGATTATTTGTGTTTCTTTTTATGCGTAGGAGACGTGACACTTTCTAGAGCGTGCGATCGCATGAATCTATCACGATCGCTGATTTTCACTTAAAGAGGGGGGTACATGGTGCATAAAAAGTCTATCAAAAAATCCTTTTAAAATGACTTAATCTCAGCCATTCATCTGAGGAGTTATAACGGTTGAGATTAAAAGCGCCCAATGGATTCCTGTGGGCACATGTACACATCCAAAGTGTCTAATGAAGATCAAATTGCATGCATTACGCGGCGTTTCTTCTTCACGCGTGACGTGACAAAATTTGAGTGCTCCATCGAACGTACACAACTTAACGGTAATGATTCGTATCCACTCATTTCATCTAAGTTATTGATTGAAGATGAAGAGACACATTGAATGGTCACACCTAATTTTGCTTATATATAAGCATGTTCTTCGACGATGTAAATCATTTTTGTATGTTTCAAGTAATCGAATTGTTTTAGACATCTATCCTTAAATATCTTGCTTTCTTCCTCTTCTAGACTCAATCATGCGTCCAAGGAGTGGTTGAAAGTGAGATTTCATCAAAAGAATAAGGAAATTTCAACTCTTGAATGTCAAAATTTATTTTCAAAAAAGTGGATTGAAAAGCCTTTGATTCAACGATCAATTGGATCATTTCAAGCACGATTTTGGGTAAGATTGTGTGTTTTCCTCCTAATCTTTCATTATATATCATTAGATTTTAATTTCAAAGCTTAGATTAGTCGAATTTTATAATTTCTCTATATTTTCTCTCTCTTCACGATCGAATTTTCTATCTAAATTTTTCTCCTTGATTTCTCCAAAAATATTGATCCAAATTGCGTGATTTTTAATTTCATGGATTCGTCTTGAAGTCTTCTTTCCAAATCTAAAATCCCTAATTTCTCACCTTAATTCCTTATCTGATTTGATAGAATTTAAAGGTTACCTAAAAAATTATCTATTTCTTCATGGATTCGATGTTTATTCACCATTATACTATTCAATTCTTAATTAAAACTTTAAATTGATAAGTTTGGAAAAAAAAATTAACACTTCTTTGTGTATTTTCAATGACCTCATGAATTCGTCTCATCAATATTTGAGAAGGATATCGGTGTAGCCATTGGTGTGGAAAGACTAAGGATAGATAGTGGGTTCTCTTTAAAGAAGGAGTTCATTGAATTGATTCATATGAATCCCTTACTGCTATTATACCTAACTGTCAATTAGGTTGATTCATGTGCATGATTGTATACGTGGTCCTTTAACTTGAGACACCAAAGACATCTTGTGGATGAATGACTGTGTTTTGATTATGACTGAAGAATCTCTAGCCATGGGATGTCTAAAATGTCATATACTAGATACGACGAGAAGTTCTCGAAGATGATTATGTGGTCAAGATGAGATCATCCACCCTCACTATTTGAGGAGATTGACTAAAGGAATGAGATGCGATGAAATAGTTAGCCAAGGTAGTAGAAATATCAGAGAAAGAGTTCATGATGATTTCCTACACGCATTAGTACTAACTTGAGTGATCAAATAGGGTTTGATAGTTGACCATACCTAATAACATGCAATTTACACATGAATTTATATGTTTTTAATACAAATTAAGACAAAATATTTCATTCCTATGCATGTTATCATGTTTTGAGTGTATATCTATCATTCTATGAAAAATTAAGTTATAATCTCAAGATGCACTATTTTAGGGATAATCATGAATAATTAAGAGAAATATTTAAAGATTATCTTATTCTCATCTAATTTGAGATTCTAATTAGGTTTTAATGTTAAATAATAAGAGAAAATACTTTTTATACACTCATTTAGTTTTGTAGCTTTATTTTGTAAAAAGAAATGAGTGTATTTTTGAAATAAAATTTATTCTCTTGTTATTTATTAATTTAAATTTTTATAATGATAGATATTAAAATTATGATCAAAAAAGAAAAATTTGGATTAATTTAGAATTTTATTTTAAAATTTATGAATTTTCTAATTTTTAGGGATTTTTCTAGAATTTTTTGATTTTTATGAATTTATTTAGAATTAAAATAAGAATAAAAAATCATTAAAACATCGCGCGCTGATATGGTAGCTAATACGGCGGAACAGATTATGTGTTGCCACGTAGCGGCCTGTGTGCACGCCACATGGTGAATGCGTGTGTGTGCATGTGCATACATTTGTGTGCTTTTGTGCACGTGCGTGAATAGTGAGTTAAGCATCATTTTCAAGATCTTCACTAATCATACATTTATTATATACCCTATCGATTCATCCTTATTTTTTTCATGTGAGATTATTTTGTTTGTTTTTTATGCGCAAGTGACATGGCGAAATGTGGAGCGTACGATCACGTGGATCAAATCATCATCATCTATCTTCACTTAAGTGAGGGGGTATGCGACGCACTCTAATTGGGCGATGATTCATTTTAAAAACAATTTAATCTTAGCCATCCATTTGAAGAGTTATAATGACTGAGATTAAATGCGCCCGATGGACTTCAATGGACGCATGGCGACATCTCATGCGTTGATTCCCGATCTGACGGACATGATCGTGCAACGCTTTTTCTTTAGTTGCGACATGACAAAATCTAAGCGCTCCATTTTTTATCAAACGGATACGACTTAATGGCAACGATTGAGTCCAAGCATTTCATCTAAGCTGCTTATTGAAGATGAAGAGCAAAATCCAACGATCATGCCCAATTAAGCTTGTAAATACATGTGTTCTTCAACGATGTAAAGCATTCAGGGGTGTTTGGAGTAATAGAATTGTTTAGACATCTCAATCCTTAAATCTCTTGTTTTCCTCCTCTTCTAGATTAATTTTTACATCCAAGGAGTGTTTGAAAGTAAGATTTTATTGAGAGATTAGGGAGAAATTGCTTCTTGAATGCCGAAACTTGTCTTCGAAATTGCGGAATGAAGAGCCCTTGATCTGGTGATCAATTGGATCATTTCGAGCGCTACTTTGGGTTAGAATTCATGTTTTCTTCATAATCTCTCTTCCTATAACATTAGATTTCAATTTCGAATCGTAAATTAGTCAAATTTTAGATTTATGTTTTTTTTCTCTCTCGTCGCATTCAGAAATTCCATATGATTTTTGCTTCTTGATTTCTCTATGAATCTTGATCCAAATCGAGTGATTTTTTATTCTATGGATTCATCTTAAAGTTATCTTTCTAAAATTAATCAAATCCTTAATTTCTCACCTCAATTCCTCATCCAATTTTGATCAAATTTGAAGACACTTTGAAAATACCTTAATTCTCCGTAGATTCGACCCTTTATTCACCATTATACTCTTTAATTCATGATTATAATCTTAAATTAGTGAGTTTGGATATTTTGACACATCTCCATGTGTTTTTAACGACCGCACAGATTCATCTCATCAATGAGCACTTTGAGTTATGGTCATTCTCCCCTTATTTATAGATATTTGATATATAGATTTTTCATTAAAAAAACTCTCATAATTATTTCTATATTCACCAACATCCATAGACCTGATGTATGTGACCCTTTAGGTTCATATTTCTCACTAGTTAATAACTCTATAGGCCCAATAACACCTTATTAGTCAATCTTTATTAATTATCTTCATCAACGTATATATTAATCAATCAAGAATTGATTTAACTTAATCAATAGGTTGAGTTGCTAGCTCATTGGGTGCCAAGCTATACCACGTACTCTAAGAGATATTAAGTTTATAAGAACTCCTTTCTGGAACCCTTCCGTCATCAGTTACCATGTATGTATAATCCTTCATTCGCACGAGAATCATGAATTGACTTAGGGTATGTTCAACTGTCAAACCCTATTTAATCATTTAATTCAGTATTGATGCATACGCGAAATTATGATAAATTCCTCCTCTAATATTCTACTAACTTGGCCAAGGGTTTCATCGCATCTCATTCATTGAGCCAATCTCCTCAAATTCTGAGGGCGGGCAATCCCATCTTGAACATAGAATTATCTTTGAGGACTTTATGTCATATCCAATTTATGATATTTTTTAGATCCCATGGCTAGGGATTCGTAAGTCATAATCAAAACACAATCATCCATCCACAAGATGGCTTTGGCGCCTCAAGTCAAAGGACCATATATACAACCGTGACATGAATTAACCTGATCAATAGTTACGTATAATGCTATGCAAGGATTCATATGAATCAACTAAATGAACTCTTTTTTAAAGAGCACCAACTATCTATCACTGGTGTCTCCACACCAATGGCTACAAAAATAGTCATACTCATTATATGGGTTGGATTAGACAGTGTTATTCTTTTTAGATAATTCGATGTCCTTATCTAGTATCTCATAGTTAGGAATGTTTAGAACATATTTTTAAATATTAGTGATTATTATATTATGATCTCACCATAATTCAATTAGTGAGCATATACTTGACGGTTCGAGACCGAGTGGTCATCAATTGCACACGGTCAAGAGTCAAAAATAAATCCAAACTAACTAATTTTTTTGAAAATATCTCAAATTGAGGGGTATAATGGTAAATATGGGTTGAATCCACAAGGAATTAGGGAAAATTTCAGATGTTTTCTTCGAAATTTGATCAAATCTGACGATGAATCAATGATAGAATTGGGGAAAATGGTAGATTATGAAAGATAACTTCAAGACGATTCAACGGAATAAAAAATCATCGAATTTGACTTTGATTTCAAAGATTAGCGGAGAAATTGAAGATCGAAGTAAGGTGATTTTTTTGAAATTGAAAACCGCAAAAATACCAAAAATAAGCTTGAAATTAAATTAAATTACTAATCTAAACGGAAATTAAACATGAATAGACAAAAGATTAGTGAAAACTGACTCCACTAACCCACAATTGCGATTGGATTAACCCAATTAATCGCCGGGATTAAGGCTTTTCATAAAAAATCCAAAAATCGTGATCGTCAAGTTCAAGCTTTGATTTCTTCCTCGTCTTTCAGCCAAAATCTTGATCTTAAGCACTCCGTGGACACGGAATTGAGTCTAGAAGAGGATATGATCAAGAGATTCAAGAGATTTGGTGTCTAAACAGATCAATTTGATTGATTTGCTCTCAAATGCTTTACAAATCGAAATAACATCTCAATTTATAGGACATTTGGACGTAACCGTCCGATCGATTTAATCAACGGCTCTGATGAAATGGTCCATCGCGAACCATTACGATTAAGTCGCCTCCGTTGGATCACCAATGAATGCTCGCGATGAAGCCACGTGTCTACGCGTTATAAAACACATTGAAACCACTGCTGTTGGATCACGATCCGATGCTCCTGATGTGTTTTCGTGCGTTTTAATCTCGACCGTTATAACTCTCGCGATCAACGGTCGAGATTAAATCGATCTTGTGAACTCCGATTTAAGCCACGTGGTCTATCGATCTTAAGTGAAGATCAAGGGCCATGATTTCATCGCGTGATCGTATGCCCCTTATGCCGCCACATCATCGCATGCATCCACCGTTTGATCGCGATGCGATCGGACGGCTCTGATCATGCCACGTCACCTGCGCATTATAAAATATTCAAAAAATTAATTTTTAATTAGAAAAATCCTTAGAAATTCATCAAAAATTTAGAAAAATTCCATAGAAAAATCCCTAAAAATTAAAAAATTCATAACTTGCAAAATATAACTCCAAATTAATCGAAATTTCTTTCATTTGATCCAAAATTTAATTATCTATCGTTCTAAAAATTCAAAATTAATAAATAATGAGAGTTTTAGTTTCTATTTCAAAAATACATTTATTTCTTAAAGATTTTAACTTTAGAAAATTAAATAAATGTTTATAAAAATGATTTCTCTCATTATTTTAACTTTAAAAATACTTATAATCTCAAGTAAAGATGGGTTATAAAATTATTTATCTTCAATTCATCATATTTAACCCTAATTTAAAGCATTTTGAGATTATAATAACTTTTTCATATAATGATAAATAAATACTCATAAATATGATAATATGCATAGGAATGAAATCATTTATGCCTTAACATGCATCAATAATCATGTATTATCATGTCTAATTAGCATGTTATCAATACTCATACACTTTATTATAAACATCACACAAGTCTTTAACCATATGTTCTAAATATTCTAATTCACGAGATATTTGAAAAGGATATCGAAATATTTATAAAGAGTAGCACGTTTGATCCAACTCATATGATGAGTATGACTGATCTTGTGGCCATTGGTTTGGAAACACCAAGGAGAGATAATTGATGTTCTTTCGGGAAACAGTTCATTGAATTAATCTGTATGAATATCTGAATAGTATTATAACTACTTGTTAATCATCTCGATTTATATCATGTTTGTATATTTTTTAAATATGACATATGAATTTCTAGCTAGGGGATATCCAAAATGTCATGGATTGAATAGAATGTGAGGTCAATATGATTATGCAGTCAATATGAGATTTTTTGTTGTCATTTTAGAAGAGATTGATTTACTGAATGAGATGCAATGAAATCCTTGGCCAAGGTAGTGGAATTATTGGAAGTGCTGTTGATTGTTTCCTCCATGTATTAGTACTAAGTTGAGTGATCGATTGAGGTTTGACAGTTGAACATATACTAAGTCATTTACAAGCCTTGTGTGGATGAATGATTGTATATATATATATATATATATGTCGTAACCAATAATGGTAAGGTTCTATGCGTGAGTTCTTATACACTGCATATCTCTTAAAGTACATGGTTTAGCTTGACACCTAACAGTCTGATAACTCATCTTGTCAGTTAGATTAAATCTATCTTTGATTAATCAATCCAAATGGTAATGTAGATGATTAATAAGGTTGTCCAATCAACGTTATTGAGTCTATAGAGTTATTATTTAGTAAGAGAGATAGAACTAGAGGGTCACATACATAAGGTCAATATACGTTAGTAGATGTAGAAATAATTCTAAGGGTTTTTGTGAAAATTTCTTATACCTAATGTTTCTAAGTAATGAGAAAACGACCATATCTAAGAGTGCAGATGAAAACTCTGCAGATAACTCTTTCCTTTTTTTTCATTAGGTTTATGCTTTGTGATAACCAAGTCGCTGACTTTATTTATAAAAATATTGGCTTTCACAAGAGAATCAAGCATATCGAGGTCAAGTGTCACTTTATCTGCGATGAAGTGTTGATGAGAGTTATTTCAAAAACACATGTGTCATCATAAGACTAGCTTGCTCAAATGTTCAAGTAGACTCTTATCAACGTGTCATATGATTGTCGTAGAAATATTTAATCTACGCTCTCCAGCCTGAGGGAAACTGTCATATATCGCCGATTAGAGGGTCTAACCTATGATACCGACATTAGTTTGTTAGGGAAGATCTTTGATCGATCATGTAGTTGATCATTCCATCGATTGATCAATTGGCTTTGATCACTAATCGATGGAAAACCTAGTTAACGTGATCCATGATTTTATTGACATGTCTCATGCTTTTAAGACTTATTCATTTATTATTATTATTTAATATTTGATGATTTCAAACTCATGTCCGGGAAGCACAAAAGGCCCGGTTTCAGCACGTGCAATAAGTCTAGACCTCACGTGACTGGAGGGCCGCTTCCCGAGTTCCTGGTTTTGAACTCCTAGTCACCCTCTTCCATTCGTGCCATTATCCACATTTCGCCCGGACAGCAGCCGCGGCGCTCTCGAGCGGCGACTCTATCGGAGGTATGTCTTCTCTTCGCTCTTCTCCTGATCAATGCCGGAAAATCTTCCTGGTTCAAGTTTTCGTGCGCCAAATAGTATTATAAATCTCGTTATTTTGGTTTCGCTTTGAATATTTCTTTATTTTGATGTTCGAGCTGTTTCTTCCCCTCTATTTCGTGTGTTTATTTTTAATGGAATTGTACTTATCGATCTCGTGGCTGCACGTCTTCCATTTTTTCCATTTTCGAACTCGAGAGAACTTGTCTTTTACTCACAGTATTAGGTCAGTCTGTCGCGGGTTGAATTTTGGTTAGGTTGAATGCAGATATTAGGTCATTAATCTATCCGGAGCGAATTAATTTTGAAAAGTTGTGTGTTCTGCAGGGGGAATATGCCGTCTGCCTCGCTTTTAGTTTGCGTGGGATGAATATTTCTACACACGAAGAACCGGGAAGAGCTCCGGTTCAACTTCAATCTTAAGCAGTGAATTTCTTTATTAGGAATGTGGAAAATGGATCGTGAGAGATGACATCAGATTCTCGAGATATCAGGAGTACAGAAGGCTGACTAACTGCCTGTTTCGCTCTCTCTCTCACTCTCCCAACAGTGCCCATGAGCTACTGTTTTTAAGAGTTCATTTTACTCTATTCCTGCTGTCAACATGGCGGCGTGTAGCTCTCTGATTGGCAGAGTTGAGCTCTCTGTCCGAAACTTGGACTGTTTCTGCCGGAATAAACAGATGTTTAAGTTCATGGCCTGGTCTGATGTTTCTGATTATAGTAAGCAGATTGCTTGCTACGAAACTTCTGACCTCAGAAAAACGACTGAATGCTACAGAAGGGTGAGAAACCTAACAAATCGAGAGCCACGTGATAGAAATACAAGATACAGGTGCTTTTGGACAAATATGCAAGGCAAGAGTTGGAGTAGTAGTCATTTATTGGATGTTGGAGCAAAGCGTTTCGATGCAACTCCCAAATCAAAGTTCTCTACCCGTTCTGACTCTGATGTTCCCTTCAGTGGGTCTTCGCAGCAGGATCAACTAGATAATTCAACTTTATCATCTGAAAAGTATGTTTTTCTTGATCTCTGTGATATTTGGGCATCATTCATGTAGTTCAGTCTTGTAATTTCAAACTGAGTACCTAAATCATCTAATGAATTTCCTGGTTTGCAAATTCATACATTTATCTGATTCTAGCCACTCTATATCAATCCATGTATTGATATTTATGTTAGCATTGAAATTGGATTTGGGAGAGAAATATAAGCTCATCATGTACATACATGCAATCAGATGATATTACCCTGATTTCAACTGCTCTTTATTAACCTCATTTGTTAATATTTCATGGTCCTAGGAAACTGGTTAGAGAGAGAAAGTTAAGACTATCATCCGGGTCTTGTTATCTCCCTCATCCGGCCAAGGAGGACACAGGAGGGGAGGATGCCCATTTCATTTGTGCTGCGGAGCATGCCATCGGCGTTGCCGATGGTGTTGGTGGTTGGGCCGAGCTGGGCATTGACTCTGGTCTTTATGCTCGGGAGCTCATGACCCACTCAGCAGATGCCATCCAGGAAGAGCCGGAGGGATCCATTGACCCGGCTAGGGTTCTCGAGAGAGCTCATTCCTTCACCAAAGCCAGGGGTTCATCAACAGCATGCATCATCGCCCTCACTGACGAGGTTTGTTGACTTCTTTTCTTTTTATCTTCACTATTGAACTGCTTCAAATTTTCATGCGAAGTTTGTTCTCTTTGATATTTTTTTTTTCTGATCCATAAAATTGGGCTGATTTTATCGACATGAGTTTGCTTTGGAAAGAAATTCACTAACGGAAAATTAAAGGATCAGTGATCACCTGTTACAGGCTTTTCTTCACACTGAAGCAGTCACCCATCCCTGGACTGTTCAAGCCTGAGCAGCCTTGCCCATGGATTAATTCTCACCCTGGCATCCCTATTTCCAAAAGTTGCTCATCCCTTCACTGCCAAAGCCCGGCTTGCTGAACTTTAGAGTTCTTCTCCACCCTGGTGCCCTTTTTCTCAGGAGGTCACCCATCTGTGTACTATCCAAGCCCGAGCATACTTAACTCTGGAGTACCTTTTTACCATGGTGTCCCTCTTTATACTTTAGAGGGACATAAATAGACTGTAATTGAAGCTCGATGGGAAATTCATTAGATATCTGAACCTTATCAAGATTCAACTTGATTCGAATAAACACACTAATGCCTTGAGGCACTGCCCTGAATTCTGCTTGAATTCTGGTCAATTAAATTGCCTCCGAGGAGGGAATTTCCTAGTTTCTGACCTTAAATAAACCAGAGCTCATAATCTCTGTCAGAAAAGATTTCCAACTTTTAACTATTGTTTTTGGTTATGTTGAATTCTCTCGTTATAATATTTGTAAATGATATATCAGGGTATGTGTTATCTTATTGAAGGATGGTGATTGGATCACACATCTGAACCAGTTTCTATTTTGTCTTTAGAGGGTTCATGGTTTACCTTAGTTTGTGTTTTGTTCAGTTTGCGCCAATTTTGTCGTGCTTTGTTCAGTATATTATTTTGCTGACAATGAAAGATGCCATAAGATGTGGCTTAGTTTCATCATCTGGAAAATATTTCAACAATCCTCAGTTTTCACATCAAATTCCATGGATAGATGTCATCTCAGTATCGAGGCGTTCTTTTCATTTTATGTAATGACCCGTTCTTCCATGTTGATGACCAATATAGTTGTACCCCCTGCATATGAGTGACTGAGAACGATATATGATCACCAATACATCCGTGATTACATAGCTTCTTGATAGCCTAGGTAAAGCAGCTAAACCTTGCAGGGGGCATTGCTCTAGTTCATGCAAGGCCTTATGCCTCCACACCACATGGAACCCTTGTGCGGATGTGGCTATCCTAGACGATCATGCACATAGGGAAGGTGAAAGGGTCCTTGTCCCGACAAGGATTCAGACCATGGAGGACCCAGCCCTAGCAAAGTCTGTAAAACGGTAACCTGGGGATGGGAATTTGGCAGCCATTGATGTGAGCATCCTCTTCCTCAATGCCCTTTCTTGAACGCTTCTAGCCTTTACTCGACTCTCAACCTTACCCTCTCTTCCTTTGGACTATCTCCTCAGGTGAGTGTGCAATTACTGTGAAATGCGACGTGCCTATCCTCTCTGATTACACTCTTTTGCTCTCTCAATCCTATATCTCCTTGTCTATTTTCTGCAAATCTTGAGAACCGGAATCAGTTAGAATATATTGACATACACTTTTAGAAGGTTTGCATGTATTGATAGGTGGAGTCATAACAGAGGGAAGTTTACGAGTGGTCGATCTTTATTGACAATCATGGTCATTGAATTTCCTCTGTTGATTGTGAAATCAGCGACAGTTGATGCTTATTATTGTGGACAATGGGATCAATCTGATCACCGACCAGACAACTTACATAAGAAAGTCTTTTTTCATTTACTGTTTCTCTCTTTTATCTCCTCCATTTCTGAGGAAGGAATTTCTTCTTGTTAATTTTGGGTTTGGTTTGTTCAGGGCATAAATGCAATAAATCTGGGAGACAGTGGGTTTTTGCTGGTGAGGGAGGGCTCTGTAGTGTTTCAGTCTCCGCCTCAGCAGCATGGCTTCAATTTCCCCTATCAGCTAGAGAGCGGCAACCTCAGCGATCCCCCCAGCTCGGCCCAGGTCACTTTGCTCTCCCTTTTATCTTTATAGATGTCTCTATCTATCTGTCATCTTTGTAGATATCTCTCTGTCGTGGCCTGTCTTAATTTTTAATTCCTCTCTCTCTACGACTCAACCAATCAACCCCTCTCCCTCTCTATGTCTTAGTATTTATATGAATCTTATTGTCTTCTTTTCTTATGTGCGTGTCTTATACCATCTTTCTACCAATTCTCTTGATTAAAACGATTATTATTTTTACCACTCTACCTCTACATAAACGTATATCCATATATGTCCCAACATTCCTCTTGTTGCTCTACCTCTTTCTGTATCTCTCTCTCTATCTCTCCAAACATCCAATCCACTTCTGTCAATTTGGCTATCCATCAGTCCATTCATCTCTCTTTAACTAATTCCTTCTCTTCCATTAATCCATTTGTGTCTTTCTCTCTCTACTCACATATTTTGTCTCACATTCTCACTCTTGGGTTTCTTGGGATAAGCAGATGTTCAGGGTGGCAGTGACAGCAGGGGACGTGATTGTGGCAGGGACAGACGGGCTTCTGGACAATGTGTTTGGGGAGGACGTGGCGGCCGTGGCAGCACAGGCCGTTCGGGCTGGGTTGGGGCCGCAGGCGGCGGCAGCAGACATTGCAGCCCTGGCCCGTCGCCGGGCCTTGGACAAGGCGGTGCAGACGCCTTTCGCTGTGGCCGCCCGTGAGGCTGGATACTGGTATGCTGGTGGCAAGCTCGATGACATCACTGTTGTTGTCTCCTTCGTTCTCGCTGCCTCGGACCAATGATGCCGAATGCTCCAAACTTGCGGTCGTACATCTCTCTCTCTAGCAAATTATCAAATTAAAGCATGCAGAGTTTACATCCACGCTAAGCTCTTTCACCTGAGGATCTATCACATTCTAGCTTTGACAAACGCTCTCTCTCTCTCTCCCCCTCTCATTATCCAAAAGGAGTCTTCTTGAATTCCCTCTGGTCTTGATTCATGTATACTGGGGAAAAGCAGAGTCTCTCTCTCTCTCTCTCTCTCTCTTTCTCCCACTGACACACACTGTCTAAATGGGGCCTTCTTGCATTCACGCCATTAGATAGATCTGGAGCAGACTCCCTCTATCCGGGATTTTTTTTTGCACTCACGGCTTCAGACTTGAGTAGCCTCTCTCTCTCCTGCTCTCTCTCTCTAAAGTCATCTTTGAGAAGGGTCTTCTTAAATCTGTGTGAGACCAACCCCCCTCTCTTTAAACTCATCTTTTAGAAAGGTCTTCTTCAGTCTGTGTCACGCAGCAAACCCTCTCTCTCTCTCTCTCTCTCTCTCTCTCTCCTTACAAGGGTCCTCTTAAGGGGCCCCCAACCTCTCTTAAAACTCATATTTTAGAAGGGTCTTCTTAAAAAATGTGCCACACCGAACTCTCTTTCGCTTTCTCACGTCTAAACTCATCTTTTATAGCCTCTTCTCGAGTTTGTGTCTCACCAAACCCTCTCTCTCGCTTTCTTTCTCCCCATCCTCCTGTTATCTCTCTCTCTCCCCCAACTCCTAAAAGACTCTCGAATGGCCTTCATTCCTCTCCATCCTCCTGTCATCTCTCTCTCTATCTCCCCAACTCCTAAAGCCTCTAGAATGGCCTTGGTTCCTCCCCATCCCTATTTTCTAGGGCGATTTCTCTCATTTTCTATGGTCCCTATCATATAGTCCTATAGAAATTGTGCTTTCACACTGATCTATGTCCCTCCCTCCCTCTCTCTCTCTCTAGAAAACTAAAGCATGCGCCGGTTGGCGGACCAGCAACACCATGAATCTAGAAATGGTCAACTTCGCACCACCACGTGTTTATCGTACCAACGTCTCCCGTTGACTTTCGTGCTCGTTGCAAATGCAGATCGCTGTTCTCGATATTATGAATAATGGAAATCATTTAATTAAATTGACTGCACTTGTATTATAGGTTTTTATTTTTCCTTACGACCTGCTACTCCTGTCTATATCTCTCTTCCACGTACGGTCATCCGTGCAAAGCGATTTACACGGAACCTACAAATTTTTCCTCACCCTCATTAATTCTTTCTCTGTGTTAAGTGTGAACAGCACCGCTTTTGATTTTCTTCTTCACAGTCAGATTTCCAGGCGGAAAGAAGAGTGGGAAGAACAGTAAGAAGGTTCCTGAGTTCAGATGGCGAGCCGAGGCGCGCCGCTGATGAGAGGAAGCGGCTCGTCGGCCTCGTGGTCTCGCGGATCTCGAATCTCCGTAGCGATTTTGATCGGAGTCCTTGTTGGATGCGTTTTCGCCTTTATTTACCCCGACGGCTTCTTCAATCCCAATCCCCTTCCTTCTCAGCGAGATCGCCGCATTATTGAGTCCGATAAGGTCTCTTTCTCTCTCTATCCCTGTTATTATTATTTAGCTAATTATTAATGGGCAAAATACTTTTCGCGCTGAAATTTCTTATTTAGATAATAATTTACCGGGAAAATGCATTTCCAATTGAATAGCTCTTTTACCGGATAATAAGGAAGAAAATATATTTTGAGCTGGAATCATGCTAGTCGATTTTACAGCTGTACGCGATCTTGATTTTTAAGAGTCATTGGAATTTGGGAAAAACGCAAAATTTTGGTGTTGATTGATTTCCGTTACACAGTGAAATTCTACACATCGCGGAGCTTAGTTTTCTTCTCCGTATTACATCAAAATCAAGAGATCTTCCTTCGATCAATTCGCTTTTTCGTAAAGTAAACTTTTTAATCGATAAATTTTATCCTATTTTCCTTTACAAACATGATGTGTTTTCTATAAGAAATAGTCTCTTCCGAGGATCGTGATTCAGATCGGGAAATCAATCAATCTCAACTCTTCATCCTTTTCATTCATCTGATGCAAGGAATCCTCGACGATCAACTTGCTCAAATCTGAGATATCAAAGGCCTTGGAGACCAACTCAAAGCTCAAAAAGCAAGTCAACGATCTCACCGCTGCTCTCAAAGTTGCTCAACAAGAAAACGACCACTCAGAGGAACAAGTTATAGTCACCAGAGAAAATTTGAAAGCCGGGCCTTTCGGAAAAGTGAAAGCCGCAAGGACAAGCCCTACGGTCAACCCCGATGACTCGGTCAACCCTAGGCTATCAGAGCTTCTTAAACAGATCTCCATAAACAAGGAGCTCATAGTTTGCCTTGCAAACTCTAATGTGAAGGACATGCTAACCATCTGGTTCCAAAATGTCAAGAGAGTAGGAATCAAGAACCATCTAGTGATCGCATTAGACGATCAAATTGAAGAATTCTGCAAGTCAAATGAAGTCAATGTTTACCGGAGACCACCAGAAACTGGCATTGACTCCATAGGTCAAACAGGCGGAAATCATGCCGTTTCTGGGCTGAAATTCAGAATCTTGCGGGAGTTTCTCCAACTGGGTTACAACATCCTTCTCTCAGATGTTGACATCATCTATCTTCAGAATCCTTTTGATCATCTATTTAGAGATTCAGATGTCGAATCCATGAGCGATGGGCATAACAACCAGACAGCATATGGATACAATGATGTTTTTGATGAGCCGTCCATGGGCTGGGCAAGATACGCTCATACCATGAGGATATGGGTTTATAATTCAGGGTTTTTCTATATTAGGGCAACCATTGCTTCGATCGAGTTGCTTGATCGTGTGGCTGCAAGGCTTGCCAAAGAGGATGCATGGGATCAAGCGGTATTTAATGAGGAGCTGTTCTATCCTTCCCATCCAGGGTATGTTGGACTCCATGCCTCAAAGAGGACCATGGATTATTATCTTTTTATGAATAGTAAGGTTCTGTTCACAACCGTGAGGAAGGACGCGACGCTGATGAAGATCATGCCAGTTATCGTCCATCTTAATTATCATCCGGATAAGGTTGACAGAATGAAGGCTGTGGTGGAGTTTTATGTCAATGGGAAGAAGGATGCTTTGAAGGCGTTTCCTGACGGTTCTGATCCTTAGAACTCTCTCTCTCTCTCTCTCTCTCATCTATCAATCTCTACATATCTCTCTTGAATCCACCTCTCTTATTCATCCCATGTTCTTCAATGAGCAGACTTTCTTGGGATGTCTAGTGAATCGTGACATATCCTTCTATTACCGTTACGTGTTTTTGATGTTCCCTCAATATCCAGTTTTTCTGACCTGATTAGTCAGCCTGATAAAATTGGAAATAATGTTTTCAAGCTTAATTCTTTAGGCGTTTGTGATTTTTTTAGAACAATCACGTTTCAACGATTTAGAACCCTAAATCTTGACCTCTGCTTGCCGTCTTCTCTCCCAGTCGATGTTCATTTATGACAGATCTGACGGTTCACAGTCAACTCTCGATTTAACTAATGATCCCCTGTGATCAATGATTGGATATAAAGTCCTTCCAACTGACCAATTGACTCCTCTTGATGAGGGCGGGACGAACTGATCGATCAGCCCCTTCACCTCTATCGGTCAGTCGATCTCCTAGAACAGTAGCTTAGAAAGCTTGACGAGAAATAAAAAATAACACGGATATTCAGTCATTGAATTCACCCGGTTATTAAAAATTGCTCCTAAGCTTCACGTAAATTTTGGATACATGAAAATGGCCGGCGGAAAAGTCTAGTCAACTCCCAAGGCCGTCAAGACGGCGGGCCCATGCAATTTCTTCAGCTCTTCCTGAAAATTTGAAGAACTTTTAATCGCGCTGGCAGGACGGCGGATGAAAAGTTCAAAGCAGAGAGACGGAAAATTTAAAACGTCAACCGTTATTGATGCGTTTTCTGCTCCAACACGCTCGCACTCCGCATGAAGCCGGTCAATCTCGCTTCTCAGGTCGGCGTTGTGGGAGCTAAGGTCTTCCACCTGTCTCCCCAGAATCTCGCATTCTTTCTGAGGGAGAGAGAGAGATGTCAGATGAAAGTGGAACGGTTCAAATCAAACCGAGACTGAAATTCAAATCTTATATCTCACACGAAAACGAGGAATAATGCTACAGATTACCATCCTCATCTACGGCTAAAAGAAGAATGAAAGGGCATTCTTGTTCTACTGTATAAAAGTAATTCAGGAAAACCTGTCTGCGCTCTCTTGATCTCCGAGCCGACTCTCTGTTGGACTGCTTCCTCTTCTGTCTCTTATCTTCGTGTTGATTCTACCAAAATGAGAGAGAAAATAAAACCCACATGCCCTTTCACCCATCGATGAGAGAGAAAGATTAAGGACAAACAAACGGGAAGCTTCTCACCTGCATCCCCCTAAAAGCTTCGCGAACCCGCTTCTTCTGCCCACTCATGTTTCCAATTTTAGAAGTCAACGATATCTAAATTCTCAGTTGACTTACTATTAGCCTGGAACAATTTTCATAAAATTAAATAAAATTAAAACTCACATCATCTCGAGAGGTTTTAGAAGAATCGTCGCCCCCGCTTTCCTTGCTGGAATCCGAATTATAATACAATATTAGTTAAAAAAAATATGATAAGAATGAATTGATCTAGCATACCACGTGTCAGAACCAGAAGCCCCTTTATCTCTGTTCGTCGGATCATCATCTAAGAACTTCGCTGCTCTCTCTAGATTTTCCGTAGTTTCGCCCTAGTCGATCAGATTTAAAAACAGGTGGAAGGAATCAAGAACTCGACAATCTAGAAGTAATCCCAATCGACAACACAAAATTAGAATGAAATATCGCTCACCAAAGATAAAATTGGAGCCGCCGGAGCAGCTTGAGCGAAAATGGGATTACGCGAGAGTTTCGATCCATACGTCATGGCCTGAAAGTTGACAAAAAATTCAGCTGATGATCATGGATGAAAAAGCTGAGAAGGATGGTCGACCTGTGCTCCCCAAAGCAAAGGAGAAGATGAATACATAATTTGGGGATTTCTAGAAGCATCTACCGTTCCGCTCGAATAAAAAACCTATTTGAAGAGAACAAAAAGCAAGAATCAGTTGGCATAGATTTCGGGGGAAAATATGACAAATTACCAGTTCAGCGGAAGGAGCAGGTAGAGATTCCGCCGGCTGTTCATTCGTTGCACTCGACTCCATTCACGCTGGAAATGGAAGATATATGCGGATACCGGAGATGTCAACCAAAAATAAACTTCTTCTTCTTCTTCTTCTTCTTCTTCTCGCAGTCCCTCTCACGGGAGGAGGCGAGAGAGTCATAAACCTGTAATTCAGAACTCAGATGGCGGAATCCAGCGATCGAGATCCAACGGTCAACAATATCCATCCTGGATTCCAGGGTAAGATGACGTGGCCGGCGTCCAGCATCAACGGTAAAAATAAATATGGTTGACAGGTCAACTCTCATAGTGGGCCCATCAAATTATCTAACACTTTTCGGGCGATTGAAATTTCAGAACGACAAAATAGAGGAGATATGGATGAATAGAAATAATATTAATTTAATTTTCAGGGTGAAAAAAAATAAAGAAGAAAATATTATTTGTAGTTGACATGTTGACCAGGAATTCTCTCAGATAGAAGAGATGAAGACGAACGACAAGCATATTAATTATAATCAATAATTTATTTTTCAGAGAAAAAAAAATACTAGGTTATACTATATAATTAATATCTCGTCTCAAAATTCCCTCGGAAAGATGAGCGAGTGAAAAAAAAATGGAGTGACGTGTCGGAGACATTCTGTTGGCGGCCTGGGAGTGGTCCAAGTCAGCCATTTTTTTATCGGGCCCGATCCGTGGGCCCGGATAATATGGTCCGGAGAATGTCCGGTAGTTGCCAGTTGGTTTCTCTGAATTTCGGGTGCCAGAATAACAACACTGTCACTCTCCTTCTTCCTCTGCTCCAACAGACTAGGTCTCTTCTGTCTCTCTCTCTCTGGTCCAAACTCTCCCAATATCTCTGTTTGCGTCTCTCTCTCTCTTTCCCTCCTCCTCTCCCGCTCTCTGTGAGTTCCAGACTCTCTTCAATCTATTTGTGCGATATCGCTCTCTCTCTCTCTCTCTTCTCAACCTCTGTGCGTGTGTCTATCCCCCTCTCCCCCCCTCTCCTTGCGTTCCAGACTCGCTCAATCTCCGGGGGATCATTGTTCCCCACTCTTTCCCTCTCTCTCTCTCTCGCTCGCTCTCTCTCTCTCTGCGCGAATGTCTCACTCTCTCCCTCCATCTCCCTCGCGGAAAAGAAAACTCCCGCATAAGATCTCAGAGCTTTTATAGGCGAATGGAGGGGGTTAAAGATGCTGATAACTTCATCCTGATGACGCTAGTTCGCAGCAATTACTCTCTCCACCAATGAGATGGACTCTCTACTCGGAGATCTTAAACAATTTCCGTTTCCAGACGATGCGCACGTTGTTCCTCGCACCAGTTGTTGTGACCTGGACTTCAGCGACGTGTTCGGCGGCCCCCCGAGGACCTCCAATTCCCTCGGCGGAAGCGAGGGATTCGATAAAGGAGAAGAATCCCTTTATCGTCAATCACGAGTGTCCTCCTACAGAGATTCCAGGAGTTCTGAGTCTGCCAGCTCCGTTGATCCGTCTCCTGTTGTAAATCTCGATCAGCTCAGGTTATAATTTTCCTTTAATCGTAGATTTTATTCCGTCTTGATTATTGATTGTTTGAATCAGTCGATGTATAATTCTGATGCTTCCAGGAATAAAACTGCTAACGCTCGTCGATCAGGTAGAACCAAAGTCGAGCCTAAAAGTAATACTCGGCCTTCCATTTACGAGATTCCTCTTTCGAATGGGCCCAATGAGGTGCAAAATTTATATTTGAAGGAGGGTCACGGAGGAATTTCCGATTCTGGAGGGAATTTTCACTACTCCGTTTACAAATGGCCGAGAACGGATATGTCACTTGTGATACCTTATCATTTAAAGAAGAAGATGACTTCAAGAAGAGTTCCTGGAGGGTCTGCCCGGTTCACGCAACGCGGAGATTCGGATGCGAGATTCACAAAGGATGGAAGAAATGATGTCAAAATCAAAGAAAAAGATAGAAAAGGTGAGACATGCTGAAAATAGAAAAAAAAACGTGATCATCATTTTTTCTATTGTGAGTTAAACCTTCATTCTGACTTCGTTTTCAACTGGAGATAAAGAGAGGGGAGTTCAGGCTACAGAGAGAAAAAGCTTCCATTACAAGAACAGGGGGAAGCAGAAGGAGACTGATTATACTGTAAATATTGGGTGCGAGACCATTAGTGCTGCTCATCTCAAAAACAACGTCAAAGAAATCATCAAAATCTTCAACAGCACAAAGATTGAAAACCAACCTCAAAAGCCAAAACCGAGAAACAAATCCAAGGAGCAACGGAAAGCCGATGGAATGGAGGACAAGATAGCGGGGAAAAGATTATCAGCTCCTAAAGCAGTATGTAATTATGAAGATTGTTCTAAGCATTTACTATTCCTAAACCCCTAAATCCTACAGACGGAGATTCGCTTTTGCGCTAATGGTTATTATTATAATGTGTATCTAGATGGGGAAACGTCCAAGGTTGACAGTGGAACGAACCTCTGATAAGCATATCAGTTGGATGAAGAGAGATCCTGCCTCGGAAGCAGATGCCTCTCCAGCGTCTATATCTGGTTAGTCCATTTAAATATATGCTTCTAAATGGGCCGTCAAATGTTCCACAGGACCAAACCCAATTATACCCATTCTATTAGGGCTCAAGGACACAAACGCCCTCACTACTGCACACTAGCAAGGGTAATAATAGTCTTTACCTATCTACTAGCCTTGACTCCATAATCATAACGGTTTGCATGCACTGCCAAACACTAGTTACACTTTTTTCGATGGTAAAGGGCACAGATGCCCTAACAATTGCCTTAAAATAAGGGCTGCGATAATCTTTATCTATCTCTTGGCCGTCTCTCCGATTTGAAGTTGAAACATCTTCCCCATGTTTATGCTCTCGCAGATGGCCTTAAATGTAGTCTATAATAAAACCATACCTATCCCTCAACCCTGACTCGGAATCGGACCTGAAATAAAAGTTTTCCTTTAGAACGAAACCCTAATGCCATAACAAGTGACCTGTGTCATGTGCCTTACTAGTATTTGGCCTTCATATATCTCCAAGCCCTGATTCTGATTTGTAGTCGTAAGAAGAATGCCCATGGTAGTTGTCGCTGCACTCTAATGAGCAATATAGTAGTCTTTACCCATCTCTTAGCCATGACTTCGATTTCTTGTCAACCGTTTCCCCGTTACATCTAACCCCTCCTAGGGTTGAATGACGAACATGTATTTACAACCGTCTTCCAGCCAACGGAATCGTCCTTAATGAGGTCTCCGTATCTCGTTCTACTGGATAATCTTGTATCTAAGCACTCTTATAAACATTTTCATATCATTCCCTGCATTTTTGATCTTCAGGTGCTGCTGGTGCGTCCTTACACAAAACTAGGTCCTTTCATGTGAGTGTTGATGGATTTCTGCTTCTTAATCTTTCTTCATACAGTCGGTCAAGTTTACCGTGTCTTTTGTTGAAATGCCGTTTCAGGTTGAAGAATTGGGTGATAACCAGAGTGAAGAATCTGAAGCAGCAGATCCATTCCGAGAAAGAATTCTAGTAAGAAAAAATAATATTTAATTTAACCGAGGTAAAAGGCAATAACCCACTTGTTTACGCAGGCATCGGATGCTAAGATACGAGAATGGTCCCAAGGAAAGGAAGGGAACATCAGATCTCTTCTCTCCACATTACATCACGTGAGCTGTCAAATTATCTATTTATTATTTGGGTTCTTATTTCTGAGCGCGTGGATTTTCTCTCTAGGTTCTATGGCCGGAGTGTGGATGGAAGCCAGTCCCGCTGGTTGGCATTATCGAAGGAGCTGCAGTGAGGAGGGCATATCAGAAGGCTATTCTGTGTCTTCATCCCGACAAGCTCCAGCAGAAGGGGGCCGAGGTGCATCAAAAGTATGTCGCCCAGAAGGTCTTCGATATTCTGCAGGTATGTTTTTGAAGAGCTAGGGTAGGGTCCACAGCTCATGTTGTGGCCGTTTCCTATTGACATGCCTTCATAGGAAATGTATTGAGAGGTAAGTGGATGGAGGAGAGAGAAGTAAAGATTGAAAGAGAGAGATTGGGATAAATGGAGAGAAAAGTAAGGAAGAGATGGATGAACTTGTAGAAGCTGAGAGAGAGAGATACATAGATAGAAATAGAGAGAGATTGGGATAGATCGGGAGAGAAATATATAATATCATACACGTATAGAAGAGAAAGACGAGAGAGAGATAGATCTTCAAATAGATGGATGGAAGGACAGATGGATGATGAGAGATAAATGCATGATCTGAAATTGAGAAAGAGAGAGATAAGTAGAGAAAGACTAGATTAGATTGATACAGACTCAGTAATATACAGAGGGAAGAAAAAAATGGATGAGCATTAAAAAAGAGAGAAATACGCAGAGTCAGAGGTAGAGAGAGAGGTGGAGGATTATGAAGAGAGTTGATATATATATTTATACACATATGCCTTTATATAGAGAGAGAGGTGGTAAAGGTAGAGATTAGGATAAAGATAGAGGAATAAGGAGAGAGATGGGTGATCGTGAAGAGAGAGAGATGAAATGCAGTGAGGAGCCAGGGAGAGATTTTGCATGAAGTCTAAGACTTGGCATTTCATTTATATGTCTTGTTCTTTGTATGGGCTAGGGTTTTACTCCAAGAAAAGCCATTAATTTTCTTTGCAGGAAGCTTGGACTCACTTCGACTCATTCAGTTCACTATAACATCTTCATGTTATGATACCACATTTTTTCGCTTACTTTAGTTTATTGTATTTATGTCCTTATATGTTTATTCTTTTCTTAATTGATCAAACTAATCCGTAGTGGTATTACCCCTCTCCTTTTTCCTGTAGGAATCTGGCTAATGTTTTACTATTTGTAAATATCCATTAATATATATTTTTGTTTGTTTTTCATTTTGCCCCTTCTCCAAAACTTGTTCCATCTAGTGATTTAGTTCTAGCCGACCATGAGAGTCATATTTTTATTACTTTTTAATGCATCTGTGGGAAAGAGTGGTGCCTGCTGTAAATATTCATAAAAATTGCTAATAATATCAGAGAATTCAAGAAAAATCCTTAAAACTTAGAACACTTATTATACCTCAAAATTTAAGTCATTTTTTAGCTCAAACTTTGTTCATTCGATTATTAAGTAATTATCAATCATTTCTGCCGTGTAAAATGGGAAATAAGAAATGAAATAACCGGTTATTTATACAAAACCACTTGTTTAACTTAGAAGATGAGATTACATCTACTTTGTTGTTACCTTTGCTTATTTATTTTATTTCTCTCTTTATTCAAGACTTACTTTACCTAAGTGTTAAAATCCATACTCTCAAGAAAATAGTTTAGTACACGAGAAAAGGTAAAATGCCCGAATTCAATAAAATTAACCCTAAATGGTCCATTTATAGACTAAAGATAAATTTCATAATATTCATGCGAATGTTATAGAAACATGATGATGTGTTGATGCCGGTGGAGTCAAGAGAGAGAGAGAGTAGAGGAAGTTGAAGATGATATTGGTGATATAAATTATGTGGCTTGGAAGGCAATAACACTTTCATATTTCATTTATATTAATTGAAATAAATTTTCTTCATTATCATTCATGTGTGATATTTATAATAAAGTCCATACGCATATACAAGGACCAAGTAAATTATGATGTGATCATAATACAATGATCACTAGTCTTTAAACCTATGTTATAAATATTCCTATTCGTTGGATATTTCAAATGGAAATCAAATTATTAAAAAAGAATAACACTATCTGATCCTCCTCATATGATGAGTATGGCTAATCTTGTGGCCATTGGTGTAGAGACACCAATGATAGATAATGGGTGCTCTTTGGATAAAGAGTTTACTAAATTGATCCATATAAATCTGTAAATGGTATTATGCCAAACTATCAATCAAGTTGATTCATGTAACAGTTGTATATGTGGTCCTTTGACTTGAGACACCAAAGACATCTTATAAATGGATGACCGTGTTTTGATTATGACTTATGAAGTCCTAGCCACGAGATCTATAAAATGTCATATATTAGATATGATGTGAAGTCCTCGAAGATGATTGTGTGGTCAATATGAGATCATCTTTCCTTGGTATAAGAATAGTTCGACTCAAAAAATGAGATACAATTAAATCCTTGGCTAAGGTAGTAGAAATATTAGAGAAGTTGTTCTCAATGATTTCTTACTCGCATCAGTATTAAATTGATTGACCGATTACAGTTCTACATGATGGATATTATGTGGCCTATAAGCTAATCACACTTTCATGTATCTTGTTTATGTTCATTGAAATGAAATTTATTCATTGTCATTCTTGTGTGATGTTTGCAATGAAGTCCATGAGCATGTGCAATGACTAAGTGAATTATGATGAGATTATAATATAGTGATCACTAGTCTTTAAACATATGTTCTAAACATTCCTATTCCTGGGATATTCGAGAAGGACATCGAATTATCCGGAAAGAATATCACTATCTAATCCAACTCATACGATGAGTATGACTGATCCTATAGCCATCGGTGTGGAGATACTAATGATAGATAGTGGGTGCTCTTTGGAGAAAGAGTTCACTGAATTGATCCGTATGAATCCCTGAATGGTATTATACCTAACTGTCAATCAGGTTGATTCATGTCATGGTTGTGTATGTGGTCCTTTGACTTGAGACACCAAAGACATCTTATGGATGGATGATCGTGTTTTGATTATGACTTACAAATCCCTAGCCACGAGATATCTAAAACGTCATATATTGGATACGACATGAAGTCCGCGAAGATGATTGTGTGATCAAGATGGGATCATCCACCCTCGGTATTTGAGAAGATTGACTCCAGGAATGAGATGCGATGAAATCCTTGGCCAAGGTAGTAGAAATATCGAAGAAAGAGTTCTCGATGATTTCTACATGCATTAGTACTAAATTGAGTGACCGATTAGGGTTTGACAGTTGACCATACCCTAAGTCATTCATGAGTCTAATGTGGATGAAGGATTATACATACATGGTAATCGATGACGGGAAGGTTCCATAAGTGAGTTCTTACATACTCCATATCTCCTAGTGTACATGGTGTAGCTTGGCACCCAACGGGCTGAAAACTCAATCTATCGATTGGGTTAAATCGATCCTTGATTAGTTAATCTATATGTGGATGTAGATAATTAATTAAGGTTGACCAATAAAGGTGTTATTTGGTCTATAGAGTTATTAACTAGTGAGATATATGGACCTAGAGGGTCACACACATAAGGTTTATGGATGTTGGTGGATATAGAGAAAATTATGAGGGTTTTTTTAAAAAAATCTCATTCCAAATGTCTATAAATAGGGGGAGGACGACCACAACTGAAGGTGTCCATGCAAGCCTTGTGGGAATTCTCTCCTTTCTTCTCTTTCTCTCTTGGTGAAGAGCTTTGAAGAGGAGATCCAACCATCCGGAGACCGTGTGGATACCGCTAGAGGCTAGACATTTGAATAGCTTCAAGAACTCCTTCAATGAAACTTGTAAGTATGATTTTTCTCATTCATACTAGATGATAAGATCATCTGTTCTTGCTGGTTTGGTATTTTGAATGTCCGATTCAATGGTTTTCCGCTGCATTTGATGTTTTGATCAAAATTTAGGAAAGTTATCGACCTCAGATCCCAGTATGACAACCAACCATACCCTAAGTCATTTATGAGTTTCGCGCATATAAAGGATTATACGTACACAATAACCGATAATAACATGATTTTCATGAAAGAGTTCGAACATACTCCATATCTCTCAAAGCATGTGGTATAACTTGGCACCCACTGGGTTGGTGACTCAACTTGTTAATTAGGTTAATTGAAAAGGAAGATTAATGAGTGTTATTGGATTGATGATGGAGTCGTTAACTTGCAAGATATATGGACTTAGAGAGTCACGCACATAAGGTGAATGAGTGTTGGTGGATATAGATATAAATATAAAGGTTTTTGTGAAAAGTTCACATTTTTAAAGTCTATAAATAGGGAGAGAATGAAAATAACAACGGTGCCCATACGAGGCTAGTGGAAAACTCTCACCTCTGTTCTCTTTCTCTCGTGGTGACGAGTGTTTTAGAGGAGATCAAATCATCCAACGATTATGTGGATACCGCTAGAGGCGGGAGGCTTGAATGACTTGAAGAACTCTTTCAGATGATCCCTATAAGCATGAAGTTTCTTCTATGCTTATTAATTAGTTTCCTAGATTCAAAAACCATCCACAAAAAATGAAAATAAACTTTATGTTTGATTTTTGACAAGATTAGCTCCTAAGTTTCTCTAATATTGATGATTTCCTAAATTAATTATTAAGAACTTTCCTTCATGTTGCTTTAATAGTATATTTGTACCTTCATTTGTAGCAAAGTATCTATGAGCTTCTTACTCACTACAATGATGTCATTGTATTTCCCCGGTACTTCTATGATCACCAATACAATGATGACAAATGCCATTGGATTTTTACTTAAATTCTCAACAAGATTATCCACAAGGCTGATCCCGTGTGTGTTTTCAAATAGGATTGGTATCTTTTCCAAATGTATACTATAATCATATAATTGTTTCTTTGTCCAAAGAATATAGGTTAACCTTATCCCTCAAAAATAACATTTTGGTTTTGACTATGGACAACATGAGGACTGTTTTTTATGGACTCCAAGAGATTAAATAACTGAGATGAGCATCCTGTGATATTTCTATACATTCAATAAAAAGAAAGTTTTGAGTCCCAATAGATGATAATCTAAAGTTCATAAATCTAGGGTACCATATCCTATGTTATGTCTCATAATATATTTGAAGATTGCTTTTCATCTAAATCAACTATCCTTAAGGTTAATGTACACATTGAGCCCACACACATTGGATGCTATATCTCATGGACTGGTCACTTGGTACATTAATTATCTTGCAACCACCATGTGTTTACTTTGATTAACATTCCTTCATATATTGTATATGTCTAAATTCATTCAATATTCCATCATGTTCATATTTTTGCCTTCAAGTCCTTAATTATCAAATTTTTGTTCAACTATCTTTTATCTTGACACAAAATTTTTTTGGAGTTTTTATTTGGAGATCTAAGGAATATCTTGATTTGCCCAATAATCTCATCTTCAACTCCTCTTGTGTTAGTCTAAAAAATTTATATTAGAGTGCTTGACTATTTGATGTCAATTAGATGCCATCATCAAGACTGTTAACCATAATCCTTTTTTTGAGTCCTCTCTCTTGATGAAAAAGGTATTTTTACATGTTTCCTCATGTATCCATGGTCTATGGGAAAACTTTTGAGATTCACATACGAAGATCTAGGAGAAAACTCGTAAATGGCTCCATTCAATATAAACAAAATATTCAAAAAAGTTTAGTTACAAGTGCATATGCCTCTTTATAGTTTATTTCTTTGTATTTTTGAGGAAATAGAAAAGGGAAAGAAACATGAGCTTCCATCTCTGCCGAAATTTTTTCCTCTTCTCATGTTGGCTGCTGCTCTTGCCAAGGGCATTTCCCCTTGCCTCTAGTAGGTTAGTCTTCCCAGTGCATCTTCCTTTGGCGGATGCTCCATCCACTTCTATTAGTGGTCTATGACGGTGATTGCATCTTTTACACACTCCTTAAATTTCAGTTGCATGAATTTTATGTGTAAGCTTGGTTTATCTCCTAAAGGATAAATACAAAGTCCTGACCACAGTTCAAAAGTTCATAACTAAAATCATAATTCAATACTATATTACTTCAATAATCCTTCGCCTTGGAAATGTTCTTGACCTTGTTCAAGAATCCCTCTCCATCTTCTTGGTCAATCACAAGTCATTCACCAAAGCACCAACCCTAAAATTTTCAATAAAATGGAGTCACTACATGCAAACATCAAAATCCTCTTGAAATAACTAGATCAATTCTCTTTGAGCTAAATGTCCCCTATTACATTTATTCTGATGTACTTATGAGTACTACTTATCTCCTTAATAGCCTCCCATCATCTCCACTTGGTGAGGCCATTGCTTTTGATCACCTTGATCTTGATTTCATTATCATTTTTCTCCCTCTTAGATTTGAATGTACAACATTTGTCCTTAACCATATTTTGTAGCTCTCCAAACGATATCCTCATGCTTTGAATGAAATTTTTAGGATATCCTCAAAATCAAAAGGGTATTGTGTCTACCTTCCCAAGCATTGTCACTACACTGCTTGTGTCGCGTCACCTTCCTTAAGACATCTAGTAAATAATTTCAAAAACCACTTATTCTTATGTCGACATCTCTACACTGTCACGATTTCCCCTTATTCTATCTTTCACTCCCATCCTTTTGAACCACCTATAATCCTCATTGAAGAGGTCCAAATTACACCCCCTATGGAGTCATTGTCACCCGCACTACCATAAACTTCTTACACATTATTGACTAACTCCTCCCAGCTAGCAAGTCTGCCTCTAGTCTCACCAACATCAAATCGTGATATATCTAAAACCCGATCTCCAAAAATTTGTCCTCTAATCATTTTACCCTACATTTAGGACCTTTTCTCTCTTTTTCTCATCTGAGTCAATATCAAGATGTTTTATTAAGATATTTAGGTACCTATATGGAAGGGTGCTATGGATTTGGAGACTTATCCCTTACTAAACTATGGCTCATGTGAACACATGCATTGTTCGATTCAAACCAACGTTATGGCAAGTAACTGGGTTGTTACCATCAAATACAAGCCCCATGGCCCTATTGCTTGCCACATGGAATCTTGGTTTCTCAAGCTTATGAGATTGACTACATGAAGAACTTCTACTACATTATCCATCTCAACTCAATCAATGTTTTTCTTTGTCTTGAAGTGAACTAAGCATGATTTCTTCAACATCAGATGTCTCTAATGCCTTCTTAGAGAATATAGGATATGTATCTTAAGGGGAGTCTTCTTGACTGTGCTTCCTGTAATAAGTTATATCAGACTTAAACAAACTCCATGTGCTTGGTTTGTCAAATTCAATTGCCTCCTTATCACTTATGACTTATGACTTTACATCATACACTATAAATTCTAGTGTAATGTAGAAGACCACATCTAGGTGTATTGTGGTTATTGCCATTTATGTTGATAACATTATCTTGATTGACAATAATGAAGCTGGAAGAAAAACGAAAGGATTATCTTCATTAGTTCTTTGTGACGTGGGATCTATAGATACAATACTATTTTCATGGGATAGAGTTTTCTTAGAAATTGGTAAATTAGTCCTCTCTTAGAGAAAATATGCTTTTAATCTCTAAAAAGAAATAATACTTCTTAGATGCAAACCAAAATCTTTACTAATGGAGGCTTGACCCAAATTGTAGGATGATGACTCACTGACATCGGAGGATGCTAACCAATGTTATTTGATCATTTTATTCACCTTACAATAGCTCATTCTAAAATTTTGTATGTTGTTAGTATCCTTAGTCAATTTCTACAATAATTTGTTCAAGTGCATTAGGATGGTGTCTCTTGATTTCTTTCATATATTAAATGAGTTCTAGGAGGTGAGCTCATTAAATAGTGTATTAATATATTAAGACCTATTCTAACATTGGATATTTTGGTGATCAAGGAGATTCAAAGTCCACAACTAATTATTACACATTGAAATAAAAAACTAGTATCACGTTTCAAGGCAAAATCACAATATTGTGCCATGGTTGAGACAACTCGTAAGATGGCTTGGCTCTGCTCATTAGAGAACTTTGGGCATTACTCCTTTGATACCTATGCACTTGTATTTTGATAACCAACATGAAATTTTCATTACAAGGAGTTTTAAAATTTTAGGGCTCACTAAGCACATCGAGATCAAATCTCATTGTATTTAAGATAAGGTTCTACAAAGATGTCATCTCCATGACACATGCAGTCTCTTCTAATAAGTTGACAATTATCTTCATTGGGATCCTCAATAATGTCATATGATATATGGTGTTCCAAGAAAGGTATGTTTGACTTACATACTCCAACTTGAGAGAGAATGTTTCAATATTGTTTGTTGGCCAATATGAAGTGGGCCCATTAATTACATATCCCCCCATGTTCTCTTCTCTCTACATACACAATTGTACTTGTAGGGTTTCCTTACAATTATACATAGATATTCCAAGAGTGCATTGACTTTGAAAATATATAATTTAATTTTATACTTTTACATTACCTTCGTTACATTGATGATAACCCAACAGATTGAAACATGATTTATGATGACGACTGAAATTTATTGAACCTTGAATTGCAAGTCAACATTCATTTGATTTAAGTTTCTTGCTTTCTTGAGCATATCTATGACATATTCCTCATTCAATTATTTAGTTTATTTTATATCTTTGGGGATAAGAGGATTAGTGGGCCAAATGATTAGCCCACATGGAGAAAGGATGTCAGTCTCCATAATAAGAAAAATCACCCCTAGAAATTGAGAATAGTTTCTCTCCAAGAATTAGACATCGCAACTCAAGGAAGGCCATGAGCATTGAAATATAAATTTGAAAGCATAATTGGCCAAAGTTAGTTAGTTAGTCTTCAAAAATACTAGTGAGATGATTGATGAGGAAGCTTAGATGCATAATGGAGACTAGGCAATGACTCAATCAGCATCTCAAATCAATTCAAGAGCTGCAATCAGTTCATCCATATTTAATGGCTGAAAGGGGAGAGTTAAGGAATAGCTTACTATAGACCAAAGGTCATGAGTGTAGATCATCTACAAAAATCAAAATGATCAGGTCTAAAACTATGGATAGTTCAAGCTCCAATTCAAATGATGATATGGTGAGTTCACAGACAGATAGACACACCAATAGATGACTCACTCAAATTGAAAATAGACATTTATAATAGGCTGAATTAATGGGAGACTCCCAATGATTTTTCTTCTAGGATATTACCAGCTGTCAATTATATTAGAGATAGATCGGAATATAGGTGAGATGCCATAAGCTTGTCTAAACTGAAACCCTATCTTAGACGAGGTTAATGGTAAAGGCAATAAGATAAACATGACCATGACTTTCATATCCATAATAACCCCGCATTCAAAGATCATCTTCATCCTCTACTTAAATTCTCCAAGTGTAGATGAAAGGACATTGCTACATTGGCTAGTTTATTTTGTCCTTGACCATGTTTTCATACAAGCAACATTTTCCATTTTTATCTAATCCAATAGCCTTTGAGATAAACAAATTTCATTTCATTTGTTGCAAGAGTAATTTGCAAGTCCAAGTTGAGCCACAAAAGGTCTTCTGCTAGACCCACTAAATATCTAAATTTTTTAGTGGATTATAGGATCATGATGCCAGACACCAAGACTCATTTTAAAAGATTGAGTAGACAAGTAGATGACGTATTCAACTCATCTACATCAAATGCATTGAAAAGTGCTCCACCCCTTTCATTCTTAAAATGGGATATTTCCTTGCACATAGTAAGTGTTGCATGAAGTAATAGAAAGGACATAGTCTTTCCAAGTTGATCCTAATTTCAATTGTATTTCAACTAGGACAAACAATTGGTTTGGGTGAAGAAGATCAAGAGTAATACCACTTCAAAGAAGAGTTTCGTATGGTAATATTATTATATGTATGTAGTGTGTGTATAGGTATGATAGTCTTTGGTGAAAGAGCACTGATCGACATAGATAGAACATTCATACAAAATGTGTAAATATAACTAGCCTAGAATATAATTTTGCCTCTCAAGCTCAAGGACAGACGAATATTGAAGTTAGAGACCACCATTGTGTTAATAAGCACCTCACTAGTATTCATGCAGATCATGTGATGATTAGTGATATGGCTTTCAGAAGGAGAATACCCAATTCACCCTCACCTAAGGTGATTCACAAGTAGGATTCTCCAATTCCGGTGCCAGTATCAATTTTTTTTTTTGTAAGAACCTAAGCATGTACCTACCTTCGGTTTGGTATCGATGATAGTATTTTCCGGTGTCCATTTGGTTAAACCTATACTTTCAGTGATGTGTCATTTGAACTGAACATAAATTGTGTTAGATTTTTGTGACACCACAATTCACAAATATGTAAATACATGCTTCTCAAACAAATGATAAGAGATTGACACTTCTTACTAAAAAAATATAATACATCAAGAATTCAAGATAAAAACCTTAAGTAGATAAACTTCAGGTATTAAAAATATTTATAGAAGTAATAGGAACAATAGAGTTTTAGCTAATCATCTCTCACAAGTCTATTTAGCAAAATCATTTCTCTATGACTCACTCGCTCACTCTCTCTCCCTCCCTCCCTCCCTTTCTCTCACTCACTCTCACTCTCTCTCTCCCCCCTCCCTCCTTCTCTCTCTCCCTTCCTCTCTCTCTCCCCCTCCTCCCTAGCTTGCTCTATCTTTCAGTGAAGTGTCATTTGAATTGAACATAAATTGTGCAAGATTTTTTGTGACAGCGCAATCCGTAATATATGTAAATATCTGTTTCACAAACGAATTATAAGAGATTAACACTTCTCAATAAAAAATATACAATACATCAAGAATTCAAGATAAAAGCCTTAAATAGATAAACTTCAACTATTAAAAATATTTATAGAAATAATAGAGTTTTAGCTAATCATCTCTCACAAGTCTAATTAGCAAAATCATTTCTCTCTCTCACTCGCTCACACACACACACACTCTCCCTCCCTCCCTTCCTCTCTTTCTCTCACTCCCTCCATCTCTCTTTAGTGGGGAGGAAGAAGAACAATTCCACCCCCCCCCCCATCCCCCCGCTGCATTACCTTCCGCTGTTAAATTCTCTGCCTCTCGTCTTCCCCTCTCTCTCTCTCCCTCCCTCCTCTCTCTCTCTCTCGGGATGAAAAAAGGAAAAAAATTCTTCCGCCATTGTGTTGCCTTCCACCGTTAAAATTTTTATCTCTCTCTCACTCCCTCTCTCTCCTACGGGCGGAAGAAGAATTTTTTTTTTCTTCCGCCATTACGTTCTTTTGTTGCTGGATTCTTCACGGCAGAACTTCCTATGTCACCATCTATTCTTTCCACTCCTCTCTCTCACCACGTTCTTGGGACAAAATTTCTTGTGCGCGAGCAAGGAGAAAAAAGTTTCTTCCATCGCACCTTCCTACTCCTTTTTATGTTTCTTTTCTTCTTCTTTGCACTCTCTCTCTCTCTCATTTCTCTCTTCTTCTCTACTCTTATGTCTTTTTCATCATCTCATGCGGAACCTCTTCCTTATCTCTCTCATGAAATTTCTCATGTACAAAACCTCCTCGCTGTTCTTTTCTCTATCCTTCGCCATGCTGATCTCTCTTCTCTACCCTTCTTCTCCTCTCTTTCTGTATCTCCCATACGAGAGAGAAATCTTTCAGTGACACCAGGAGCGAAAACCAAAACTGAACTGAAAACTTTGGTTTGACCATTTTTTAACCACTGCTGGTGTCAGTTCCGTTCGATTTTTCGGTGTCCAGTATGGTTTTGGAGATCCCTATCCACAAGATACCAGTACAAAAAATTAATCTCCTTTTTATAACAAATTTGAAGAAAATGTGTCATCTAAAAATTCTAAAAGTTTAAGGGAAACTATCTGCATCTCTCATCAGAGGTATTAAGGATGGAGGTAAAATGCAGACTTTAATGTTTAAGACACATAATCTAGGTGTTTATCTAGTTAAGATACCAAGAAAAACCATTATTTTTTTATTCCAGAATCAACAACAAGTCAACCTGGACTATAATAGCCCGCAGGAGATCCAGTAATAAACAACAATATGATTATTTAAAAGAGATTAAAGCAAGATAAGGCACTGGACACATGATCATTTATTTCTTATTCATGGTAATAGTTGACCTACCTGGAGATCAGGCGATTATTAGCTCAGTGGCCCTTTTCAGCCATCCATTCTCCTCCTCATTAAGATAAGGGGCAAGGATCTCACGACACCTTTTCATGGTACTGATCAACCCACTGGATCTCCTCTGGAGTCAACGCATCCAGATCAATCATCTTCGTCTGGTAAGGAACCTGTCGACATCATAATTGGTCAAAGGTTCTGCACATTATAAAGCTGAAAGTCATTTGTTGACCAGGTCAACAACAATGGTTGTCAAACTTCCAAATCTGGAATGAAACATACCCATGTTATGTGCTCAAATGAGAGGTACCCTTTATCTCCAAAGTCAAACTCTGTACTGGCTTCCTTCACAATTAGAACATTCTCCAGTCTAATCCCAAAGCTTCCGTCTTCATAATAACCAGGTTCTAAAAAACATGGAAATAATAATTTATTTTTCAACGATGATATGTGATACATAATTGAGATAACAATGCTAACCATTAGTGACAGTCATGGAAACCTGAAGAGCCACATTTCCAGCATATGGCCGGAAGCTAATAAGATGCGGGCCTGATCCCCATAAAATCCAGCATCAGAGACAAATTAAAAATTAGGAAGAAAAAAATATGGTAAAAATATGAACCTTCATGAACGAGAAGATAGGAACCCACTCCATGTCCAGTGCCATGTCGATAATCAAGGCCGTGCTTCCACAGAGGGGTTCGGGCAAGAATATCCAGAGCATGTCCTTTCAATATGAGCAGTGTCATTCAGATGATATGTGAATCATTGATTAATTAATTAATTACTTGAGGAGATCTAGAATCTCATTTTGTAGAGTTAAAAATAAATCGGCTCCCATTGTCTGGTGTTTGAATAGAAATCATGCCTTTAGTACAAATATTACAAACCCGAAAAAATACCAAAATACCCCAATGGGCACTTGAGCACTAAAATACCCCTACATCTGACATGGAGAAATTATTATACCTGTTGTGCCATTGGGAAATGTGGCGATGTCCAGAGCAATATGGCCTTTAAGAACCTGTCGTTTTACATATAAACTGTTATGGGTGGTCATTAATCAAATATGTAGATGATAATGATATAAGATTAACTGATAACGGAATATCTGGATTTAAGTGCAGTGAATATTAACAGATAGAGCTTCTATCACAACGTACTCCCAAAGGAAGTGCCCATGTTCCAGCCAGACTATAAATAGATGGTTGGGCTTCTGTGAGTGAAAATTCTATACCCTAATGTCGATTAAGAGGCGGAAATCCCTCTTAAATCTGATCCAATTCTCATGTCATCTCATCTCTCTCTCTCCCCCCTCCCCCTCAAACTCCAAATCCCAGGGGAGAACAACATATATAGCCCCACTATAGGTGGCTTTATTTGTGAGATCCAACAGTGTACTCCAGATGAAAATAAAAAAATGCTTGCACAGTCCAAGCATCTCACATACCCGATCCCAAACCAGCAGTCTCTGTGCCAAGTGACGACAGTCTCTCTCTTGCTCTCTTTGTTATTCATTCCCACAGTGGTATTCTTGGAAACATATCTTGATTTTTGATCACTCAGTTGCTTCAGGAAACCCTTATAGAGTGAGAGGAAGACAATCATAAATCAACCCTTGACAGTTTTAGGTCCAGGATCTTATTTTTGACCTACTCTCCAGTCCAGTCAACGTTAGCAGATCTTTTCAAGCATTGAGTTCTAAGGTTCCCCACCGGATATCCGAGATCACCACTTTCTGCCATCACAGCTGAAGTGCCTCCAGAAATACTCTCATTTCTCGCAATGAGCCGCATCAGTTACATGTTACAAAGTAACACTGATGGGTTGGTACTAGAAAACACAGTGAGTCTCAGAAGGGCATAAATACAGTGAGCAAAAGTCAGTAGTTAAAAAATATGAAATGATATGAAAGAGAAATCATAAGATAATTTTGTGATGGGCTTTCTAATTTCCACAAACAAACAACATTTTTCAAATCAAAGAATCGAATCGGAATATCTTACTGCGGTGTAGCATGTTTTCTCATGATCTGAGGGCTTGCCAAAATGAACAGTTCTTGTCACATCAGTTGTTCCATCTTGATACTGAGAAAATGTTCATTAAGAGACCATACAAAATAAAGAAGTTTGCCAGAGGGACTACATACCTGAGCTCCAGAATCAAATAGATATATACTGTCTGGATCAAGTTCAGAACAAGTCTCTGATTTTGGTTTGTAATGTATGACTGCCGCATTGGGGCCCACAGATGAAATAGTCGGAAAGCTTAAGCCTTTGAAGTGCTGCATCATAGTATAAAAAAGTCAAAGTTCATGTAAAACGTTCATAATCTTAGAGATAAATTGGAAAAGCAAGAGGAATACTAAAAGTATATCTAAAGAAACTTACCTCTTGTTTTGAGCGGAATTCTTCTAACTTATCACTCACTGATACTTCAGTCAACTTCACTCTGTCACATATAAGAACAAAGAAGGCACTTATTCAACAATAGTATCTTCTCAAACATATATCTAACATAGCAATAAAACCCTAAAGTATTCTCAAATAAAAATTTGCTCCCTATGAACATTAAAATGGAGACCTAGAGGACTATCATTTGCCAGCTTCCTATTTGATCCCATGCAATTCAGAATAATGTCATGAACTCCTGGACATCAGTCAACAGATTCTAATTTGGAAATAATATTTTCAGTTAGGCATTCTAATCATCCACTATAACTGTTAAGGCTTAGCAGAGCTCTTGGATTATTTCAAATCGAATGTCCACTGGAATGCAATTGAAGTGATGTCCATTTCCTCAAATGCTTCTCTTATGCATAATCCTGCTATCGTGTCACTAACAACACAATTGGCAGGTGTAGAGAATGAAGAGAATTCTGACTTTGGAAACAGATAGGGCAAATGGGGCCTTGGAGACAAGTGAGAAATGAGGAGATTTTATTGAACCTTTTTGATGGAAGAAAATGGGGGAAGACTTATATCTTTATCGGGTTGGGGAGGCCTTGCTTTATAGGCAAAGGCCTGCCCAAGATTGCCGTTGGGGGCAACGGTCATATAGCCGTTGCCCCAACAGCTAACTCAGGGGCAACGGCTAAAAGAAAGGGATTGGGCCATTTATAATACATGGCCCAATTGTACATGTGGAATAGAGTAGATGAGGAGAAAGACTAGAAATATTAGTTTAACAGCAGGAAAAACAGGAATTGAGTACCTTGAGAATGAATTGACCCTCCTCATTTGATAGGTGCAGAGGGTCGTATCATAATATCCTCTAATCTTAGACTAGGAGTATGTGTTTATGAAGTCTGAAATTTATGGAAACTCAGCATGTGTCTTGACTCCTCCAGAACTTGAATTCATTAACTGTGTAAATGTTACTTCAACAAGTACACTGCATACAGAGCTATTATTTTCCTCAGAAACACCAGAGAGATGAAGGAAATTAGGGAGCTTATTCATCCAAACCGAAAATTACTTAGAACTAAAAAGTGCAAGTCAATGAGAAGTTATTAAACTACTTTTAGTAGATCTAGAAATAACAAGTGACTAAAGATTTTGATTCATACGAATTTTCTTTCTTTCTTGTTCCTGCTGCCTTGGAAAAGTAGCCGGATGCTCCATAAATCTGTTGCATCTGCCAAGGGATAGAGAAAAAAACAAAGGACTTGCAGCCCTAAAAAATCCAGTACTGGTATCCAAAAATGGGAATCAAATTTCATTAAAAGAAACCTGATCATCCAACCAAGCAAGAAATTGTACAACAGCAGCACCATCCCGCTCATGTGACTTTCTCAAGCCCTCAAGTTCTACATTGTTCTAGATCACATAAGATGCAAAAATACAAGTGACCATTGTGTTTCCACAAAAAAAAAGTACATAAAAACACATGATATCTTATTTTCATTTGGCTTACTAAGAAAAGGAATTAAATTTCCAGTTCAATACAATCCATAAATGATTATACGCCAGCTACTAAAAGTGCACACACACTCTCTCTCTATTTAATATAGCCAGAAATGAATAATGACATACATTAAAGTCATGTCTTCTCCCTCTTCCCATGACTAATGAAATCATCTCTCTCTCTCTCTTATATCAGAGGAAAGGACATAAATATCAGTTCCTAGAAACCATATGCTTTAACCCCCCCTTCTCCTCCCTCCCCTCCTCTCTCTCTAATATAGCTAGAAGTGAAGAATGACATTCCTTCAAGACATACGCTCTTCCTCTTCTCATGACTAATGACATTGTCTCTCTCTCTCTCTTTCATTAATATTAGAGGGAAACAAATAAATGTCTTCTCATTAATATGACACATATGCTCTCTCACCTTCTCTCTCTCTCTCTCTATATCTCTCTCCCCCTTCCTCTCCTGCTTTCTCGCTCCCCTTTAATATTAAAGTAGATCTCCAAAAGTAATAAAAAATGAAGTACAGCTTACATACAAGGATTTCAAGCTAACCTTCAGAGCCTTAGATAGAGCCAATGGCGATGGTTGAAGTAGAATCCTGTCTGACAAGAATTTTGAATAAAGAAAAAAACAGCATGAACTTGGATCTATCCATGTCACACGCATCTTTCCTCTTTCATTTCCATTCTCTCTCTGATTGAGGACATCATTTCCTTCGGCAGCATTTGATTCACTTTTGGTTTGTGGGACGGCTGCCTCTAGTACTTTTCCCGATGCAAGCACGCTCACATCAGAGTCAACTTGGCTGTATTCTCGAATGGAAATTCCATTTCTGGAAATGTGTTGGATTACCTGGAATAAGCGGTTGAAGTTCTTATGTCAGCACTCTGATGATTATGTAAGAGATTATGTAAGTGATGCAGCCCTATGGGTGTTCTTGAAGTGGAACTTCCATATCTAGAGATTTGACTTGAACAAAAAGGCATGTCATTGTCTTTAATGTGACTTCATTCAGATAGACAAGTAATGGTTGATAAACAGCAACCTCATCAGACAGCTTTCTCTTGTCCACGTAGAGGAAAGCAGAATCAGTTGATACTATTGCGTATGCATGAACAACAGGGCAGTAAGCTACATCATTTCCCCTTATATTGTATAACCAAGCAACCTGGTTTCAAAAACATTAAACCAATATAGAAATATATAAAATAAGTCAAACTAATCGACTAAAAAAGCTTATTTCACGGAACAAACCTCGTCAAGTGCAGTGATAATTAGAGCATATGCTTTCTTCTGAGTAAGTTTGTCTCTCAGATCTCCCAGCTTCTCCGAAACAGAGCGACCAGAGAACTCCAAATGTTGGATGCTTACCGGGAGTATTTCCTCTTCGGGCGATCTTTCCAAACCTCATCAACCAAGTCACTGGTCAATTGAACAAGTTTTTGATTCTTCTTAGAGAAAACTGACTCCCATCTCCGTGCAGTGTCGACAGAAATACACCAAGGATTCACTCCTATTGCAGCATCTTGCGGCAGATTCTAAATAATTACGGATCAGAAAGACACTCATAATTGACAAAAGAGATGCTGTGCAGATTCAAAAATAACAAATATAAGAATCTCACGTCAGATATCCAATTCTCCACGGCCGGATCCTCCCCTATTTTCTTCAGCATCCAGCGTTTAGACAATTGCTGCGTTGCTTGCAAGAAATATCTTCCATCCGTCCACAAAAATGCTTCATCGGAAGTTATGAGCGCCAGACCTGATTAAATAAATCCAAAATCAGCAAGCAAAATGTAACAAAGGAATAGATATTGCCTCCGTACCAGCGCTTCCCGGTGAACCCAGAAACAAAAGCTCGTCTCTGATCCCTGGCGGACACGTACTCGCTCTGAAATAAATAGTTAAAATAAATATGAGGATTCGAAAATTCTTTGAAAACGAGGAGCTGGATTAATAAGAGAAAGAAAATCGACCTGGTGACTGTCCTCAGAAGGAACGATCAGCGCGCGGAGAGGAGGGGAATGAGATGCCATGAGAGCCCTGAGCGCATCCAATGGGTCCGCCATCTTCTCTTCTTCTTCGTTCCAGACTGACAACCTCTGATCAGCGGAAAAAACACAGAAGATCTACCTGAGAAATCGAACTGTTTTCACGGAAGGTAGAAGTTCAACCACTTACATATAGAGATTCGAAGAGTGTTGAACAAATGGGTACATATTACAGCTTTGCCATTGGACCTTAGAATATCCTATTAACCCTTTTTTTTATTTTTTAAAAACCCACATAGGGTTATAGAAAGCCCTAAACTATAGCACTTCATATCTACTTCGATGCACATTTCAAGAATGTTTCAATTTAATTTTATATTTTCGCTCTGTAATCTATTTAAATGACCGGAATCTATAGATTACGGAAGTAGAAAGTCCCCGAAGGATATGTGACTAAGAAGAGACAAATTGTTTTTTTTTGCAATAATTATTTTTACCAAGTTCAATTCCTTGATTCTAGGAATTTTTTTACTCAACCACTCACTACAAAGTACACTTGTAAAATTCAATAGTTGAGGGACAAAATGTCTCATACATCTAGTTGAGAGGGATTTTCATGTTGCCTAAAGTTTTCATAAACAAGATCCTACTCCAACACTAGTACTGAGGATTGTCTAGAAAAATCTATATATGTTCTTATAGTTTTTCTACACATTGGATTTACTAGTTCACCCATGTCCAAAATCACTAACCCAACCAAGTGTGATTTCTAGGGCAACTCAGGTGTCTTGTCAAGTTCTCAGATCAACAAAATGGTTGTTACATCTCCTCAAGAGTTCATCAAGTGTAATCTTAGTCAGTTTCACCAAAGAATATGAAATTTTATCTAGACTCAATACATTATCCTAAATATGAGCTTGATGATTAAGTGAAGTAAATAAGAGATTAGAAAATCCCTTGCTCATTTGGGCTTGGACCTTTGATCATTGAATTTTGATCCTTGATTACTTTACCTTAGCTAGATCTTGACATTTGAAATTAACTTGACTTGGTCTGATGCAAACCTTAATTGGTTCACTTTGACTTGAGCTTGACCATTAGGGTAAACAAGTACCTAGGGTAAACACCAATGCTTAGGGTACACAAGTCAAAAGTTTGCCCTTGACTAGCAATTTTTTGACAATAGGTTGGACTTGGACCTTGAAGATAACGTGACTTGTGTTAAATTTATCCTTGAGCCATTGAACTTAGTTTTTGACCTAGTAGTTGACTTGGTTTTATCACTTCAAACTCTACCTCCAAAAAATAATAATGAATAGATATGCATATAAAAAATAGTTGGCCACTTTATAAATATTGGGTATTCAATGTATGTTAACCTACATCCCTTAAATTACTAATGATAGACTAAATAAGTAAATGTTTCCATAAAACTATCTTGTAACTAGAAATTCAAGTAGTATATAAGCCTCAATGTTTTGTATGATCTAATATAGCTATGTGTAAGCAACATAATTTGAGTGTACATACGGATATGAAAATTATATTACAATGACTAAAATCTAGATCATATGAGGATATATATAAGTACACGAATATCTCAATATAAATGCTTAAATAATAAACTAGAGTACATGATAGTAAAAATTTTCATGAATTACTCATACATTTTTGTCACCAATATTGAATACTTTCTTTGTGAAACTACTGATTAAGAAAATGCATTATTATGAATCCTAGAAAATTTCAAAATATCAATGAAGATGTCCTATTTTCAATTCCAAACATTCTGAAAATTTTACTTTAAAATGGGGGGAGGTGGTGGGGCAATTACTCATATAGAATTCTTTGTATCTCTGAATTTATTCTTCCACATCACTAAAAAAAATAGAATGAAAAAAGGTTCGTCTGACTTGAGATTCTAAAGGTTCTGCGAGGTTCTGAAGGTTATCTGATGCAAGAGGATAATAACGCTAAAAACTCAAACCTTATAGTAGTTAGCATATGAGATATGTTTCATATATTTTTTTGTTTCCTTCTTTTTTGTAATACTCGTTGCATGAAATTTTTCATATTATTTGGTGGTGAATGGAAGACACAAAACTTGATATGCTTCTAAACTATTCTCCAACAATATCCCATTTTGGAGTTTATGACTTTGGATGAGCTGTATTGATGATTTGATCTAGAGAGCGATTTTCCTTTATCTTATAGGAATGAAGCACAATTAAGGCATTGAATCATTATATTTAGAGTGTATTCTCATATTTTTTATATTTTTGTAAAAATGGTTATATTTATGGAAGATGGATATCTCTTGCAAAGATGTAGTGGGAGTACAGTAGTCCTAGAAGAAGTTGTAAATCAAAATACAAATGTTAACTCATTAGATGATAAACCTATTTAGGTATAAGCAAAGGAACTATGTAGGTCTAGTAGACTACTAAGACAACCAAAAAAATAAGTGCGACAACAAAGTATAGTGAGCCTTTGACCTACAACAAAGTCGCGAAGCAATTGATTACAAAAATCTGAATAGATGAGAAGCAATTGATAAAAAATATGATCCATGCACCAGAACCATATATGGTGCCTGGCTAACCCTCTCGAAGGTATAATACCCATTTGGTGTTAGTGGATCTTCAAGAAAAAGATCAATGTTTGAAGGATACTAGGTTAACACCTTTAAGACAAGATTAGAGACCAATTTCTAATCAATTTCTATGAAGAAGTCAATCAAGATAATTCTTGCTATAGTTGCACACAAAAACTACAAGATCTAGAAAATAAATGCAAACATTGTTGTCTTCATGGAAACTTGAGAAAGAGGTGTGTATGATACATCTTAAGGGTGTTATACATACAAGAAGTTTCCAGACATGGTGTACAAGTTGTAGAGGTCCATTTATACACTAAAACAAACATGAAATTTAACAAGGTGATCAAATCTTATGAGTTGATAAGAATGAAGATGAACTTTGTGTATAAGAAGTCGAGTGAGAGTGTGATAACTTTTTTAATCCTCTATGTGGATGATATCTTACTCATTTGGAACAATATATGCATCTTATCATTAAAGAAGGCATGGCTATCAAAGAACTCCATGAATGATTTGGGAGAAGAAACCTATAGAGTGGGAATATGTATTTGTGGAAAGAGATTGAGTTGGTTGCTTGGATTACCCCAATCCATGTACATAGAAACCATTGTTAAAAGGTTTAGCAAGGAGAACTTTAAGAAATGATCATACCAATGAGTCATGGAGTTTATGTATCTAAAGTGCATTCACCTAAACCTCATTAAGATAGAGGTGTTAATGGAAAACATCCTATATGGCTAGGTGATTATATCCATCATGTGCTCTATGCTATTTCTAAGGTCTGATGTGAAAATTTCTTTAAGTGATATGTGCAGATTTTAAGTTGACCTAGGTGAGAAATGTTAGAAAAGTTTTTAAGTATACTATCAAGTACTCGAGAAGGACTAAAGACTTATATTTGATAAATAGAAGAGAGAAGTGATAAATTCGATTTCGGGGTATTTTTAGTTGTTTTTTTAAATCAATTTCATGAAAAAATATTTATAATTCCTAACTTTGTATAATGATAAAGGGTCTAATCCTCAGGGAGCCTAGGTAATGAGATTAGTGCCTTTAGGGAGAAGAGATACTATTGTACACAAAAAAATAATGGTAGAAGGGATTTTTAAAGAAATATGGAAGGACTATGAAATGAATTATGGTATGAATGAAATTAGATATATATATATATATATATTTATATTCTATGAGAAATAATTAGAAAAAGATTGAGAATAGAATGATGGAATGGAAGATGATGGAAGAATAGTGAAAAATGGGGAAATCAGGTAATCAAGACATCGGTAATAATGAGAGATTGTTTGAAGAAAAGAGAAATAGGGTTTATACTATCCATGGAGGGGATTACAAGAGAAAATCGAATCCAAATCCTCACACAAACCTCGTTTTTGATGTCAGTTCTAGACCGGTGATGCTAGACTTGTTACGATCTCGATCCTCCACATGATCTTGCCTTCAAAACAAACTTGAACACCAAAAAATGCCAAGCTTGGGCTTAAGCCTCTCCTTTTCCTTATGATAGCCTGATGCTAAGAGAGAGCCAAAAACAACAAAAAAAAGAAAAAGAAGAATTCTTTTATTTGTTAGGTTAAAAGGTTTTTTTGAATCAATGGTGGAGATTTAGTCTTTTTGGGTACAACCAAATAAATGGTTAAGATTAAATCGATAGGCCATGGCCATAATCACTCCTAAAGAGGTAGGAGAGTCCCTTTTAAGTAGATGGGCCCCACAACCACTTCCTAGGGGAGTGGGTTGATCACTCTCCAAGAAGTGGTAACCTTACCACTTCCCTAAGGAGGTAGGCTTACCTCTCTCTCCTCATATAATTATGGATCTTTCCTAAAAAATAGGAAAGATCAATATTGATAAATAATAAACAAAAGAGAAGAGAGTTGACCTCATTAAACCCTTCAAGAATACTTTTGACCACTGTTGACTTGTCAATGATAACTTTAACTATCATTAACTTCTTAGAGAAATGGAGTGACTAGTATCCTAAAATTTTTGGGCACCACTTTAAAAAATGGTGCCCTTCTTCCTTATAAAATTGCAATGGGCGTCACCCTATCAAGGTGGCTCCCTCCTCCTTAAAAGAAGGGGCCTAACTCGGTTTTAAAAAATATTAGATAATATCCAAAAGGATATTTGGAGGGCTTAGTCAAAGTCCCATAAAATAGGAAAATTGACCTCATTTTTCTCACTCAAAAAGTAAATCATCCTTACTTTTAGTGTGTTTAAACAATATGCCACTAGTCTCTCTCCTATGATTGAGATGATCTTTCTTTGATATCTCCATTTTTTCTACTCCAATTGATATCAATGTTGATTAGATGGTTTTCTTACTTCTCCCTCTTTCTAAATCTTCCATTATCTTTATTTTTCACCTATTTGCATCATCTAATTTGATTAAATGTGACCTAAGTTTTGTATATGTTTGTCATCAAACCAATTGCCTATGAATTTGACCCATATTTACCATTTTAGTTGATTAGTATACACCATTGTAATTATCATTTGACTCAATTCAATTTCCTTTTTGTGCACAAACATGTGTTTTAATATTGGCTTATACAATCGCACGTTTGACACTCTTCAAGTTGTATGTTCTACACTATGATTGATCAGATGCCATCATGAAATACACTTTTTAGGTCTTAATCTCTATTAATTGAACATAATATTTATTTTTATGGATAATTTAACATTTAATCCCCATTAAGTGATTAAATTATGTTAATGAAGGGGATTACAAAATTTATTCATAAGTGTGGGGTTAATTATGTGTATAGACAATTAATCCTTTATTAGTCAATGATGACCTGACTAATTTAAAAGTATAGAGGTTTAAGCTCTCCTCTATCTCTATAAATAGGGAGGCCATGTTCCACTCAATTAACCCTTGCTCTAAACCCTACTGATAGATTCCCATTTCTCTTGGAGCTTTTGAGCTTGACTTAGAGATACTCAAGGGACCCCTGTCCCATAAGGAACTCAAGATAATGATGAATCAAATGATGAACTCAAATATAATTTCATTTATGGTTAAGTACTTAGTTATCCTAATGAATCTAGATGCAAGTCAAAAGTTCTATCAGACTTATCTTCAAAATCCTTTCACTTCTCTCCTTTGGGTGGTATAATTCTTTATCATATGATGTACTTGATGCCTCTCTCTTCAACTTACTACTTTGTGTGTTTAGATGTACTACCTTTTTGCAAGACCATAAGCCATCTCTTTCCAAATTTTTCTCAACGGGCGCTAAAAGGAGTACTTTTGGTTAATCTTGCACTTCTGTTGATATGTGGTGATGCATGTCACTTTTGGTTATGTCAACTTCCACAAAGATTTTGGCTACTTCTCACCTTCCACTTCTCCTCTCAAGAATCTAACTCCACCCTTGGGGTTTTCCTCTACTCATGCATCGTCTTCTTTGGCCCTACTGGGATTTTCTTCAACCACTACACCCTCTATAATGCCACATCCCTAGCTTGTCTCCACGAAGTGTTGGACTCCATCGATGCCCTTGACAACACACAATTTATACTTGAGATCACATGATCATTGCTGTATTTTAAGGCATAATTCATGTGTTATTGATGCATGTTATCATACTTTGAGTGCATATTCATTATTCTACGTATTTTTTATCGAAATTCTTCAAATGTATTATGTTAAGGGTTAATCATGTATAAATCAAGATTTTGATTTGAAATAGATTATCCCAATTCTATTTGAGATTTTATTTAAGTTTTAAATGCAAAATAGAAATAGAATAATATTTTCATATATACTCTACAATTATTTACTTTTATTTTATAAATAAGTTGAGTGTATTTTGGAGTTAAAAATTTATCTCTTATTATTTCTCAAAATAAATTTCATAATATGATAGATTATTCAATGTTTGATAAAAAAACATTTGGAATAAAAATGAGTTGTATTCTTAAAGAAATGAATTTCTAATTTTTTAAACTTTTTTAGATTTTTTTCTAAATTTATTTTGAATTGTTGAAAATTTGGTTTTATTGAAAAATATTAAAAATATTATTTTTTTCAGTGGAGGCTGAGGTGGTAGTTGACGTGGCTCGAGTGCTTGCGTGGCGACATGCAGTGACGTGTGTGGCGCACACCTAGCACATGTTAAGGGAGTGATAATAACGTTAAGTATCCTTAATGGGCCAAAATTAATTAAGAAACCCACTGCCCTATTTGTATATAATAACTTGGAAATTTTCAATGTAGGACTATTTTTTTATGTGCAGGTGACGTGATACCATGAGGAGCATTTGATCTCCCAATTTAATCACAATTGTTGATAATCACTTAAGCGGAGGGGTACGTGGTGCAATCCTATTTGATGACAATTCGTGTTATAAAACACGACAAATCTGAACCATCTATTTGAGGAGTTATAATGGTCAGGATTTAAAGTGCCCAATGGACTAACCTTGACACATAACATGATCTGGAGCAACCAATGAAGATCCAATGGACGTAGTGGAATGACAATCTCTCTTCATGAAATGACATGGCAAAATCTCAGCTCTTCAATGGAGATCTGACAGTTGTGATCTAAGGATGCCGATTCGACTCCTTAAGTTTAATCATAACCATTGATTACATCAAAGAGATGATCAGACAACCACGCCTCTTTTTGAATGTTATAAATTCTCTCTCCTTTGATGATGTACGTATTCTTGGATTTTTTTATTAATCATACTTTTGGATAGCTCAATCCTTGAATCATGCTATGGAGTCATTTTTGCATCCAAGGAGTGTTTGAAATTAGGATTTCGTCAAGAGAATAGAGAGAAATCACCCCTTGAACTCTAAAGTTCCATTTTTAAAATAATAGAATAAAAATCCTTGATATGGAAAATTAACTATATCATTTCGAGTGTGGTTTTGTGTTAAATTTTGGGTTTTATTCCTAATCGTTTATAGTCTAGTATTATATTTTAATTTTGAAGCTTAGATTAGGTTAATTTTAATAAAATTTTTCATTGTGTCTCTCTTCATGAAGAAATTTCTTTCTCTTACTTTGCTCTTTGATTTCTCATGGATACAGATCTGATTTAATTGATTTTTGATTTTGTGGATAGATCTTTGAGTCTTCTTTCCCATGATACATTTTCCCTAATTTTTCATCTCAATTCCTCATATAATTTGATCAAATTTTGAAAACTTTTCAAGACCAAACATTAATTATTCTTGGATTGGACGCTCACTTGAGAATCGTTAATTGGATGGTGAATTAACTAGAGGGGGGGGTTAAATTAGTTTCTCTACGTATTAATTTTTAATATGAAACTTATACTTGTAATTATATGATTATTAATACAAATTAAGGCATAAAATATTCCATTCTTATGCATGTTATCATACTTTGAGTGCATATTCATTCATTCTATACAATATAAATTATAAATATCTAAATACATTATTGCGAGGGATAATCATGCATAATCAAAGTTGAGATTATAATTGAGTTTTTAATAAGAGAAAATTACAAAAGAAAATATTTTGATATACGCTCATTAATTTTTCTAGTTTTATTTTCGAAAGAAAATCGGCACATTTTTTTGTTAAAATTTTATTCTCTTATTATTTTTTAAATTAAAATTCAAAGAATGATAGATTATTTAATTTTTGATCAAACAAAAAAAAGATTAAAAAGGAGTTGTATTTTGGAAGTCATTGATGACATGCAACATGATTATTAATGCAAAATAAGGCATAAAATATTCCATTTATATGCATGTTATCATACTTTGAGTGCATTTTTATCATTCTATGCAATTTTATGTTATAATCTCAAAATGCGTTAATTTAGGGTTAATTATGATGAATTAAAGATTAAAGATTTTATAACCCATCTTTACTTGAGATTATAAGTGGTTTTTAAAGTTAAATAATGAGAGAAATCATTTTTATGAACATTCATTTAATTTTCTAAAGTTAAAATCTTAAAGAAATGAATATATTTTTGAAATAAGAATTAAATCTCTTGTTATTGAAATAATTTGACTTCTTTAGAATGATAGATAATTAAATTTCAGATCAAATGAAAGAAATTTGGATTAATTTGGAGTTGTATTTTGAAAGTTATGATTTTTACAATTTTTAGGGATTTTTCTGGATTTTTCCGATTTTATTTTTTGATTTAAAACGTTTAAAATAAATAAAAAATGACAAAAAGAGTTTTGATTTTTCGCGTGGGTCCCACGTGGATGCGACATGGCACTTAGGGCCACGTGGCAGCGCCACGCGGGCCCACGCGACGTACATATATTTATATTCATATTATATACTCTATATAGTAGGGGTATTCGGCCTTCCGTAGACCGGAAGGGTATTCAAACCCCTTAATCCGTCGGGACTTATAAACCCGACGGGTTTCACTAATCTTTTCCGTGTGGGACTAAGTCCCACACAGTGTTTCAATTGCAGGCCACATGGAGCGAGGTTAAACGTTGGATCGGCTAGGCATTGAAATGAGGCGCGTCGATCACGTAGACCGGGGGACCATCGATCGTGATCAAAGACACGTGCGAATTAAGATGGATTATAACAGTCCTGATTAAATCGTGCGCTACTCATCTGGACCGTTGGATCGCGATCTAAAGGATGACATTTCACGCATTTTATAACGCTTATCCACGCGGCGCATCGAGACCGTCCATCCGCGATCTGACGGCCACGACATTTTTGTAACGTTTCACCTTGATGCGTTTAATCTGGACCGTTGAGGGAGATTAAACGCATCCATCCAACGGTTTCACCCAAATTAGCCAATAAAAGCGAAGTGTTTCTTCGTGATTGTAAGACATTCGAGAAGGAATTCGCTCAATCGACCCATCTAAACCTCTCCTCTCTTGAATCTCCCACTTGTAATCACTTCTAGACTCGATTTCACGTCCACGGAGTGTTTATAAGTGAGATTTCATCGATCGATCATGGAGAATTTGTCTCTTGAACACCGATGTTCACATTTGAATTTGTGGAATGAATAGTTGTCGATCCGGCGATCAATTGGATCGATTCGATCGTTATCTCAGGGTTAGAAAACAAGTTCTTCCTCTAATCTATCGTCATGTATTATCAATTTTAGGTTTAGGATCTTAATTTAGTTCAATTTCGTTTTTAATTTCAATTTGTGTTCTTCGTGATTCCGAAAATTTTCGTCCCACTTCACTCTTTAATTTCTCCGCGATTACTAATCCAAATCAAGCGATTTTTGATTCCACGGATAGATCTTTGAGTTATCTTTGTAAATCCATCATTTTCCCTAATTTCTCACCTCAATTCATCATCCAATTTGATCAATTTCCAAAAGATATCTCAAAAATACCTTAATTCCCTGTGGATTCGACCCTTATTTACTCATTGTACCCTTCAATTTATTACAAATTCTCAAAAATTGGTAAGATAGGCTTTATTTTTGACACGAGACCAGTGTGAAATCGACGATCTCGCAGTCTCGTCTCGTCAGTCATGAATTTTTAGTATTTAGTGATTTATTCTAGAATTTTGAATTGATTTGGGATTTATTTTAATTGAAAACATTAAAAACTGGTTTTTATGTGTACGTTGACGTGGGGAATGACATGGCAAGCATGCTTTCATGTCGCCACATGGGTGCGTATATGCGTGACACACGTAGTGCACACGTCATTAGTGTTAAAGCGCCCTTTAAGGGCATAAGCTAATCACAAGAATTGCTTGCCTATTTATAGATACATATTTCTCTTATTTTCTCCATGTGAGACTAAGTATTTGTGCAAGTAGTGTGGCACATCTACATGCATCGAATCGCAACGTAAACGAAGATTTAATCTCGACCTTTAATTTTTGCATAAATGGGGCAAGTACACTACGTGTTCTAATTGAATGATGATTCGCTTTTATAAGCATCAATCAATCTAGGCTATTCATTTGGGATTATAACGGTCTACATTGAATGCTCTTGGTGGACCCTTGTGGATGTGTGGCATTGTTTCAAGCATTCAATGACAATCGAACATTAGCCGTTGATGAAACAATTTATGCAGTCGTTGAAAACACACAATCGTTGGTCAAACAAAATTTATAATTCCGAACTCACAATAAAAAAATATGAAATCAAGTATAGTGTAAAGATCGGGTCGATCCACAGAGAACACGATTGACTTTGATTGAAGGGTTGACTTGGTCAAACATAGGTTTAATTAGGGTTTTTCAAGAAATAAAAGTGATAAAAAATTAATGGAAATGATATGATTATATAAGAGAATATATTTTAAGAATTTTGGAAAATGATTTGACAAAGAAAAGTCGAAAAGTCAAGGTCAAAGCATTGACTTTGACCATCCATTGACTTTCTATAAAATCATAGACGAAAAAAGGAGATAAAATATTACGAATCAGAAACTAGAGAGAAAATGGAAAATTTTGATATATAATTCGTAATTTTTAGACAAGAAGTGGATTTAATATGATTTATTGAAAATAAATGATCAGAAAAATCTCGAAATGAAACACCTCGGTCAAAATCTTCAAATTGACTAAACAAATGATATCCAAATTGAGCAATCTATATATGAATAGAAATCTAACGATTAGAGGATTCCAAAGAGACCAAAATTTTTGAATGTCACCTTTTATTTTAAGAGTAATTGGCCCTGCAAGTCAATGCCCAAATTCAGATTGAAAATGAACACTCGTTGGTCAAACGTCAAATTGGAGGGTCAAATGTTAATGAAATTTTACGAATCAAGGAATCCTATGAAACTAAAATAAAACATTTTGGATTTAAGATTAGGGAGAAATCCTTGTTTCTAAAATCAGCAAAATCCGTACCCAAATTTGGGAAAAATGATGAAAAATCCGATTTCTAAACTTAAATTACCTATCTAAATCTAATCTAAACTACATAAATTGCAAGGGATACGATCGAATCACACTACTAACCCGATTGACATGAATATTGGGCTTCAAATCGCATGGATTGAAGTGTATCTCTTTGGTTTCTTCTTTTTGCGTGCGTTCGACGTTTAAGGGGAGATTTTGATCAATTCTTGCAACAATTCGTGATCAATCTTGGCTAAATATGATCGCAATTGAGTCTAGAACATAGGGGGATCACGAAGAACTTAAGATTTTGCTCCAAAATTGCTTCATGACTCAATCAAAAGTTTGAGTTTACAAAGAGATGAACATCTATTTATTGAGATTTTATTGTGAAAATTGCGGGCTGTTTGATTCGTTGAAGAGACTTTGGACAGCTGAGATTGTGCAAATTTCAGTGGGCCACGATCCCACGTCTCCTTATTTATTTATCGTCGTCTCCTTTAGCAGCCACGTGTCACGTTGTGGTTCACCAATCGTGCGATAAAATCGTGGCCGTATGATTTCATTAATGAAATCGACAGCTTAGAAATTGTCACGTTCCATGATTATGATCGGGTGGACCGGAGTCCACCTAATTAGCGCACCTCAATTGACACGATCGCATCCGATGCACCCCACACTGCCACGTGTCCTGCAAACCTAAGAGAAAGGAAGGGAACATAGTCCCACATGGAAGAAAAGAAGAGGAGAAATCACGTATATAAGATAGAATCACCATAAGGGGTGTGTCGCTCATATGTGCCTAGTACGCCCCCCCTATCTCACTTGGGCCCACTAACCCATGGGCCCATCAACTGCTAGCCCAACATTCATGTGTCCACGGACGCGTCCACATGTCCTTGCGTGGCTCCTCCACGTGTGTGCGCCGTGCCATGTCAGCTTCGCGGGTCTCACGCGATTAAAATACACCCTTTTTGCGATTTTTATAAAGAAATTAAATCCGAAAGACACTTGAAAAATCAAAATAAACTCTAAAAAATTCTATAAAATTCTAGAAACTTCATAACTTCATTTACATAACTCTTTTTCTGACTCAAATTTTCTCCATTGGATCACAAATTTCTTCATCTTTAATATCATGCCACCTAAAATATAAATTCAAACAAGAAAATAGGGTGAATTCAAAATAATCTTAAATCAGCCCGTAAGAATTCTATTTTGCTTTATCCCATCATTCTTTTCTTGAAATTTATTATTTAAATCATCTACTAAAGCCAAAATAAATCAAGGAAAGTGGTTAATTTCTAATCATTTAACCTTGCAAAAGATCAAACATCAATAAAAACACATAATTAACCCTAAATAATGCAAAAATATCAACTATAGTAAAATGACATACCAATGGAGAAAATTCATAAAACTATGATAACATGCATCATAATTACATCAAATAAGCATGAATATTAGCTAAATAAAATAAGAATTTAAGTTAAATATGCATGTTATCAGCCGTTACACGATGATTGCTCTTCACACGATGACGTGACATTATATGGATACTTCATCAAGAATCAGACTGCCACGACTTGATAATGACAATATGTCTCCTAAATTTTAATCACAACCATTGATTGAAGAGAAGAGGGAAATTTGAAGGCCACTCCCAATTCACACTCTATTTAAACCCCCTTTCTTCGAATGGTATACTCATTCTTGGATTTTTGATTGATCAAACCTTTTGGACAATCTAATCCTTGAATATCTTATTTTGATCCTTTTCTAGCCTCATGTTCGCATCCATGGAGTGTTTGAAATCAAGATTTCGTCAAGAGAGTATGAAGAATTCATTGTTTGAACTTTGAATTTTTGTTTTTCAAAATGTATAATGAAAAGCCTCGATTCAGTGCTTAATTGGATAATTTTGAGCATGAGTTTGGGTTAGATTATGTGTTTTCTCCTAATCTTTTGTTCTATGCTATTAGATTTTAATTTTGACCAGTAGATTAGGTTAATTTTATGAAATTTTATAGTTTTATCTCTCTTCGTAATCGAATTTTTTCTCATTATTTTTGCTCTTTAATTTATCTATGGATACTAATCTAAATTGAGTGATTTTTGATTCCGTCGATTTTGTCTTGGATTCTTCTTTCTAAAAATTTGAGATTTCATAATTTCTCACTCCAATTCGTTGTTTAATTTGATCAAATTTTGAAGACATCTAAAACATTTTCCTAATTCTTTGTGGATTCGACCCTTATTCACCATTATACTAATCAATTCATGATTAAATCCTCGAATTAGTGAGTCCATAATTTTTTTTGACATGTGAATATGTGTTTTCAACAACTGTATGATCTCGTTTTGTCATTTATGTTTTCCTAGCTCTTTATTTGAGTTTGCTTATTGTGCGCTCATATTCTCACGTCCCTCATACACTAGATTTTCTTTGAAACTGGATAGGGTATCCAAACCACCCACGCTAGTCCCACGAGGAGACAATCCCCCTAGAGTCATTCCTCACCTTGTTAATCCCTTTGTAACAATTACTAACTGACCAAGTTAGCCAAATCAAAGTTCAAGATTTTTATCTAACTCACTAGAAAAGTGCGATCATGTGGTTGTCAAAAAAACATTTCCATTAAATACCAAAATCATTCATTTAAGGTTTAATTATGATTTAATTAGGATTTAGGTGAGTAAGGGTTGAATCCATGGAGAATTAGGATAATTTCTTGAGATACTTTTAAATTCGATCAAATTGGATGGTGAACTTAGATGAAATTGTTTTTGGAAGGAAGACTCAAAGATCTATCCATAGAGTCAAACATCACTCAATTTAGAATCAAAGAGCAAAGTAAGAGATAGAAAAAATTTTGTGAAGAGAGAGAAAATGATGAAATTAACTAAAATTAACCAAATTTAAGCTTTGAAATTGAAATCTAAGGCTTAATGACAAAAGATTAGGAGGAAAGCACGTAATCTAACAAAAAATCATACTTAAAATGACCCAATTAGTTGCCTGATCAAGGCTTTTCATTCTATGTTTTCAAAAATGAATTGACACCCAATTGCAATGTGCCATGTACCCCTCCACTAAAGTGAAAATGGAGGGTTAAGATGAAATATCTTTTCTTTGTGCTGATCTGATGCTACCAATACTACCACATCACCTTTAATTGAATAGACTAATCTCAAATTGGAAAAGTTGATGCATTAAATTTTAAAATTAATGCATAAAGTATAAATATAACATGAGTTTTTATAATCAATTTCAGTCCATTTAACACAAATGACTCTACTTAATACATGCCACATGTGCACCACGTGTGCGCCATGTGACACATTCACACGCCGCGTGGTGACATGCATGCATACCTGTCAAGTCAGCCCACACTTATAAAAATAAATATTTTATCATTTTTAATTAAAATAAATTTAAAATTATTCAAATTAAATTCAGAAAAATTCTAGAAAAATGCCTAAAAATTAGAAAATAATATCTTTCAAAATACAACTCCTTATTTAATCCAATTTTTATGTTTGATCACATATTAAATAATATATCATTCGATGTAATTTAAAAAATAATATGAAAATAGATTTTTAACTAAAAAGTACACTCATCTTTCTTGAAAAATAAAACTAAATAATAGATTGTGAGAGAGATAATTTTGATATTAATACTAATCTTGAATTGCCACTAGTTTGTAATTCTAATTATACATTTAGTAAGACTAATATCTGTGTTTGATTTCAGGGTTTAAAATATAAGTTGATATGATGCAAGGCATCTAGTTTAAGTTTAATGTTACTAACTTAAGAGTTAAATATTTATGTTTATATTGAGGATGGTTATTTTGTTATTTCCTTTCCTCTCTCTCTCTAACCCGACAGTATATAAGGAGGTTAGGGTTTTTTGAAAAAATGTGCCGAGCTTAGAGAAAAGAAACGACGTCTCGTTGGGCGATTTCAGATTCTCTCCTTTCGACGATCTTTGTGAAGAAAGCAGAACGTGCGAAGAGGGATCTTCATCTGGCACTTTGCTTTCGGCGATCTTTGTGAAGAAAGAAGAACGTGCGAAGAGAAATCTTCATCTGGCACTTTCCACTCTGCGATCTTTGTGAAGACTAAAGTACGTGCGAAACGCAAGGTTCATTTGTCATTTGATTCTAACCCTCTTCCGTAGTGGTTATCACCAATAGAAACCATTTTGAACGTTATTGTTTATTTTGTGGCCTTATTCGAATCTGTTTCTAGGTAGACTTCAAAATCATGAGTTCTTTTAGTCCTGCATCGATTTAGGTCTCAGTCTGTCGATTCGAGTATTTGTTAATCATACAATCGTACATTTTGTGCTTTGTTAAAAGATTGATATCGATACTTGCATTCTCTAAATTACTTACCTGTTGTTTTTGTTAGATTCTGCATTCGAACAACAGTACGTTTTTTGTTTTTAAAGGAAATCGATTTAAACACATTGTCAAGCAGTTGCATATCTCAATCTCCGCTCGACCCTCTTGAATAAATTAATCTTGAGCATCTTGTTTATCATTAGATATTCATATTGTGTTTTTCTCTAATTTCTACTGTCAGCGAATTAGTTCTTAAATACACTACAGATTGTGTTCATCCAGTTTTTCTCGTTGTTAGTGACTACTCATCGTGTGTTTTAATAAATTTTTGTATGATTGAAAAATCGATCCTCCTAAATCAATTTCCGATAATCTATATCTTTGTCAAGTTCAAGTTTGTTTTGTAATAGTGAAGTACCATATCTAAGGTATTACTGCAACAACAGTCATTCAGCAAAGGTATATCAAGTTGAATATCATTTTTTTTATTACTAAATTTCATTCTATTAATCCTACCTGGAGTATTCTTATTATTTAACTTGATCGCTGCCGTATCTGACAACGTGGTATCGACGAAGGTAAATCAAGGTACGGATTGATATTCTCTAAACTTTATAAATAATCTACATATCCTACTTGCTTAAATATTTGAACCGCTTAAAGTTTGACAGAAAAGGAGCAGTGGTACGTATTCTATCTCATTAGATTATCCCATTTTCATTGCATATTCAGTTGTCTCTTATTTTTTAATTAACGCCTGTCCTCCATACTTAGTTTAGTTCATCTTAATTGTTTACTAAGCTCCGTATACCTGCTACATTACATTCATATTCCTCACCGAGCTCGGGTTAAGTCGGTGAGTGTTAAGCTCGATCCGTCAGTGAGATTAGGCGAGAGTCAACTCTGTTTTTAGGACAAAAGTCAACTCGAGATTTAATTTTAAGTCGAAGTCAAATCTACTACCTTAGAACTCAACCTTAGGTCAAGTCAACCCTACTTAGGTCGAGTCAAACCGTATTGGTCAACGGTCAACCCCCGAGTCAACGAAGTCGGAAAGTCAACTCTAGGTCAACGGTCAACCCCGAGTCAACGAAGTCGAAAGTCAACTCTAGGTCAACAGTCAACCCCGAGTCAACGAAGTCGAAAGTCAACTCTAGGTCAACGGTCAACCCCGAGTCAATAGAAGTCAAGAAAGTCAGCGTCAGTCGAGCGAGAGTCAATCTTAGCATTAAGTCAACACTTGACGAAGAGTCATCCCTAGTCGAGTAGGGAAGAAGCAATCGAAACGTCATTTCGATTTCACACACACGCGAGGGATCGAGAGTCTCATTCGTTGAGACAAGAAGGAGTCTATACTCGGGAGCAGGAAGACCGAGTGAAGCCGGAAGACGAGGTCTCAGTTTATCGGTGGTTTGTGGCATTAGCAGAAGAGGCACGACAGGGCGTGACGGGACGAGCGATCGTGTGGAGGTCAACCTGAGGGAGTCAGGGCGTCCAGGAGCCGAGGAGGTCGAGGCCTAGTGGGTAGTGCCGTAGGGACAGGTAAAGGTGAGTGTTAGGTTTGCCGTAGGGGGCAAACATAAACCCTTGTATTCAAACATTGTCCTTCACTCTTTAAGTGGTGAGAGGATTAGGTTTCATTTGGCGAGGAGGAGGCTCCGAGTCCATAGCACTCGGGACTGGATTAAGGGACATTAGGTCCCCCAACCAGTATAATAATATCCTGAGCACTGAGAAAGGAAAGTGTGAGTGATTAATCCACGAATCGTAGTAAACTATTAATCAGAATTTGATAATTTGAAAAATAACTCATAAACCTAATTCACCCCCCCCCCCTCTTAGGTGAATCCATCACCACCTTGGGAACTTCATAGATGAACGTATGTGAAAGTATTTTTCTCTTTTTAGTTGTATTTTAAACTCAAATGAAATCTTAGATATAAATAGGGATAATATATTTAAAATTGAGTTTTGATTTATACATGATTAACCCTTAGATTAATGTATTTTGAGAATTTTGATTTAAAATGAATATAATAGTGAATATGCATCAAAGTATGATAGCATGGATAATAATGGAATGATTTATGCCTAAAAATACACTAATAATCATGTAATCTTTAGTATTAATTGCATGTTATTAGTCGCTCATGCTCTCGATTAGGGGCCTTGATGGATATTGTGTGGCTAAAATAAACTCAAGTGAACTATGGGTACAAAACAGAATTCAAACTAAATCAAAGAGAAATATATAAACTAAATCTAAATTTAAAATTTGGAAACTATAAAAAGTAAATTTCTAAAATGAAAAATTCCTTGAAGAATTGCTTTAATTTCTACCTTTGACATTAACTTTTGCCTTTGACTTCGACCTATGGCAAAAGTTACCCTTGAATATCTTAAAGAAACTGAAGATAATCAAATTTGACTAAAGAAACTATACTCAATGACTTGAAATGAAAATGCTAAATCCTATATGATTTCTTGACCTGTATGATGTAATGAAGTCAAAATTGTCTCTAAAATGCCCTAAATTATTACTGAAATAACTAACTTACACAAAAAAATAAATTTTATATGAAATTAGGCCTAAAAGATAATTTGTTGAAAAACTCAAAATATAATAGATATCTAACGTAGAGTAATTAAAAATCAAACCTTAAATTATCTGAATTCAGATAAAAATACAAGGTATAGTCAGACTCAAATGAGAAAAATGGCATATAATCAGATTGATTCCTCTATATTGAGAGAACTCATGTTGAAGATTCCATAATTATTTGACATACATGAGTATTCTATGAAGATTACATCATCATTGCTTGAATAAAATTTACCTACCTCCTCCTTATCAAGAAACAATAGAGCATGTATATATAAATATTCAAATTTTGGTTAAATCTACAACTTCACAAAATATTATCAACAAGGGTAATATTATGCAATAAGAGTTATGCTTTTTCAGGGAAGAAAGAATACCCTTATAAATCTTGAATAATTATCTACAATAACTACTGAATAAAACTTCCAAACCAAGTTGGCTTATTTTTTGAAAACAAATGGGTAAATGTGAAAATAGATCGTAAAGTTAATTTTGTAGATCTTTGTGTTTTTGGCATATCTATCTTACAATTCTTCATTTTTAGATTTTAAGGGCCAAGTTTTATGCTTATTCTGTCAATTCCAATTTCCTTTAGTTATGATAGGTCATGTGTCTCATAATTATCAGTTTATTAATCTTGTATCAAATAATTATAATATTAAAACAAAGAGAAATCCATCTTGTTTAGAAATCAAATCAAGCATAATATTGAATTATGGTCAACATTTTAAGGAATTAGGTTTTCTATCATGTCAATGAAAATTGAGTACAATATAAAGATCAAATGAGTGAAGAATTATGGAAAATTAGATTTTTTCTGTAGGAGGATTGAACACATGATTAAAGATAAAATAAATAATGCCTTTCCCTAAACAATGATCAACCATAGCGACAACAATTATTCAAATTCATAGAAAATTTGATCTCTTGAAGAATACAATGATCCACTTCATCTCATGTGCAAAACTAGCCTTAGTTCGGTACTCTTTGGTAGTGTTGGAATGAGGTGCCATTCTAATGTGCAATTTTATCACTATTAAATTATTCTAATGAATAATGTGCATGGATTTATTGTGTGCTATCAGGTTTTTTTTCATTGTGTGCTACTCAGGATTTATTGTGTGCTATCAGGTTTTTTAACAAACAATTTGCTTGTTTTGTGCTTCAATTTGAGTTTAAAATTGTAAAATACTCATGTTTGACCATTTCAAGGTCAAAATGGAAAAATAATATCGATTGAAGGCCTTAGTGAAGGATTTCTGATTGAAGGCTTTACCCTTTCATATTTTGGATTCATAGGATAAAATGACATGAAACAATACGAACAATATAGGAACTTGGAGATTATTTCATCCAAAATTAAGTCTCCTTTAGAAGGTGTTATGTTTTAAAAAATTAAAAATTTAAATAAATATTTCTAATTTCCATAATTTTCTAAATTACTTTGCTTTTTAGGGCATCCTTGAAAAAACAATGTTTTTACTCACTAGACAACACTACTGCCTAACCTTTTCATTGATACAATCTAGAGCATGTGATGATGGGCTATTGATGTAAAGGCTCGTATCAAATTTATGCTTTTAGTATCCTCTCTATTCTCCATTTGGTGGTGCCACATGTCATCATCACAAAGCATTTTGATTTTGATGAAGCCATATCAACAGATAATGCTCCTCATGATTATCAAGATAAGATTCAATGACTCAAACTCAGTATCTTCCTCTCCTTAAGAAGGGGTGGCATCACCAAATCCATGCTGTCTCATCCCATTGAAGAGATGACCTTGTGTCTTGGAATGGTTGCTATAATCCCTTGACTAAACACGCCATGTTTTGGCAATATTATAGCCAATTTTACATGGAATTAACACTTTAGTCTTTTTGGTGTAAAGGTTATCCTAGATGATTCTAGACTAATTTTTCCTCCGATTCGCACAAAAAATTGATCTAGGAGTTTCTAATTTGATAGAGAAATTTGTGTTTGAATATTGAAACTCACTTGATGCAATTGTGCATAGAATACTGATAACATGCTAAATAAACATTATAAAACATGATTTTTGATGCATATTAAGGTATAAATAATTTCATTTCCATGCATGTTATCATACTTATATGTATTTTTCTATCATTCCACAATAAATCATTATAATCTCAAAAACACTTGAAATTAGGGTTAACTATGATGATTTAAAAGTTAAATGATTAATAACCCATCTTTACTTGAGATTATAGATGTTTTTAGAGTGAAAATAATGAGAGAAAACGTTTTATAAACATTTATTTATATTTTCTTAAAAATAAATGTGTTTTTGAAATAAAATTTAAAACTCTCATTATTTATCAATTTTTAAAAATCCTTGCGTGCCACGTTGCATCCACGTGGGTCCCGCGTTGTGCCTACGCGGCATGATGCGATGTATTTATATTTACTTATATAGTTTATAATATGTATAGCCTTTCGTTTATCGGCAGGGATTATTAATCCCATAAATACGTTGCACCTTATAAACCCAATGCCTTCTTTTAATTTTCTTCGTGTGGGACTAAGTTCCACGGAGTTTATTTTTTTATGCAGGTCATGTGGCTAAAATCGAGGCGTTGGATCACGATCGGATCGAGCCGATCGAGTGCACCCACGGACCACCGGATCAGATCAAAAGCACGTGCCATTAATTTAGGAGTTATAACGGCTGTGATCCCATCGCGCGAGATGCATCCGAAGCGTTGGATCACGATCCAACGGAGGCGATCAAATGCATTTTATAAACGCATCTCAACGATCGCATCCAGACCATCGATCGAGATCCAACGGCCACGATATTTTTGAAACGGTCCACGGTGGACCATTTCATCGTAACCGTCGATCGTTTTGGTTGGACGGTTACGCCCAAAATGTGTATAAAACGAGGTGTTTCTCAGATGTTCAAACCATCCGAGTTAAAAATCAAAGCAATTGATCTGTCTAGACACCTCCCCTCTCGTTTCTCTCAATCCCATCGTGTTCTACACTCATTTCCGCACTTCCGGAGCATTTGATATTGAGATTTGGCCATGTAGATTGGTAGAAATCGACGCTTGAACTCACCATCGCGTCCTTCGGTATTTTCGACGATTAATCAAGTTAATTGTGCTAATCTGATTGCTAATCATGGTTACGGGAAGCGTTTTTTGCTAATCTTTCATCCATTTATGTTTGATTTCAATTTATATTAGGATTTAAGGTTTAATTTTGTTTAATTTTCATTGAATTCGCGATATTTTCGTTTGAAAATTTCTCTCCACTTCGATCTTCAATTTCTCCGTGAAATCAAGACCAAATTTGATGATTCTTGATTCTGTGAAATCGATTTGAAGTTCTCTTTCATAATTTACCATTTTCCCCAATTTCTATCATCAATTCATCATCTAATTTGATCAATTTCAAAGAATACATCAAGAATTTCCTTATTTCCTTGTGGATTTGACCCTTATTTACCATTATACCCCTCAATTCTAGACATTTTCATCAAATTGGTAAGTTTGGAAATATTTTTGATGCGAGACGGTGTGAAATCGACGACCTTGCGGTCCCGTCTCGTCAAATGGCGCCATTGCCGGGGAATTAAGGCAATTTTTGATCAAATTAGTCAATTTTGACTTGGTCAACTCGGATTTTTCTCTTATTTTCTTAAAATTCACGCAATTTCAATCATATTTTGAGTGATCCAAAGTAGAAATCAATCTATGAGATCCTTAATTTGATAAGATTAGTGATTTTCTCCCCTTTTCTAAGGATTACATGCAATCACTTCTTCAAAATCGCGTTAAGAACGCGTAACTCTCACAGAGACCGACATTCAGGCACGATTGATCTCACTTTTTAATATATTTTAAGTATTTATAATTTATTATCCATCTAAGTATCCGATCCACTCTTCATAAGAAGACGAACAACCTGGAGAGTACGGAATAATCCCCTAGAAATATACCTCTTTTAACGATCCTCACAAACTCCTGAAGCTACCGAGACTGACACTACTGAGATCGATTCAAGCTTTGATCCCACCGAACCAGTAGAAATGGCCCAAACTGATGAGGGAAATGCTAGGAAATGCCTTAGTGACTATGCTAGGCCCGTCCTTCAGCGACCCATCACTAGAATTCATGCACCCCTAGTAAGAGGGGCAAATTTTAGAATAGACTCCCATGTTATGAGCATGCTTCCTATCTTCTATGGTAAGCCTTCTGAAGATCCCTATAGACATGTAGATGAGCTTTCTCAAGTTTACAAAATAAATCACCTTCAAAATGTCCTCGCCGACACGATGAAGATGAAACTCTTTCCCGCTACCCATAGAGATAGAGCCAAAGACTGGTTTTTGAAGTTAGGGAAAGAATTCACAAGTTGAACTGAGATGGAGGAGGATTTTTTGAGAAAATACTATTCGGTAGGGAAAACCACTTCCGTCCGAAAAGCCATCCGAGAGTTTACCCAAGGCTCGAGTGAAACCTTCCACGAGGCCTGGGAGCGATTAAGAGATCTTACGAGGGAATGTCCACACTATGGAGTGTCTAACCATGAACTAACGCAGATATTTTATGACGGGTTAGGCATGCAAGATAGATATCTTTTGGATGCAGCTAGCGGCGGCACCTTCATGAGCAAATACGAAGATGACGCGATGGAACTCATCGAAACGGTGACGGAAAATAGTCACCATAATGCGGCGAAACCATTTGGAAGAGGTGCAATGCCAAAAGCTCTCGATGCCAAATCAGCGAAGACGGGGATGCTCCTCGAAAGGATCGACAAAATGGCAGAAGTCCAGAACTTACTATTGGACCGACTCAACATCCGCAGCGGTTCCAAAGGACTTGCCCCTATCTCACTCCAAGAAGCGTCACCATGCGCAACTTGCTCGAGATTCGACCAAGTTGAATTAGATTGCCAAGGGCAAGGCATGTATAGACAAGGTCCATCGGGAGGACCCAATCAACAGGGACGACCTAATTATCCAGGTAATTATTGTAACCAATATAATACCCCTATTTTTAACAATTCTTCGCAGAATAATGGATATAGGAGGAGCAACGATCAACCCTATCCTCCACAATATAACGGTCAGCAAAACTACCCTAATCAAAGGCAGTCAACGTTCGTCCCGCCGACTCAACCTCAAGCATACACGCAAGCTCCACGCCAGACCATGCCGGCATCCGACCCGATCCTCGGCGCGATCTTGCAGCTGATGGAGCAAATGACAAGGATGAACTCACGCGTGGATGAAATTCAAGACTTCGTCAAGACGAACGTCCAACCTACGTCAGATAAAAAGGGTAAGCAAGTAACTTTTACTGACCAATTACCCTCGTAGGCCATGACAAATCCAAGGAATCAAGGAGCCTCGTCGACCCAGACACACAACATCAACCATGTACACGTCGACGAGGAAGCCGTTGAATCAGCATTGGCCATATCAAGCCTTCGGAGTGGGAAAGCTCTGCCGGATCCATCCAAAGGATCACCCTTTCCACCAAGGCCAAAATGAAGAAAAAGAAACGCCAATTATCGTCGAGCAAGATAGTGATTCGAAGGAAGAGGAAGAATAGGTTATGGCTGAACCTAACGCTAAAAAATATAAGCCTCATGTGCCTTATCCTCAAGCCCTAAATCGACCAAAAGCCAAGACTAGTGAAACCGATGACAACCTACTAGATGCCTTTAAAAAAGGTGACAATAACCATTCCGTTGATAGATGCCATCAAGCATATCCCTTCATACGCTAAATTTCTAAAAGGCATATGTATTCCCCATAGAAATCCCAAAAGGATCCAACTTAGTGAGACGGTAAGCTCCATCATGATGAATTCCTTACTCGTAAAAAAGAGAGATCCGGGAGCACCCATGATTACGAGTGAAATAGGAGGAATGTCCTTCACTAGATCCCTACTAGATACATAAGCTAGTATAAACATACTCCCTAAAGATGTATTCGACCGTCATCATGTAGGGGAGCTACAACCTTTCTTAGTAGAACTATGCTTAGCCGATGGATTAGTTAGGAAACCTCATGGATTAGTAGAGGATGTCATCGTAAGAATAGAGGATTGTTATTTCCCGGTAGACTTCTTAGTGGTCGACATGAAAATGACTAAGGAGCTGAGCCAAGCCCCGATTATCTTAGGACGACCCTTCCTAGCTACCGCAAAAGCCGTAACCGATTGGGGGAAAGGAGAAGTAATTCTGAAGGTGGGAGAGCACATTGTGAAGGTCGACATCAACAAACTTATGAAATACCCTTCACGAGCTTCCGAAGACTTGGGCGCTATCGACTTCGCAGACGACCAGGATATAGACGCTTGCGTAGAAGAAGTCATGATGATCGATGATGAAGCACGATATGAGGAGCTTCCTATGGACGAGCCAACTTTGGGGCTCAAAACTCTCCTGTCTACACTCAAGTATGCCTTCCTTGATGAAGAGAAAGCAAAGCCAGTAATTATTTCGTCCAAGCTGGACATGAAGCAAGAAGAACAACTACTGGAGGTTCTAAGGAAAAATAAAGAAGCAATCGAATGGACCCTGACGGATCTAAAAGGGTTGGACCCTTCACTATGCACTCATCGCATCTTCCTAGAGGATGAGTCGAGACCCGTTAGGGAGCCCCAGAGACGACTCAACCCAAGGGTATGGGAGGCCGTGAAAGAAGAAATTCTTAAATGACTAAATGCAGAAATTATCTGCCCTATATCCGATAGCTAATGGGTGAGTCTGATACAAGTTGTTATGAAGAAAGCCGGAGTAACGGTCACGACGAACGAGAAAGGCAAGGAAATCCAGACGCGCCTACCGACGAAGTGGAGAGTCTGCATCGACTACCGAAAGTTGTACTACGCGACCAAGAAGGACCACTTCCCGCTACCGTTCATCGACCAAATCCTGGACCGACTAGCAGGATCAAAGTACTTCTGCTTTCTCGACGGATATTCAGGCTACAATCAGATTGCTATCCACCCCGACGATCAAGAGAAGACGACGTTCACCTGTTTGTTTGGCACCTTCGCCTTCAAACGCATGCCATTCGGACTGTGCAACGCCCCCGCGACCTTCCAACGATGCATGACGGCAATCTTTTTTGACTTTCTTGGCAACAACTTAGAAGTCTTCATGGACGATTTCTCCGTCTTTGGAAACGACTTCGAAAGTTGTCTTGGTCACTTGAAAAAGATACTAGAGGTATGTGTCAGGAAACGACTGGTACTCAGCTGGGAGAAATCTCACTTTATGGTACAAGAGGGAGTAGTGCTCGGGCACATCGTCTCGGGAAAAGGCTTAGAAGTGGATAAGGCCAAGATAGAGGTCATCCAAAACCTCCCTCTACCAAGTACCGTCAAAGACTTAAGGAGCTTTCTCGGGCATGTCGGCTTCTATAGGAGATTCATCCAGGACTTCACAAAAGTCTCCAAGCCCCTCACCACCCATCTTTGCAAAGACAAGGATTTCATCATCGACGAAGAAGGGAAGCGCGCATTCACGATGCTGAAGCAAGCACTGATCGAGGCACCGATTCTACAAAGTCCTAATTGGGACTTACCCTTCGAGATCGTGTGTGACGCTTCGGACTATGCGATGAGAGCAGTCTTGGGGCAACAACTTGACAAGAAGCCGATGACCATCTGCTATGCAAGTAAGAACCTAATCGAAGCTCAAATAAACTATACGACTACGGCGAAAGAGCTTCTTGCGGTGGTCTATGCTCTCGAGAAGTTTCGGCCTTACATATTGGGGAGCAAGATCATCATCTACACTGATCATGCGGCCCTGAAATACTTGCTCTCCAAGAAAGAGGCCAAACCACGACTCATACGATGGGTGCTGCTCCTTCAAGAATTTGACTTGGAGATAAAAGACAAGAAGGGCAGCGAAAATTCGGTGGCGAACCACTTAGCGCGTCTCCACATCTCGGAGGAGAGGACATCGGAGATACATTTCCAGATGAGCATCTCCTCGTCATCTTGACTCACGCCCCCTGGTACGCGCACATCATCAACTTCATCGTCACTGGATCGATCCCGGAGCATTGGAAGCGGCACCAAAAAGATAAGTTCTTCCATAAGCTTAAGTACTATTTCTGGGAAGAACCGCTTTTGTTCCACCTAGGATACGACCAGATTATCCGACGATGCGTACCAGAGGAGGAGCAAAGAGACATAATGGCGATGTGTCACTCATCGACATGTGAAGGACACTTCGCGACACGAAAGACGGCGGACAAGATCCTACAGAGTGGCTTCTACTGGCCCTCCATCTTCATGGACGCCCACCGTTTCTACACGGAATGCCTAGAATGTCAAGTGGCGATCAACATCTCCAAGCGAGATGAGATGCTAATGCGGCTAATCCTTGAGGTAAAAATCTTCGACCTTTGGGGGATAGATTTCATGGGAATTTTCCCACCTTCTGACAGGAAAGAGTACATATTGGTGGCGGTGGACTATGTGTCCAAGTGGGTCGAGGCAATCTCCACTAGGACAAACGATCATCGGGAGGTTCTGCGATTCATCACACGATGCATCTTTGCCCGATACGGTTGTCCAAGGGCCATCATTAGCGACGTCGGCTCACACTTCAATAACTCTCACTTCCGGGAGCTGTTGAAGAAGTACGGAGTACACCACCTCATCACCATGCCATACCACCCCCAAGCGAATGGGAAAGTAGAGGTTAGTAATCGAGAAGTCAAGACTATTCTTAAAAAGATAATTCGTCTAGATAGGAAGGATTGGGCACACAAGCTCTCCGACGCATTATGGGCATACAAGACACCCATCGGGATGTCTCCCTTCCGGCTCATCTTCGGGAAAGCCTGCCACCTTCCGGTTGAGCTAGAGCACCGAGCCTATTGGGCTATCAAAAAGCTCAACCTCGCATTGGACGAAGCAGGGAAAGAACAACTTCTCCAGCTTCATGAGTGACAAGAGTTGAGGCATGACGCGTACGAGAACGCGGCGATCTACAAGGAGAAGACCAAGGCCTTTCACGACCGACACATCCAACGACGATCATTCCAGGTCAACGATAAGGTCAGGCTCTACAACTCGCGCCTTAAGCTCTTCCCTGGAAAGCTGCACTCTAGATGGGATGGTCCCTATGTGGTTCTGGAATTGTTCGACGGAGGAGCGGTACTCATCTCTGACCCTAAAACCGGTCGACAATTCAAGGTAAACGGCCATCGTCTCAAGCCGTACCTGACCAAAAAGCCACCCGCACCGACAGATAAGGTAAATCTGCATCTTCCCGAGCACTCGAGGACGTGACGGTATCACCCTCGACCCATCAGTAGTCGTAGGTTTTATTTTTGTTTATTCTTGCCAAAGACGTTAAACTTAGAGCTCTTAGGAGGCACCCCAAGATTATCTTACATTTTTAGTTTTATATTTTTTTTATTTCAGTTTTTTTAGACATCGGAGAACTACATTAGGAAAGGGCGCACCTACACCGGAAATTCCACGAGCATCACGGACTAATGAGCTTTTCTAAACCTATCTCACCGCACTTTTATATTGTTTTCATGCCATGATTCGATAAGTTTTTCACATGAGCATGTAGTTTTCATTGAGGGCAATGAAAGATTCTAGTTGGGGGGTGAGGATTTAGAAAAAGCTTTACCATTTTCAAAAATTTTAAAATTCTACCTTTTAAAAACTCCTAATTTTCAAAATTTTGATCTAATCTACCCCACCTTAGAAGTCTTTTCATCTAGAGATCTGACCTACTAGAGATGTAGAAGTGAGGACCTTATAGTCCATATGATTACATTTTGAGTAATAAAGCCAAATGATCTAGAGAGACCAATGGATTAGATTTAGTGGTTGACTTCTTTGGGGTTGGGTATCTAACAGGCACCAAGGAAAAAGAGCAATCAGATGTTGAAATGTTATGTGATTGAAAAAGGAGAGTATTTGAGAGAAAATAAATTCCATCCCCTACCTATTATTAGCCAAAACTGCTTAGTATAAGGAATTTCTCGATTCTAGACTTTCCCCTTTAAAGAGTACAATGATCCATAAATTTTTGTAGCACCTATCTTTCCTTATAGGCATGCAATCTTTCTTTTCCAAAGTAGTCAAGTAGTTAGACCAATTTGTTTTAAACTTCGCTTTTGATGATGAACACTCCCAAGTGAACTCACATATCCATCTCACCTTCCATTTTTCCTCCCACATGTACTTATACCTTCACTACACTTCATTTGTTACACACTCTCTTCAGAAATCCTAAAACTCCTCCACATCATCATTCTAGTCTTCTGAAATGCTTAAAAAAAGAGAGAAGAAGAAAAGAAAGAGGAGAAAAGTAAAAAGAAAGAGAGAAATAAGAAGTTACAAGAATGAAAATAAGTAGGAACATCTTCTACCCTTATCTCTACCTCCACTATCATCTCCACCATCTACCCTATCCATCACCATCCACCTAACTTGGGAGTATAATTATCATAAGTGGTACCTTCTTTGTTTTATAATCCACTTTGTTTTGTCAGCATATTTGCTTTTAGCCAAGTCATACCCTTAGAAATAATATCTTTTACTTCCTTCAGTCTCCTCACACGATGCATCCAAGATAGGAATCCTTTTGAATTGCACTCTTTTAAGAGGAAAGCGTGTTGAGGGGAATTCTAAGTACTAAGTAGCCTCCATTTTGAGAGAAGGAGTGATATGTTTATGGAGAGGGTAAGGAATTACATCCACTCATGAGAGAGTGAGTATATTTTTAGCACCATAGCATCATACCTCTGATAGGCTCACCTTGATTACAATCAAGAATTAGACTTGAGCATTAGCCGATGAGCACTACCCTAACATGCACTAAAGAAGTCAACCTAGAGATGGAATCTAGATCATTATGGCCTACACTATGAGGAAGACGTGATCATACATTTATACACTTCACCTTTTTAGTAGTAGGATCAAAGGATGAAAAGACTTTCTAGGGAGATCATATAGTAAATTGCTAAGAGACTAGCAATAATTTAAGTTGGGGGGTGTGATAACATGCTAAATAAACATTATAAACCATGATTTTTGATACATATTAAGGTATAAATAATTTCATTTCGATGCATGTTATCATATTTATATGTATTTTTCTATCATTCCATAATAAATCATTATAATCTCAAAAAAACTTTAAATTAGGGTTAACTATGATGATTTAAAAGTTAAATGATTAATAACCCATCTTTACTTGAGATTATAGATGTTTTTAGAGTGAAAATAATGAGATAAAATGTTTTATAAACATTTATTTATATTTTCTTAAATTAAAAATCCTTAAAAATAAATGTGTTTTTGAAATAAAATTTAAAACTCTCATTATTTATCAATTTTTATAATTTAGAATGATAGATAATTAAATTTCGGATCAAATGAAAGAAATTCGGATTAATTTGGAGTTATATATTAAAAGTTATGAATTTTCTATTTTTAGGGATTTTTTCTGGATTTTCTCTAAATTAATTTCGATTTTTAAAGAATAAAATGATTTAAATAAAGGCAAAAAGGGGTATATTTCCGCGTGGCACCCACGTGGATGCGACGTGGCACGCAAGGCCACGTGGCAACGCAACGCGGGCCCACGCGGTGCCTACGCAGCATGATGCGACGTATTTATATTTACTTATATAGTTTATAATATGTATAGCCTTCCATTTATCGGAAGGGATTATTAATACCCTAAATACGTCGCACCTTATAAACCCGATGCCTTCTTTTAATTTTCTCCGTGTGGGACTAAGTTCCATCGAGTTTATTTTTTATGCAGGTGACGTGGCTAAAATCGAGGCGTTGGATCACGATCGGAGCGAGCCGATCGAGTGCACCCACGGACCACCGGATCAGATCAAAAGCACGTGCCATTAATTCAGGAGTTATAATGGCTGTGATCGCATCGCGCGGGATGCATCCGAAGCGTTGGATCGCGATCCAACGGAGGCGATCAAATGCGTTTTATAAACGCATCTCAACGATCGCATCCAAACCGTCGATCGAGATCCAACGGCCACGATATTTTTAAAACGGTCCACGGTGGACCGTTTCATCATAACCATCGATCGTTTTGATCGGACGGTTACGCCCAAAATGTGTATAAAACGAGGTGTTTCTCCCATGTTCAAACCATTCGAGTTAAAAATCAAAGCAATTGATCTGTCTAGACACCTCCCCGCTCGTTTCTCTCAATCCCATCGTGTTCTACACTCATTTCCGCACGTCCGGAGCATTTGAGATTGAGATTTGGCCGTGTAGATCGGTAGAAATCGACGCTTGAACTCACGATTGCGTTCTTCGGTATTTTTGACGATTAATCAAGTTAATTGTGCTAATCCGATTGCTAATCGTGGTTAGTGGAAGCGGTTTAAGCTAATCTTTCGTCCATTTATGTTTGATTTCAATTTAGATTAGGATTTAAGGTTTAATTTCATTTAATTTTCATTGAATTCGTGATTTCTTCGTCCGAAAATTTCTCTCCACTTCGATCTTAAATTTCTCCGCGAAATCAAGACCCAATTCGATGATTCTTGATTCCGTGGAATCGATCTGAAGTTCTCTTTCATAATTTACCACTTTCCCCAATTTCTATCATCAATTCATCATCTGATTTGATCAATTTCGAAGAATACATCAAGAATTTCCTTATTTCCCTGTGGATTTGACCCTTATTTACCATTATACCCCTCAATTCGAGACATTTTCATCAAATTGGTAAGTTTGGAAATATTTTTGACCTCGAGGCCGTGTGAAATCGACGACCTCGCGGTCCCATCTCGTCAAATACTCAATCCAACAATAATTGGACCCTTTTTTTTTTCCAATAAACTAAATGTTAGTGTTGACTAATGCTTGCATGAAGACACTTAGATAGGTTTTTTTCTCTTAGATAAGTGATTGGGCATTTAATCTTAATTATTTCTCTCATTGTGCTAGAATTCTTTTTAATTTCTTGTTGAGTTTTCTTCACTTGTTTCTTGTGCATTCTATGGTTTGATGGAAAGATAATTTTGTATGATTTCATATCATCTCCTCATCTTTGGATTCTAAGCCCAATTTTTCATTTAATTTAATTTATTATTTTCATATTTTTGAATCGTAATTTGCAATCCCTAATTCTCTACGTATTTGGCCCATATTTGTTACTCTGATTGATTATATCATGGAGGTCTTTGTTTGATTGGTATTTGTCTTTAAAAATTTTTGTTAAATGGATTGATGATTTACATTCATACTATGCAAAGGTACCTTAGGTGCCGCCAAGAGATGTGTAGTAATAGAATAAGACTTCCTTTCACTTTTGTCACCTACATAGCGAAAGGTCTAAATGGGTTGTCAACTCCAAGATGCCAATGCCTTTGATACATAAGTCACACCCTTGCTGTTTGTTTGTCTGTGAAAGTGATATGCGTAAAATCAAGGTCATTGAAAGCGCAAGTTCATATATCAAAAAATTATACCCAACTATTCAACTTTGATCTTAAAATTTATAATAGTGGCGAGTCGATATCGAATCCAGAAGGGGGATCGTTAAAATATTGAAATAGAGGAATATTTTTGGTATTCATATACTAAGAAAGTGGAAATGATCAATGAAAAGAGAGAGAGATGTACATGGATAGTTCTGATGTAAAAAATATCTTGCATTGCCACTGATATAATTAAGGACATAAGAATCATTAAGTTTATCTTGCATTATTGATATTTTTTTCTTATCAATCTAAATCATATTATTTTATCCTTCCCATGAGTATATTGGACTAACCCACTAATGATCTTATCTAAAGCTAATGAGTGTGTTTGATTTTAGCAAAAGCAGCGGAATCTCCTTATTACACACTTATATGATGATATTTACTCTACTAATATGTCTAGTGTTTATTTAAGGCTCATATTAAAATTTCTTTACTAGCGTATATAGTCTTAATTTCATTGAGGGTATTGACGTAGCGTTTTATGCGGTCGTTAAAACACACAAACGTCAGTAAAAAAATATTTATAATTCCGAACTCGCAATGACAAAGATATAAAATCAAGTATAGTGTAAGTATTGGGTCGATCCACAGAGAACAAGGTTGACTTTTATTGCAGAGTTGACTTGGTCAAATATAGGTTTTAAATAGGGTTTAAAAGAAGTGAAAATGATATTTTATGAATATAAATGATATGAATATACTAGATAAGATATTTTAAGAAATTAGACCTCTGGTTTGACACAGAAATATGAAAAGTCAATGTCAAAGCATTGACTTTGACCAATAGTTGACTTTCTATAAAATCAGAGAATCAAAAGGGTCAAAAGATTATGAAAATTATGTATTCAGAATATCTAGAGAAAATGGAAATTATTGATATAAAATTCGTGATTTTTCTATTAGAATTGGATTTATTATGAATTATTGAAAATCAAAGATCAGAAAAATCCCAATATGAACACTTCGGTAAAAATATTCAAATTGACTAACCAAATGATATCTAAATCTAGAAATTGATATATCAAAATTGTCAAATTCCAATTTTTATTTTAAGAGTAATTGATCCCGCAAGTCAACACCCAAATTTGGATTGAAAATGAAAAGTGGTTGGTCAAACATTAAATTGAGGGGCCAAATGATCATGAAATTTTACAAATTTTCTATCCATGGAAAGCTGATGAAATAAGAAATCCAATGAAACTGGAATCAAGTGATTCGGAGTTAAGATCAGAGAGAGATCCTATTCTCAAATTTAGCAAAAATTCGAACCAAAATTGGGCGAAATTGAAGAACAAAATGACTTTAAATGCAAAATTAAATATCTAAATCTAATCAAAACTCAAATTACCGTCAGATGATCAATCAAACTCTCACTACTAACACAATTTACGTGAAGATGGGGCTTCAATTCACATGGATTGAAGTGAATTCGTGCGGTTTCTTCCTTGGCGGACATTCGGCGTTCAAGGGGAAAATTCGATCGAATCCGACGATTAATCACGACGAATCCTGCCTTAATCGGATCGCAATAAAGTCTAAATGCAGAGGAATTGTGATGAACTCAAGATCTTCCTTCAAAATCGCTTAATTGCTTCACGATTCGATCAAAAGTTGATTGTACAAAGGGAAGAACATCATTTTGTAAGGAAATATCTCGCGAGAGCTATGGATTGTCCGTTTCGCGATGATATTTGTGCTGTCCAATCACGCGGAACCAATGGAATTGTGGCCCACGAGGCGGTCCACGTTCTCCTTTAATTTTGCCCGTCCGATGAAGATTGAGTGGTCCTGATTCGTCCACGTCGCGCACAAATCGTAGACACGATCACACATCGCAAGGTCCACGATCCTTTGCATCTCAGTCGTCTGATCTTTGATTGGACCATCACGATGCGTCCACGCGTCTCCACGATGAGCTTCAATCAGATTTAATCTTGGCCGTCGAATTTCACTTACGCGATCGAAGGCTCCCATTCACGCACGTGCTCCTAATGGTGATCGCATGGACTCGGGTCCACTCAACAGATGCGTCTTGCATGATGCGATTAGCATCCAATGTACGCAAAACGTCCACATGCCCTGCATTTAAAATGTTAAACGGGACATAGTCCCACATGAAAGAAAAGAAGGGAACAGGTGTGTATAAAACCTAGAGGGGCGTAACGCATTTGCATTACCGCACCAATAATCATACGAGGGCCCACTAACCCATGGGCCCTTCACACGACAACCCCCTACTCGCCATGTGGCGCCCCCTGGGCATCCGCATGGATCTGCGTGGCCCTGCCACGCGTCCGCGTCTGCTACCCGCCACCTAGGCGCTGCGTGGGCTTGTGCGGTTCTGCCACGTGGCCTTGCGTGCCGCATCGCATCCGTGCGGGTCCCGCGCGCCATGTCAGCTTTGCGTGCCATGTCAGCTCCGCGGGTTCTGTGGAAAATAAAACCCCTTTTTGTATTTTAAAATCGATTAAAAATCAAATTAAAATCTAGAAAAATCCATAAAAATCTGATAAATTCAAAAATTCATAACTTAAGAAATACAACTCCTTTTAAACTCAAATTTTCTCCATTGGATCATAAATTTCTTCCTTTTAATATCATGCCATTTAAAATATAATTTTAAAGAAGAATATAGGATGAATTAAAAATAACACTAAGGCATTCATTAAGATTTCTCTCTTTTAATCATCCAATCATTCTTTTCTTATAATTAATCCTTTAAATCATCTACTAAAGTCAAAGTGAGGTAATTAATTTCTATTTATTTAATCTTGTCAAAGATTAAACATTCATAAAGAATATAATTAACCCTAAATAATGCATAAACATGGAATTTAGTAGAATAGCATACCAATGGAGAAAATTCATAAAACTAAGATAACATGCATCATAATTACATAAAATACACATGAATATGAGTTAAAAAAGATAAGAATTTAAGTTAAAAATGCATGTTATCAAGTATGATCATGTTTTTCTCTCCCTTCTCCTAAATTGACTTAATATAAAGCATTAGGGTTTTGATCGGGAGTTCTCAGACAGAGAAAGAGCACTTTTTACTAAAATAGAAGAAAAGCCTCTCTCTGGTGATTGAGATCTAGAAGACGACAATTCCATATGTCTGATTCATCCTTCATGGCGGCAGACGAGAAACGCCTCCTGCAACCTTCTGACGACAATTCGTTGAAGCACATTCACCTTCTAACTGATCGCAAGTTCTTCGTCTTTCTCGATCACTCGTGTTTTTCTTCGTCCATCCCTTGTTTAATTCTTGTTTGTCGCTTAGTCATTCACTAGCATCCAAAAACATGTTATAATGAGTTTTCATTCACTCGTCCAATTGATTTCTTCTCTCCTTGCCTTCCAGTCTAGTTGTTTTTCTTGTTCTTGAGATTTCAACAGCGTTGAGTCGATTTGTTCATAATATTAATCTGTCAAGTGTAACTGCTTTTTGTTCAGTTCAAAGTTGTCTTTGTACGAATAACATTTTTGATCTATAACTCAGATTACTGCTTTAATTTTTCTATCTTGATTAAATCTCATTCTCAGTTATTCATATAAATCCATTTAGATTTGATTTTATATTTTGAGTATCTTTGTTCTCAGTTATTCATATAATTCATTTAGATTTATTTTTCTGTTTTTATAAATCACGTTCTTAGTTATTCATATCATTCATTTAGATTTATTTTTCTGTGTTTATAAATCACATTCTTAGTTATTCATATAATTCATTTAGATTGATTTTTCTGTTTTTATAAATCATGTTCTCAGTTATTCATATAATTCAGTTAGATTTATTTCTATGTTTTTATAAATTTCGTTGTCAGTTATTCATACAAATTTATTAAGATTTAATTCTTTGTCTTGATTAACCTCGTTCTCAGTCATTTGTATAATTTTGTTCATAGTTAATTCTCTGTCTTTATAACTTCATTTCTTAGTCGTTCTCATAAATCTGCTTCACTTAATTCTCCGTTGTGGTAAGTTAATATTAGTGAATTACCATCTCAGCTGACATACACTCAATAGAGGTACGGTAATTTTTAAAGCTCTGTCGTTTATAATTTTGCTCTCAGTAATTTATAAGTTTTATTATCTTAATATTTTGTGGGTTAATACTCTCAGTCAAGATCAAGAGGTATTTCATTTCAGGTTTGATTAGTCTCTCTTTTCTTACATATTATTGATTGCCTTAACGTTCTGCATTCTGATTTTAACAGTCAAGGATAAGAGGTAATCTATTTATTTCACTCAAATATTTCATCTCATCGGTTACCTAGTTTGAATTAAAGTATGTCCTATCTATTGGTTAACCTTGTTGTTCTGTCTGCATTGAATTTATTCTCAGTTTAATTATTTGTATGTTAGTTTATCAAGTCATAACTAGATAGTGGGCTAATTGTAGTCAAAGTCAACTTTATAGGTCTAGGTCAATTGTATCAAGTCAAAGTCAACTCTCACAGTCCAAGTCAACCTAGATTAGTCAAAGTCAACCATAAGTCAAAGTCAACTATAGGTCAAGGTCAATAGTAGCTCAAAAAGTCAACCTTAGCTCAGAAAGTCAACAGTTGCTTAGAAAGTCAAGTCTGGTCAAAAGTCAAGTCTGGTCAAAAGTAAAATGAATAACCTATATGTGAGCCCCTTATAGAGATAAATACTACGTAACTGTCCCTTAATGGCTATTGGTGTCAAAGGATATAATAGGTTACTAGTAGAAATCATTCTCGGAGGCGTTATGGTAAGTACACAAGAGAGATGTTATGATATGTACACAGGTAGGGATACGTGTGTACAGAAAAAAAGGTTCCATAAAGTAGATTTTTCCCAGGCTTTTGATGCTCTATAAAAATAGAGTAGTTTATTGTGTTTATTATGTGATTGTACCAAAGAGTATGATCATGGAGATAAAAAAAACAAAGAAATCATATTATGGAAAAAAAACTACAAAATGTGGGGGAGAATCTTAAAGAATTATGGTCAATGTTTTATAGTGAAATAAAACCTAGTATGAGGGATATTAATTATTATGATGAGGTATTTCAGAAATTAATAGATTTTAAGGAAAATCATAACTTAAAGGATGTATCTGAAATAGAATTATATAAATTGCAGATTCAAATTGAAAAACTTACTATGGATTTTAATGAAAATGATATATATAAATCAACACCTAATTTAATAATGAAATTAATAGGTGGTAATATGATAACTGCTAAGGATTATCTAAAGGGTAAGATATCTAATGAATTATATAATGATACTATATATTATTTTGGACATTATACACTGGAAGCTATTATAATATATGTGTTAGGAATATTATATAATTGTAATCATGAATTCTCTATGATAAGGGTTTCTACATTGTTGGAGAGGTTGGATAAAATGGTAAGAGTACAAGCGGAAGTAATCAAAATGAAAATTTTGGTTAATAATGAAGACTTAAATACTAAGAAAGGTAAGAATAAGTGTGAAATTGGTAAAGAATTAATTGAGTTTATGTTAGAAAGAGATTTTATAATAATTCATAATATAAAAGATGATTTATCTATTGTAAAAAAAGCCGGTAAGCATTATATACCTTCGAAATGTTATGCTGTATGTAATTTTGATATTAATCTATTACCTGTTAAATTAAATTTACCAATGATTTGTTTACCATCTAAATGGGAATTACCATTAAAAAAACCGATAATGTTATCAGATATGAGTGGTGGTTATTTGAGTAGACCAACTGTTGATTTCTATAATAGGTTTAGTGTTATAACTTCACATAATTATAATAATTTTAATATAACATTAGAAAAAAAGATGGATAAATTCATTTCAATATTAAATGGTCTTCAATCACAAAAATTTACTATAAATTCTAAGGTATTTGAGTTTATAAAGAAAAATAGAACCGAATTAGAAAATAATAATCTTCTAATGTATAAGAAATTATCAAATATTAATATAAATGAGGGGTATGAATTATTAAGAAAAATATATTTTAACGATAAAACTGGAATTAATAAATATGTCACATTAAATACATTATTATTAGAATTATCTGCAAACATACAGAAAGCAAGATTTGAAGATTTTATTATTAAGATAGCTACAGCGTATAATGGTTATACATTTTATTTACCTGCTTTTATAGACTTTAGAGGTAGAATATATAAATCAGGAATATTAAATTTTCATGAACGTGATTTTGCAAGATCGCTTATAATGTTTGATATAGATAATGATTCTTATAATGATATTAATCTAATTTCGGAAGATTTATCTTGTTCAGCTGCATTTAAATATAAGAAATTTACTTCAAATAAACAAGCTGAATTCTGGTTTAATGAGAACTATAGTATATTCAATGAATCTGATATTACTTTAATAAAATATGCAAAGGATGCTAGTGAGCCTTATTTATTCATATCAAAAGTTATATGTAAAAAATGTATGATAGATTATATTAATGAACCCATTACACAAGATGCTACAGCTAGTGCATATCAAATAATGAGTTATTTATTGCTTAATGAAGAAATAGGAATATTGAGTAATCTTATTCCTTTAGAAGATAATCAAATAATTGATATTTATTCATGTTTACTGGATGAGTTAAAACCTTATTTAATAAATAAGCTTATTGATGATAACATAAAAGACATTGTTTTATCTATAATTGATAGAAAACTAATAAAAGCTATATTTATGCCTTTAATTCATGGGAAAACAATAATAAGTATTACTGATGATATAAGATTAAAATTTGGATCATTGCTAACAAACAAAGAATCTTATAATCTAGCAACACTTATATATAATTTTTGGTTACTGAAATTTCCTGATATAAAGAATATAATGAAATTGATTAGTTTAATAAGTGGATTTTGTTCACAATTAGAAAAACCTGTACAATATAGTATACCCTTTTATACAACCATTCAGGATTATATATCTGATATTAAAGAAAGTATATATATTTATGATAGAAAAAGTCATAAAAGATGAAAAGTAACACTAAAAGTACCATCAACTAAAAGGAATAAGAGAAAAACACAAATATCTACTTTTGCTAACTTTATTCATCAAAATGATGCTTATATATCTATGATCGTAATAGAGGAATTATTGAAAATGAGTGCTCCCATATATACTGTTCACGATAATTTTATTACAACAATACCTTATGCAAGAAAGCTTCCTAAAATATATACAGATGTCTTTATATATAAAATGACATATCCATTGCAAATTATTAATGAATTTATTAATGATAATCTTATAAAACCTCATTATCCTAATATCTTTTGTATAAATGGAGAGGGAGATGGTTTAGATACAATTATTGATATTGATAGTTTAAAGTCTGATAGAAATATCGTATATAATATAAATATAGCATCACCTATATCATCGATTAATTTAACTATTTTATTGAAATCCATTTTACCCATTAATAAGAATGTTAATCGTAAAATCTTAGATTTAGTTCAGTATTATGAGTTATATACTAATTCAATAAGTCGTGAGAAGTACAAGAACTATATAAATCAACTTAACAAGGATTTCAGTTATTGTTTACATTATTAATAGATGGTCTTTATAGGTGTGATTTTATCGCGAAATACGACATTTAAACATATATTTGTGAAGTACATGAGTAAGGTCAAGGGTATTCAAACGAAGTCTACAGAAAAAATCAGCTCAGTTGTTCAAATTCATTCAGATGCTCCCTTGAAGTCAAATGTACCATTAATGTCTGATGTACCGATAACCCATAATCCGTTAATGTCTGATGTACTGAAAACCAATAATCCGTTAATGTCTGATGTGCCAAAATCCAATAATCCTTTAAATGAGAATAATTTCTTTATTTCTTTGGTAGAAATGTTGTACAAGGAAAGGAAGAGTGATTATCCATTAATCTCTAGTAATGACGTAGAAAGGTTTATTCAGAGAATTGATAGCATGGTTGATTATCCTGATAATAATTTATATGATCCTATTGTTGATCCTCTAGTTAAAACATCTTTAGCACATTTTTTGTACTTAAAAAATAATGGTTTATCCACGGTTGATATTAATTTATTTCATCCTAATTTATTAAGATTAAATTTTATTGATAATATTGTTAAGGATGGTAGAAGTTATGGGTATATTAATCTTTATGAGATAACACTAGGGACTTCCACAATATCTACTGAGAAAATATATGATAAAATAGATAATTTAGTTGTTAATAAATATATTAAGAGAATCTTGTATTATAATGTATCCAAACTACAATCTAAGGGTGATCCACTAACAATAATGTTAGATTATATGTCGAGTAAAAAAACAAATCCTTTTAATGGTATGGGTATCTTATATTTTATTATTATGGATTTATATTTAGAGAATCTAGATAATATTTTCTATGAGAGTATACAGCGTTTAGGGTTAAATTGTATGATTTTAAGGTGTCTTAATACATTTTTTATAGGGTATCCCAGTAAAAAGGATGCTTTGAATACCATGAAAAATATAGATTTTGACATTATATTACCAGCATGGGGATTGTTTTCTAAAGTGCGTACTGCATCAAAAGGTGGTAAAGTGCTTAGACCTTGGAAAGGGAAATTATCCATTAATCATGAGGGTCTTCTACAATGGGTAAGGCCTGAAAGCTTAGTTGTTTAAATGTAGTGTTATACGGGTTCTAGTTTGAATATGTAAAGCTCGTTAATCGAGAGGGCCTGGTACTATCATGCTGCCAGGAGATGTGAAAGTGTAGTGCGTGTGGGTTTCACATCATCATTTCTTAAGGTTTTATGCCCCCCTTATTTCTTTTTAACCTTCTTTTTTATATTAATATCTTTAATATTTTTCGATGATTTAAGTTTCTCAATCTCTTTTATTAATATATCATTTGATTTCGTTTTATTCATTATTTCATATCTCAATTCCTCAATTATTGCTTGTTTTTTTTAATCATTTTCCATCATTAATTTTTCCATTTTATCCAATTCAAACATTAAGATGGCTTCTTCATTTCCACCATAATTTTTGACTTCAACAGGAAGTGTGTCTATCCATATATTATTTTCATTAAATACTTTATTTCTTTTAGTACTACTAGGTAACCCTAAGTTTATATGTGTTTCTTTTTTCATAATATTTAAATTATTCCAATTTATTTTAAAACTAGAAGATTTAGTGATTTTCTCTGTTTTAGAAATATCGGATAATATATCATCAAACCATACTGAAGACACTAAATCTTTAGCTGGTCCTTTATGTTTTATTATTTTATTATCATCTTCCAACTCTAACATATAACTTTTAGGTGCTAAGAATATAGCTCTTTGAATCTTATACTCTAGTTTAAACATTCCTATTTCATCTGATGAAACAACATCATCCGGAAGTTTGCTGCCTAAAACAGCCGAATCAGTATCAGTATAATAGCAGTCAGATCTTGATATATATTTATACATATGAATACGAGCACAAGCTGTTATAGCCGCAGACAATTGAACAACAACTATATTCGGTGGCATCCATTCATGATCTTCAACACCTCTATTTAAAATATAACTAACAATATAGCAATAATCATTCAACTTGTTACCATATATAAAATTCTCTTTTATCATTAATTCTTGATATCTTTCCTCATTACATATTTCACTAACAGTACTTTCAGGATTTATCCCAAATCTACCGTAAAGTGAGTTCATGAGTAACTTATATATGTATGACATAGCCTCATCACCATCTTTCTTAGCTTTTTTTCTACTTTCATATAAATTTGAGACATAATTAATAAAAGGACTAGTATCTAAGCTTTCAAATAAATAACCTCTTAGTGGTACAATTTGATAACCAAGATCACGAGCATATTTCAACTCTTCACTATAATAAACACCTACAAAATTACCAGTAGGAAACAATAATGTCTTATTATTGTCTCTATAAGGTAAGAAAGGTCTAATAATATTACTTGGGCATACAACATAAGCTTCAATAAATCCATATAAGTTATTCAAATCTTGTTTTTCTAAATTATTACACCATACAGGTACACCAGATGGCATTTTATAATGTTTCATAACATATGGATATAATGAATTTACATCATAATAGTACAAATTTTCACCATAAGGAATAAAAGTATCCGCATGCCCACCATAATAACCACGCCTAAAGAATGTATCTTCATTTCTATTTGGTATATATATAGGGTTCTTGATATCATCATAAAATTTCATATGAAAAATAGTCATAGCAACAGATGATAAAGTTATATTATTTTCAATATCTATATTATAATTAATCCAATATAATTGTTGTACCTTAACCATAATACCACCCAACAAACGAATATCTTGTCTTAGATAATCTAACAATTCATTAGATAATTCCATTAAATTAGTTATTTTTACATCTTCATGATTTATATTACCCTTATTTCCTAAATTTGGACATAAAGTTTTCCCTAATGAAGCAAGTGAAGCCGGTAAAATTGTCAATGAATCTCTCATGCGATATAAAAATTTACCATTTTTAAATATTTTAATTTGATAAATCATATGATTTCTTATTAGTGTTTTTATCTTATAAATATTAATTCGATCCGCATAATACCTTAATAATATAATACCATCAAACCTTGCTAAATTATGATAATAAACATTTCTTATTTTTTTATTACTATTTATCATATTTTCCATGTTATTTATAAACTCTTATAACATTCTTTCACTCCTTTCCTTAAAATCCGAAATAAATAAAGAGTGATATTCAGAAAAGGAAGTATAAATATCATAATCTATTTTTAAACTAATATCATCACCTGAATTAACCACTAAAAACCCTGCAGCATAAGGTGTTTGAATATCATCTAATAAAACAGTTTCAATATCAGCAACAATAAAAGGTCTTAATTCAATTTGTTTTTGTTTATGTGCTTTTACGAATTTACTATATTTCTTCTTTACATTTATCAATGATAGCATTTCAGGGGTTTCTGAATAACTTACAGTAGAATCTAGTACTTTAATTATAATTTCACGTATATCATTATTAGATATATCATTATTCAGTTTTATTTCTTTTATTGTTTCGTTATGAATATAATATACTCTAATAAACACACATTTTATTAATGAAGTTTTATATTTTTTTCACCGATCAGCACTATTTTTCTCATAAATCATTTTTGAATATATTGATTTTATTTATTAATTTTTTTATTTAAATTAAATAAAGGAATAGCATTTCCTATAGTATATGAAATATCTCCTACGAGTGTTACCATAATATAACCTATCGTAAATTTAATATAATTAGATTTAATACTATAAACATCTTTTTAATAATAATCTCATTACAGCTAATCCCAGAATTTCATAATCAACAATTAAAGGATAATAATCCTCTTTAAAATATGTTTCAGATATTATGGAACCTCGAAACATTTGCTTTAATTTGTCATAATCTATCATACCTAATAATCTCAACCAGCACCCATTAAATCTATCCAAAGTCATCATAACCCCCACATTTTGTAGTTTTTTTTCCATAATATGATTTCTTTGTTTTTTTTTATCTCCATGATCATACTCTTTGGTACAATCACATAATAAACACAATAAACTACTCTATTTTTATAGAGCATCAAAAGCCTGGGAAAAATCTACTTTCTGGAACCTTTTTTTCTGTACACACGTATCCCTACCTGTGTACATATCATAACATCTCTCTTGTGTACTTACCATAACGCCTCCGAGAATGATTTCTACTAGTAACCTATTATATCCTTTGACACCAATAGCCATTAAGGGACAGTTACGTAGTATTTATCTCTATAAGGGGCTCACATATAGGTTATTCATTTTTTCCTTTGTTGATATTGGTAGTATTTACTTTATTTGTTGGATTCATAGGAAGTCCTTTAGTTCAAGGAGAAGGAGAAATTGATTTGAATTTATTATCCAAATGGTTAGCTCCCTCAAAAAATCTTTTACATCCAAATTCAGAAGATTGGGGTTTTAGATCCTCGGGAAATCCCTTTTCTTAATACCCCTATTCTCCCTTCATCCGGAGCTGCCGTAACTTGGGCTCATCATGCTATACTTGCGGGGAAGGAAAAACGAGCTGTTTACGCTTTAGTAGCTACCGTTTCACTATCTCTAGTATCCACTGGCTTTCAAGGAATGGAATATTACCAAGCACCCTCCACTATTTCGGATAGTATTTATGGTTCTACCTTTTTCTTAGCAACAGGCTTTCATGGTTTTCATGTGATTATAGGTACTCTTTTCTTGATCATATGTGGTATTCGCCAATATCTTGGTCATCTGACCAAGGAGCATCACGTTGGCTTTGAAGCTACAGCATGGTACTGGCATTTTGTAGACGTGGTTTGGTTATTCCTATTTGTCTCTATCTATTGGTGGGGAGGTATATGAAAGAACGAATAAGTGGATTGAGGAATGAAAGCTCGAAGACAAAGAGAACCGGGCTTTTTCCAAAGAATTACTGCAGCTTTCCCACCCCTTTGATGATAATATCCAAAACAAAGTTTATTACTTTCCTACAAAATATCTCCGTATTCTGGGCACATAAATGTAGGGATCGAAGAGATTATGGCAGATTATGTTCACCAAGAAATTACCCGAAAATGGATCTTGGTCTATTTGAGATTGTTCCTTTTAATCATAATCAAAGATGTTTTTTTGTCCTTTTCCGAACAAAGAAAATCGAAGAACCTAATGGATCGAACTAATCCTTGGCTTCTACGAACGGCCTAGCGTTGCGGAAGGAACGTTCTGTTCTCCAGAAGTCATAAAGTCAACTCTAGGTCTAAAGTCAACCCAAATTCAACTAGAAGTCAGAAAAGTCAACTCTAGTGAAAAGTCAACCCAAAGACAAAAGGTCAACTTGAAGTTAGAAAGTCGACCTAGATCAAAAAAATCAACCCTAGGATAGGAAATCAATCCTGGTAGTTAGAGTTTTAAGTATATTACTCATTCGTGAATTCACCTTCTCTTATTTGTGATCTTCAACTCATTAGTTGAGACAAGAAGGAGTCAAGATTTGGGGAGCTAGAAGGCCAGGAGGAGCCTGAAGACGAGGTCTCGCTTTATCGGAGATCTGCAACACTAGCTGGTGAGGCACGACAGGGCTTGAAGGATGCACGATCGTGTGGAGATCGGCCTGAGGGAGTCAAGGCATCCAGGAGCCGAGGCCTAGAGGGTAGTGCCGTAGGGTCAAGTAAAGGTGAGTGTTAGGGCTGCCGCTAGGGGCAGAACTAAACATCTATATTGAACATTGTCCTTCACCCACTTGAAGGGTGAGAGGATTAGGTTTTCTTTTGGTAAGGATTGAGGCTTCGAGTTGACAAGGACTCGGGACTGGATTAAGGGAAGTTAGGTCCCCCAATAGAACGAGAAGATAACACATAAACCTAATTCACCCCCCCCTCTTAAGTTAAACCACCACACTATTGGGAATAACACTATTCAACTTTGATCTTCAAATTTATAATAGTGACGAGTCAATATCGAATTCAGAGGGGGGATAGTTAAAATATTGAAATAAAGGAATATTTTTTTGGTATTCATATACTAAGAAAGTGGAAATGATCAATGAAAAGAGAGAGATGTGCATGGAAAGTGTAATGAACCGATGAAATGCTTTTGAACTCCTTTGGAAGATCGAAAACCCTTGATCGGACTAAAAAATGTGAAAATGTGGATAAAAATATTGAGAAAATGGAAAACATGAAAAAGGAAAAAACCCTAATCTAAAGGTTTGCGACCAAAACTCATTCTAACGATGTTCTTCAATCAAAGACTCCTTTGAGAGCCCATACATCATGCATAGATTTGGTGACTTGCATCTAAACAAGAGGAATGAGTACACAAGAGAAGAAACTCACTAAAAATGATGTCAGTACACTAATAACCATCAATCAGTGCCCTCTTTCCTTTGGTTAGCCAATGCTAGAAGCACTCATCAAAAAAATTAAAAACCTAACTATTTCGTCTCAGATTTATAATCACCCCATGACACATGTAGCATTAAATGACAATCATGCCTATGAAATTTCAGCTCCACACTCTATTAGGATCATCATATATCAAGCTTTTCATTTTGAGAAATATGAACCATTGATTAATTTTCTCTCTCCTTATTAGCCACCTCAAATGTGAAAATCAAAGACTTCTCTCTCTCTCCTCTCTCTCTCTTTTCTCTAATCATTCCTTTTGCAATGCGCACACGAGAGAAAAAGAGAGAGAGCAAGATGGTAAGAGAGAAATAGAGTGAAGAAGAAGAAGGGAGTCAATTTTGGAGAGAGGGTAATATTCTCCTCTCTCTCATGAAAAAATTGACATGAGAGAGAGAGGAAAAGAGAAATGGTGGAGAAGAGGGAGATGAGAGAGGAAGAGGAGATTAGAGAGTGGGGGAGGAGCGGATGCAGCAGTGAAAGATGGCAAGGGGAAATGAAGAAGAGAGATGGCAGCGGGAGATGGAGATAAAGAAGACGAGAGAAGAGAGAGGGAGGTGTGATGCAAGAAGGTGAGGACAAGGAACGACAAAAATCATTTTTAAGTATATCCTGGAGGAGATGGATAGTTTTTTAAAATCATTTTAAAGATATCCAAATTCATTTCTAAGTGATTTTTGATTTTAAAATCACAAAAAAATCTAGAGAAAAGCAGAAATATCTTAAACAATAATTTAATCATTTTCACCCTAATTAGTCATGCATTCCTAATTATTTTTGTATAAATAAATTTATTTTAAATAAATAAAAAATATAATTTATTTTATGACTTAATTAAATATTTTCTTGTTAAATCAATGTCATAAAATTCTCATAACATTATCGAATCATAAAAAATAAGAATATCCTTTTAAAAATGAAGATTATCATTTTAATCATTTCTAAACCATTGATAACATGCATTTATAATCTGATTTGTAGAAATAAAAGTATAAAACTCATGGTATGAGTTTATGAATTTACATGTTATCAGTAAGGCTCCATGCCAATGTACATGAGACAACTCATGCATCAACTCTTTTGAAACCCTTATGTATAGATAATATTACAATAAGTGATAGCAAAGTACCTGAGCTTCCTAATCAACGATTAACACCAACTGACATCCTCATGAAGGGGAGAGGTAGTTTCCCAAATTGGATTAAATCAATGATGTTTTTGGTTTATACATCAAAAGACTAATCTCCTCCAAGAGATCCAATAAATACTTTCTTGTAAAATTGTGACTAAGGATTTCCTCTAGGACCATAGCCAAGAGTTTTTTTTTTGTATAATATACTCATTTAGGTATCAGCACATAAAAGTATTGGACAAATCACATTGAGAATTAAGGGACAAACCCAAAGCGGAGTAGGACCCAAACCAGATTGAGCTTGAACCTAAGATAGTTATTGATGTCCTCCACCCATAAGTCTTCAACAAAAATCTTGAGCTACCACATGCCTTTATGGGGATCAATGATGTTGCTTGGGCTTATGCTTGACAATGAAGAGGCCTTTACATGAGACAATGCTTGAATTACATGGAAAATAAGAAAACCTCAAGTTTTTCATTCCATTGGGCATTATATTTTAAGTCCACAACACTCATCTATTCATGTTCATCCATGAGTACATGATAAGACTTTGGAATCAACTCAAGGCAGTTGACATGGACAAGTCTTTGTAGATGGGATGTTGATGGACATGTGAGAGAAGTTAGAAGTAGAATGGAGTGTTCAATAACACAAATCTTAACATAGAGCCAAAAGCAAATAAAATAGTATGATAAAGATAAGAAAGTTCATAGTTGGATGATGATGTAATAAAGTATCATTTCTATACAGATTTCTATCAATATTTGTTATTTTTAAAGCATAATTAATTCTAGTATGATACAATTTATCATAATTTTATGATATTTTTGTATCTATCTTGCCATTTCACTCATTTATGTGGGTAATTTTGGTTAGTTATGCTCATTAATTGCACAAGACCTTTTTGAGGTTAAGTAATATTTTATCAACCATTTTTTTTTTTCATTTTTCTAGAATTTGAGTGAAACAAATGATGAGAAATGATGAAAAGAGGGCAAAGAAGTTCGTTTAACTTTTCAAGTTAATCCTAATACTCTTAAATGCATTGTTTCCATTTTCTTTCTATTTTTATTTATAGATAGGTACGAGAAAAATTATCAATTTTTAGGAAAATGAGAAAATTACACATTAAAATGATGTGCATATTATTATATTATTGAAGTTTAGGAATATTTTTTGGAATTTCATAATGTTAAGATTCAATTTTCACATTAAGGACTTGTGGGGCCCAAGAGGGTGTCTATGTGGCTCTTGCTTGACTTAGAGGTGGCGCCATGTAGGAGCTTTTGTGGGGGTATGAGGACATGGGATATGAATATTTCTTTATTGAACCTTATAAAAACATGAAATTTGTACATGGGATTTTGCTTGTGATCTTGCAGAGCAAAGATCATTGGATGAAGAAGTTCAATAACGGTTGAGGATTAGACGACTAAGTGGACAATATAACACTTAAAGGGGATACATAGCGAATCAGCTTGTGACATGTGGCAACATCCCAATGAGGTCCTTGATCCAACATGATCATTTTCACTCTCTTTCCTACATCTTTGATGAATATCTTTGAATATTTATGATAAAAAATAAAATCTCATTCAAAAATAAAAATAATTAAAAAAACTGATTTTAAAAGGCTAAGAAATATACTCCTAAAAGGTTAAGAAAATAAAACTACTTTAAACAAAAAGTAGCTTTAAGAGGTCCAGATTGGCACGTGCAAGTCAACTTTTCCACACGTGCCCAATGGGAAAGTTAACAGTTGATGCACAGAACTGTCTCATCTGAAAAAAGCCAGATTGGATGCGTATCTGGGAGGTATCGGCTACTCGCTGAGATGACGCAATTCAATCGGGAGACGTGATTCAGTTCTTGGGTAAGTCAGCAAGAACCGCGGGGTAGGTCCTCCAGCAATGGATTGCGAACTCAAGGAACAATCCGTCGGTCACAAGGAGGAGCGGGACAATCGGCCGCTCCTCACGGCGGAGAGCGTAGAGGAGCTCGAGAAGATGTACCCGCCATACGTGCGTAGCGATAGGTACGGGAGGATGGGAAGAGGGGAGCTACCGATGGGAGAGAAGTTGCTTCTCGTATTCGCGTTTGTTACTCTTGTTCCGATCAGATTTGCGGCTGGAATGACTGTTCTGGTGGTTTATTACTTGATTTGTCGAGTGTGTACTATGTTCAAGGATCCTAATCGGGAAGATGAGCAAGAAGATTATGCTCATATGGTTGGATGGAGGAGGGAAGTGGTCGTTTGGTCTGGGAGGGTTTGTTCCAGAGCAATGCTGTTCGTTTTTGGGTTTTATCGGATTAAGGAATCTGGGTTGATGGTAATTTTTTTATAAAACTTTGGCATTTATTTAACTGGCCTTCTTTAAATAATTTAAATATAGATTCTCCTGCCAAGAAAGTTTTAATGCAATTGATGCCAATATCTATTCATCTTACAAAAGCATTTGATGATGTATTCCTTCACATTTTTAGTATTTCCTATTGTTGTAAATTATTTAATCCTGCGATTATCTCAGGATTCCACTGGTCAACTGGTCCATGAACGTGGAAGACCAGGGGCGATTGTGTCGAATCATGTGTCTTATATTGATATCTTGTATCATATGTCTTCCTCCTTCCCTAGTTTTGTAGCTAAGGTAAGCTAATTTTAATATTTCTAATTTTGTAGCTTCAGTGAAGTTTCTTGAATTATTTATCTAATCTAACGATTTCTCTGTAATTTCGTTGCTGAAGCGATCAGTTGCCAATCTCCCTTTTGTTGGTCTTATCAGGTTGTTCTCTTTCTCTCTCAAGAATTCTCACGCAGTAGATTGTCACTCTCTCCTTCTCTTTTTCTCTCTGATGAAATCAATTTTAGGGCTTAAACTGTCTCATTATATTAACCTTTTTTTTTTAATTTTCAGTAAGTGCCTCGGTTGCGTATACGTCCAGAGGGAGTTAAAATCATCGGACGCTAGAGGCGTCTCAGGTGTGATTCTTCAAGACCATTTCTAGCCCTTACTAAAGAATGGCGAATTTGTTCTTTTTCAAAACATAACATGTTGTTTGGAGATCTCTAATAATTTTAGTTTTGACTGAGCTGAAGTTCGTTTTCTCTCAGGTATTATCACCGATAGGGTTCTAGAAGCTCACAAGAATGCTTACTCGCCAATGATGATGCTTTTCCCAGGTCAGTATTATCTACATTTGGGTTTAGGGATCAAATGCTCAAGATTGAGAGGGTTGATTGATCAGTTGATCATCTCGTGAGGGCCTGATTGTTTGCGGCCCATCTCATGGGGACTGTCAATGACAAGGATCAATTAAGATTGAAAAATTGAACCTGGTCATGTTTTTGATTGAGAGAATGCTGAATAGTCTGCTGTTTCTTGCTCAGTGGGGTAATGAAGAAGCCAGTTCTTGCCCTTAGGACTTTGCAACCCATTGAGACACAATCAATTTCAAGGATCGAAGGAGATTGAAAATGGTTCTTGCCATGTTTTAGAAAGAGAGAGAAGCTTGCCTACAGATCCTCTGTTTCTTGCATTATGAAAAATGGAGCAGTGCATTTTTTACCTAGGCCCTATGCAAATAAGATCTCAGATTGACATCTTGATAACACATTGTGTAATGGTCTGACCATTTCATTTCCCTCAATGGAGACCATTGAATCCCGGTGGTTTTCATGATCACGATCATCATCAGTCAATGACAATCCGTCTCAATCCCCCAAGCCTACTCCACATTGCTCATCTTTAATTACAATGAAATTAGTACATTTCACCAACCATGTGTGAACTTCCTTTTTAAATCCAAAAAGTAAAAATAAATTAAGTAATCAATAAATCAATCAATCTGTGTATTTATAATTATAACTATATGATTTCCAGAGGGTACGACCACAAATGGAGATTTCCTCCTCCCATTCAAGACAGGGGCATTTCTCGCAAAAGCTCCAGTGGTTTCCAGTGGTGCTGCAGTATCCTTTTAGCCGATTGAGCCCAGCATGGGATAGTATTTCTGGGGTGTGGCTTCTTTCTATTCCTTTTTATTGCAGTTGCTTTCGTATCTTGGTTTTTGTTAGTTTGTGCCGCTCAATATTTCTGAACTAATTTAGTGAAAAGGCGAGAGAGAGAGAGAGAGAGAGAGAGAGAGTGATAAAGATCTGATTTATTTATGTGTGCGCGTACATAACTACTTGTATCTCTTGTGTACTTGCAGGTGCGGCATGTTCTCTTTCTTCTCTGCCAGTTTGTGAATCATATTGAAGTCTCTCGTTTTCCTGTTTACTATCCATCACAACAGGAGATGGAAGATCCAAAATTCTACGCAAACAATGTTAGGAAAATGATGGCTACAGAGGTAAGTAGGCCCTAGTTTGCATCCTGAATTGTCAGTTGGGTTAGTTGCCAGAGAAAAATAATCCTTTCCCGAATGCATAACATCTCATATCAATTAATAATTTGATATGTATATATATAAAAGACATTAATTCGATGAGAATGAGAGATGCTTTGATCACGGGGAGGCTTTAATCAGATAGAGAGAGATACTTTGATGAGAAAGATTGATACTTTGACGAGGGATAGACAGAGATAGAGTAATCTATTCTCAGCTGGATACTTGAACAAAAAAGATTTATTCCTTGATGAAAGATAGTGGGACAGAGAATAATGGGTTGTCAGATAGATAATTCGATGAGAGGCGGAGAAAATGAGTTATTGATGAGAGATGAGAGAGAAAAGAGTACTTCGGTGAGTGAGAGAGATTACTTTGACTAGAGAGAGAAAGAGAGAGGGAACTCTTTAAAGTGATAGAAGGAGAAAGAGTAATTTGACGAGAGAGAATATTCACACGTGGAGAAGAAATTAATGTTATTTATTGGGACCTGCAGGCAGACCTTAAGCTATCAGAGATTGGGCTCGCAGAGAAGAGAATCTACCACGCGGCTTTGAACGGTAATGGCCTCCCTCGTGTCCCGTCCCATGAGAAAGGAGATTGAACTCTTCTTCCTCGATGTCTCTGATGATTTCACCTCTTCTACTTTCTCTCTCTATCTCTTTGACTATTTTGTAAGATTTCAATGGGAATTACTGGGCATACGAACTTTTTTCTTTTGTTCAATGCCTTATTAACTCGCAGTGTAAAAGGTGTTTAATAATCATCCATCTGTTTGGTGTTGCTGCAGGATTATTTTCTCAAAGCTAATTTGGATTTGGCATCTGTAAATCCATAGGGTTCCTCCTACATTCTTCTCTCTCTCTCTCTCTCTCTCAATTTCTCAGGATGTAAGGAATCTGGTATCTATTCTTCCCTTGTTTATAGTAACATTAACCTCCCCCCTTTCTCCCTTAATTTCTCATAATATGAGGTATCTAGTATATATTCTTCCTTTGTTTACAGTCACAAAAACTCCCTTTCTCTCTCTCTCTCTCTTCATTTCTCATAAGAAGATGAATCGGGAATATTTCTTCCCTTGTTGAGGAGAAAATGACAAGCTAGACACCAGCTCAAAATTCCAACCAAGCCATCAGCTACGGCGCTCAAACTGGATTTTTTGGCTCTCGGTTTCTCCTCGCGGCATTATCTTCCTTGGGGAATCCTGCCTCGTTTTCTCTTCAAGCCGTACCCTAAAGTCGCACCTGGACACATCTTGAGGGGGCGAGAGGGTCCTTCGAATGCAGTCCGATACCAATGCATGCAGGCTTTTGTCCGTTTCAGATAGTCCTCTCGCTTTATCTCCTGCAACACTGCCTAAATCTTGTCCTCTTGTCGGCAGACAAAGAGAGAGAGAGAGCCTCATGGATGGATGAGTGGACAGATAAGAATTGATAGATAGACATGGACTCAGATAGATGAATGGATGGATAGCAAGACAAAGATAAATTAGTTGTGATATAGAAGAATTGAATTGTGAGATAAAGATAGAGAGAAGAAACATTCCGAGATGAAGTGGATAGTTAGAAAGATAGAAGAAATGCATTGTGAGACAAAGATGGATCGCCAGATTTACAGATAAACAAAGAGAAAACTGCATCTATAGATACTGATAGATATACAGATTAAACGTTTGTGTACTAATGAGAGAGAGAGAGAGAGAGATGAAATCAAGGTGATCTGGAAAGCCAGCCCACGTGCTCTCCCTGCAGGATTTTCGTCGATTAATGACATCCAACCTTGACGAACACGTCTGGTTTGAGTGCCCGTCTGGTTAGTCAAATCTGGTCCCCATTTTTTTCCTTTCGGGTTGGGACGTCTTCCTAAACCCATCATCGGTGCGCAGTCTCAGTTCTCTCTCTACCTATTATCGTTCACCGGAAGATATTCTTCTTGTCCACGGAGATAACCTTTCCCACTCCTTCCCGGCCAACCCACTAATGATAAGACGACAAGAGAGAACTGCCAACTCAGTTCTCTTTGTCTTCTTATTTCCAGTTAGACCATGTGGGAACCTCATGATTTCTATCCCAGTTTTCACCTGCAACGCCCTCTCTCTCTCTCTCTCTCCCCCCATCATGCAGAACCTTTCCAGGAAGAACATTCGCAATCCAGAAATCCAAGCTGAGGAAAATCCCAGGGAATCAAGTTCGGAAATTCTTAAATTGAAGAGCTTTGTTCAGACATAAATGTTGAAGATCATGCGGGAAATTAGCCATTTGGGCATTAAATGGAGGGTAATATTCAAAAAGTGAGATTTAATTGAGCTAACCGACAATCAAATCAAGGCGTGGCGGATGAAAAGCTGAGGCTCCAACCAGGCTTCGATCCCCCACAAAAAAGCGGCTCCTTTTCGTCGGCACGTTTCCCACGGAGAGATGACGCGGACAACGACTTTTGACTTTTCAGCATCGATCCGCGCACCCGAAATCCTGCTCTCCAATTGGTCAGATCCGTGGACCCCTCCTCGCCATATCGACGGCCAACAGTTGTTTTATTTGTGCTGATGTCACCAAATTAGGTTAGTTTCAGCGAGTAACGCAAAACGGGTCTTTTTGTGCCCGTAAACGGCGTCTAGGCGTTTGGGCATATCTTCCTCGTGGCGCCCTCTCGTCCAATCAATTTCCTTGACCCAGGTCAACTCTCCGGTAGGGTCATTGCTCCAGATACCTTAGTTCCTGTGATTATTTTGGAAGTTCGAAATAAACCCGATTCTCCCCTTCTCTCGCAAAGGAGAGAGGGCAGTGACTCTTTGTCAACGTTGCGCTAGAATGTGCAACCTCTCCTTCCTCTCTGAATTCTGGCAGCAAAACAACAAAAAGAATCGGATAATGAAGCGAACCTCGATTTTAGTCTCTCTCTCTCCCCCTCTCTCTCTTGTTTACTCGATATTTGATTCTTTCCTTCTCTCTAACTCTCTCTCTCTCTGTCTTTCCCTCCCCCTTATCTCTCTCTTTCTCTCTAGAGAGAAGAGCCTTGCATTCTTGTCCAGGAGTTATGGAGGTCCTAGGTGTTCAGGAACAGGAGCTTGAAGTTGCCATCACTTTGCATCACTTCTCACGTGATCAGAAGATAGACATAGATATATCGATTGATCTATACGGATAGAGATAGATAGAGATAGAAAGAGAGAGAGAGATAGAGAGAGAGAGGAACTGTAGAGATAGGAGAGGGGCTACTGGCATTAGCCCTTTTCTTCACCTGTCTGTGGTGGAAGAGGAAACAGCATCTTCTCCTCCTTGAAGTTAAATGTATGAGAATAGAATCATGAACACTTTCTCACTCTTCCGCTTCTCTCTCATCCCTATTCCTCTGACCCTTTCTCTCTCCTCTCATGAAGTTAAGAATGAAGCGGTAGGTTCTGTGGGACAGATTTAGCCAGATCATTTACGCCCCCACACTCCTCACCCTTTCACTGAAAAAGCTCAGACTGGAGGGTTTGTGGAACCATCTCACCCCTATCAACGATAAAGAGAACTTACGATTGCTGACTACGTCATTGATGACGTGTCGTCCCCGTGGTTCGTTAGTCGCCATGCAACGTAAGGTATCCTCCACTTGTAGTGAAGGTGCTATCCACGTGGCAGATTAGCCATCTTTTTAAGGTAAATTTCCCGGTTTCTTTCAAGAGAAAAATAGGCTAAAATAAATACATTCACAGATAATTAAAATTTAACAGTTATCTAATTTATCCGTGAAAAAATAAAATAAACGGTAAATCCAATGAAAAAACTCAGCAATTTGGTAAAAAGTTGTTTGAAAGTTGAAAAATCTGAATGAAATTAAAGTAAAATTCGCAGTCTAATAATTCAGTGGAGGATCACGGGAAAATTTGAAGGAAGTTTTAAATAATTATAATAAACATATGCAAATCTTTTTGAGCTTGACAGGTTGTCGGGTTTGATGGGCAAATCTTCATCAAAACTGTAGAAACCTGATAACGATAATGATGATGAGTGAACTTATTTTCCACTAGAATTTGACCGATAGACTAAATTTTCATCTGCATGCTCTTGGTGAATTATGCTGCTCCCCTAGAAAATGTAAAGCCGAAGAAAACAACAGAAATGGAATTCCTGTCTATCTCGAGGGGAAGTGCGGAATGGAGGCGAAAGTCCCCCGCTGTTCTCATCCCGTCGTCATAGTCGTATCGAACGCTCCGCACCTCTCGAAGAATCTTGATCGCACGGTGGAGATAAACAAGAGGATTTCCTAAATTTGGAGGGAGCTGTGGGGAAACCATCTGGCGACACGACTGGTCGAGGAGTTGCGACTATAGTGGTTGTTGGACAGATTTGACTTTGTGGATCCCTCTGTCTTTCTCTCTCTATCCATCTATGTTCCCCTTCCTGTTCAAAGCTCTGTGTACGTGATAGAAGAAAGCCAGAGAAGTCACAACGCCACGAGGAGACACAGGGAAAGCTTTAACTTTCCGTACATCGCTGTTGTAAAAAGGGAAGAGATAGATAGAGAGAGAGAGAGATAGAGAGCGTGAGCGGGCGTTACAGGTGATGCCCCTGAACTGTAATCGACCAATCAGCTGGAGGATCGAACACGACACTTGTTGTGGCGCGACTTGGACAGTCTAGTAATTTATTTTCGTCTTATCCACATGAGAAGGTAAAAAAAATGGTAATAAAAACCATTCGGCGTCCGCGTTTCCATCGTATTTCTCTCTCATCCATTTGCCCAAGGCCTTTTGTTCTGTAAATCCTTCTTGAATACAAGAGAGAGAGCGAGAGAGTCACTTAGGTCTACGATCCAACTTCAGGCAAGAGAAAGATTATGATGAAGATATATTGACCAATGAAGACGGTAAGGACTCTCGTTGACGCGTCAGCCAATCCGAGCATTTATTTTGAAACCCTTGAAGTATTCTGATTGAACGATTTTCTCTCTCTAGGCAATTTTCTCTCTCTAGAACCAGCACAGAGAAAGCTCTTGCCGGAGAAAAAACGGCGCGGATGGCGGCGCATATGGGGGACCCCAAGTGGGGAAGACGGATACGGAAGCTGGAACTTGTCCCGGAGTGGTTTGAGAACCATTCTTGCCCTCTGCCAGGGGTATTCTGGGAATTCCGTCGCGTATATATTCCTCATCTTCTTCACCCACTTGAGTCCTGATCGTCGTCGTCTGCTTGAAGAATCACAGTCCCCAGAAGAGAGAGAGAGAGAGAGAGAGAGAGAGAGAGAGAGAGACTTAGAAAGAGGGAGAGGGAGAAAGAGGTTTTGCTGCAGCGAGCAAAGGATATGAGCAATAGCTTACCAGAAGAAACGATTTCCTCGCACATGAGTTCTTGTATCAGTAATGAAATGCCTCAAGGTTCGTTTCTCTTTCTGGAGTGAATGACCGGTCGCTCCCTTAAAGTTTCTCTCTCAATCTCAATCTGAGACTTCAATCTGTCGATAGCCTCCGTCTGCCAGAAGAAAACCAGTCCCCGGACAAAGAGAGTGAAAGAGCCAGAGAGGTTTTTTTTGTACAGAGATGGGTGCATATAGAGTTGGTTAAAAAGAGTAAGAGGATATGATCATACTAGCAATCGTCCATCGGACGAAGAGATTCTGCTCTCTTTAACTTGAGTTCATCCTCTAGATATGACGGCCTCTCTCTTCTCTCTCTCTAAAACTCTCTCTCTTTCAATGAAACTTTTGGGGGAAGATTAAATTGCAAAAGGTATGAAAGGAAAAGAAAAGAAGAAGAAAGGTAGAATGCAGATTAGCCTCTTTGCTGCATCTTTTGTTGAATCTCTTTCTTTCTCTCTCAACCTTTCTCTCACATCTGAAAGAGGGATTTGGATGCAAGCAGGGGATAAGTGCAGAAGAGCTAGGCGGCGAAGGAGGAAGGTGAACCTCGGAGAAGAGGCTAAAAAGAGGCGTCTAAGCGAGGATCAGGTGAAGTTCCTGGAGACGAACTTCGGTAGAGAGAGAAAGCTAGAGTCTGGGAGGAAGGTGAAGCTAGCTGCGGAGCTGGGGCTGGAGCCTAAGCAGGTGGCCGTGTGGTTTCAAAACAGGAGAGCGAGATGGAAGAGCAAGCAAATCGAGGAGGAGTACGTGCGCCTCAAGTTCATGCACGATTCTCTTCTCCTCGACAAATGCTCTCTCGAGGCTGAGGTCTCTTTCTCTCGCTTTCTCTCACATGTTTTATTCTTTTATTCAACAAGTTTGACGGGTTTTAGGGTTTATTTTTCTCCCTCAATCCCGTATATCTCTGGGTTTTTCGCTCTTCTCCCTGCATTTTTCCATTTTTCCGCGCTTTAAGATTTCGGAACTGCGCGTTCAATGGGAGTTGCTTGCTGATTTCAGCTCAAAACTCATGCAGAAAAGAAGTTAATAGGCAAGTCGTTTCCATCTCTCAATCTCTCTGGTCTTGTCGTTCCGTGAAGCTTCACAATCACCCGTCAAATGTGTTTCCCCATCAACTGATTTAATGTCGATCTCTCATTCTTCCATTTCCCGCAAGCGATAACAAGGATGTTGATCATCTATATATCTCTCTCTTCGATAAAGTTCCAATCAGGGTTTTTCCATCAGCTTATTTTACGTCGATTTCACTTGCTTCCATCTTTCGGCAGGATAAACAAGCATGTTGATCATCCTGATTCCTAATGTTCTTCCTCATCCTTCTCTCTCTCTTTCTCTCCGTGAAAGTAGTTCCCTCGGCTGTCTTACAACTAAATCTGATCCCAAACCCTGTATTCCCAAAAAAATTCTGTTGTCCTCTTGTTTCAAACTCCGGCTATAGAAAACCAGCAAATAGTGCTCATTTTAGTCTCTCTCAATCTCTCGGTACTACAGCCGTCTTGAACTTCCAACCTCATCCAAAACCCTAAATCTCTCTGTCGCTATCTCTCTCTCAAATTGCTGCTGTCTTCACCCCATCTCCCAACCCTAATCAGAAACGTAAATGCACCGTTTTTTTACTCTCTTACACCAGCAATGAGAGAAGTTTCCTAGATACTGATAATCTCACCAAATCTTTCACAGGTACTCAAATTGAAGGAGCGACTCTCGGAAGCAGAGAAGGAGATTGCCAAACTCTCGGCCGCCGGAAGCGAAAGGTGCAGCGGAAGCCCTATTTCGACCACCTCGATTGAACCCCACAAGCTCCTTCACGGGGATTCTGGCGGCACCGCCAGTACTGAGGCAGCGACGGCGACGGCGACGGCGCCGGAAGAAGAGGATCTCGTCTTGTACATGCACGACGACTATCGCAATTACGTTGAGATGATGGATTGGGTGGTACTAACTGAGATGTGACCGCCATGCGGTCGTTCTCTTACCTGTAAGTCATTAGGGGTGATCTCCCCTTCCCCCTGCTAGCCATTAGGGGTCCTCTCCTCTCTCTTTTTTTTCTCGATCTTGTAAATTTTTGTCATCATTAAATTTAGGGTTCTGTGGTGATTTGGTAGATTTATTTGTAAGTTTTGTTTCATAAGGAATAAGCTTCGGCTGTCTGATTGGTTGAGGCGGCGCATTGCTCGGACCCCCGGTGAAACCCTAGCTTCCGAGGTAGTAAACCCTAATTTATGAAGGAGACGGCTGTGTAATGATTTATGATGAAAGAGAAGCAGTGCGATCAGCTAGAGGATTTGTTATGGAAATGGAAATAAAAAGGACCCGAAAGGATGAAGAAAGTAATCTGCAGACTATGGAGAGCAAGAAGTGCAAACTCGTCATCGAGGTTGAGTGAGATGGAGGATGAAGAAGACAGAAAAATGAACAAAAGGCATCAACAACCCAAAGAAGACGATGTAGGATGTTATCTGCTCGATCCATCAGAGGACAGCAAGAAAAGAAGCATAAACCCAAAGAAGAAAAAAGGAAGAAAAATGAAAGACCCTTAATAGAAGAAGAAACCCCAAGGAAAAACCCTAAAAAGAAGAAGAAACCCTACAAAAAGGAAGGAAAAACCCTAAGACGAGGAATACGAAACCCTAAGAAGAGGAACAAGAACCCTCACGATGAAGAAAGTAAAACGCTAAAGCGAGGCAGAAGAAACCCTAGGAAGAGGATGGTAAGACCTTAAGAAGCGGAAGAAGAAACCCAAGAAGAAGGAAAAAGCCTAAGAAGAATAAGAGAATCCCTGAGAAGAGGGCGAATAATACCTTACAAGGTGAAGAAACCATGAGACGCAGAGTAAGAAACCCCGAGTACGTGAGATTCCGAAACTAGTTTCCGCGGAAGATGAATGGTTTTGAAGAGCCCCTCGGGTGTAAATTAATTAAAAAATTCCCGAACTTCAAAATGTTATCTAAATCATGGGAAAACAGTGTTATCACAGCATCTGCATGAATCTACGAGATCAAAAAAGGTTGTCTCGGCTCGTCGAAAAGGATAATTTACTAAAAATAGGAGAAAGAACTTCCAACAACCGATAGTTTGAAACCGAGCAGTTTGTTCGCCTTGGGATTTTGAAGCGGAGAGAACTGGGACGGGATTTACCAAAAAAAGGCGACCTCTGCAAACTACCGTACGGGCAGCCGGAAGATTTGACCGGAGAGAAAGCCGCCGCAGTAAGAATCCTTGGATTTTTCACTGAACCCATTCCCCTGCACATCTCTCTATGTCTCTCTCCTCGTCATCTCCGCTCTTCCCACCCCCAGGGATCTGTCTTCTCCTTCAGTTACATCATGCGTTATTGCGTATATTTCTCTATCTAACGAGCGGAAGAGAGAGAGAGAGCGATCAAATAAATCACCCAAAAACAGCGGGGAACTGGAACAGTAAAAATAAAGTTCAACAAAATGACTCGACGAGCAGATAGTACTGTATTGGAGGATATAACTTCTCCAGAACTTAAAACTCTTGCATTGCCAAGAATATCGAAGCCGTCGACCTGGCTAAATAGCCGGTACTGAGGCCGAAATCACGAAGGAAGATATGCGGGATTGGATTTCTAGATTCACTGGCCTTCTGATTTTTTAAAAATGAATTTTCGTAACCCAGATGAGAGAGAGAGAGATATTTGTGGGATGTAGGCCATGGCCAGATCATGATCTTAAACAGGGTACGAGGAAACCTTTGAAAAAATTTTCAATCAAAAGAAAATAATTACAAGGATGCTTGACGGACAAAACTTATGATCGAAGGGGATGAAAAGTAAAATGAAAATGAGAATTTAGGAGTTGGACCTGTGCGGAAAACATTTAGATTATGATGCATGTTATCATGATCATCATGTTATTTAGCCTAATTCTACGATGTGTATAATTCTCGGGTTAATTTTTTGTAATTAAAGAGTTTGAATTTTTCTCGGCAAAACATCCAATATTGTAGGCCTGTTTCCTTGAGTTTAATGGTATCCGAATTTTAGTTCATCGAATTCTTAAGAAAGAAAGATTGATTTTGATATCAAATTCAAAAGACATTGAGCTACTTTCGCTTATTGAGCCAAAATAGTGGTTATACTTCACTAAACTCCTTATTCTTAACAAATTTCTTGATTAAGATTGCATGAAATGAACTGACATTAGATTCATGATTTAATAGGAAAATTTCTACGAAAAGGCTTGTATTTTCATAGATATGAATTTTCTTTGTTTTTACTATTTCTTGGATTTTTCAAGTGTCAAGAAATTTTGGACACCTAAAAACTAAAATTGAGAGTTACTCAAAGGATAGTGGAGTTGTTGAAGAAGAAATCAAAGGATCATTGAAATGCATGGAGAATCTAGGAGTTGTGACAAGACCTCAGATGATGCTCTGAGGGTGCAACATGCGAAGAGTCACCACCCCCATCATGGATTTTTCCATGCCAAACAACTACCTTACCATACAAATTAAGCTTGATTTTGTCTTTTTCCATACAATTAGCAAGTTCTTCAAGCAATAGCCAAACACCTCACTTGGAGCCAAGGATCGGTGCAAATCGCACCATTCATTGTTTTTGACACATAATGATTTTGTCCTATCAGGATCTATATGATGATGTGTCCATTTATTTCCTTATAATGAATGCAATGACATTGTATCTTGATGTAATTTTATATGCATGGAACATTGACTTTCTCATTAAAAAGACATCTACTTGATTGTTGTGGTACACACTAACAAGTATAGTTAAAATATATTATCAATAAAATACCTGGTGATATTCAGCTTCAACTTTTGAGGAAGAAATAGCGTTATGATTTTTCTCTCAAAAAGATAAATAGATTCCCTCACTAAGAAGTGAAGTAATAGAACTTGCATTTTTTGTCATTTCTCATATACATATCTTCAATTAAAGTAAGCCTTGACCAAAGATTATCATGAAACTCATGATAAGCCTCTTCTAGGAGCTCATTTCATGCATCCCAACACATTCAGAGCCCCCTAGCTAGTGTACTAATTATGACTTGTTTATAGATTGTGTTTGACAATGTAAAAAATGTTGGGGCAAGTTATTTCTAGAGTCCCTATTAATTAGTGGTGAACTTGATTTTGGTGTGTTTAATGTTTTGTTTTCCTCACTTAATATAGTGTAAAGTAAGAGTCAAGTTGTCATGGAGCTTGGTAATGAAATTAGATGCTTCAAAAAGAAGCTGAGTGCATGGAATAAGATGTAGATGTGGAATATAGCATGTGGAGAGGGATACGAAGCGATAATTTTAAGATTTTTCTTGATGAAATTAAGAAGGAAATCATAAATGAGATGAGGTGATGAGAATGATGGAATGGCGAGATCAGTGTGATGAATGGAAACAATAATCTATATATATATATATATATGATAATTTATGAGATTTTGTGACGAGTGAATGATGACAATGCTAATACATAAAAATAAAATAAATATGTTCTACACTATTTTATGGAGATGATCATAAAGACAAAACCAACTTGAATCCTCGGATAAAACTTGTTGTGAGGCTAGTCTTTGGCCGAGTCATACAAGACTCACTCTAATCGTGATCTTTTACTTGATTGGTTGGGACAAAAAGACAACAATGCCCTGTCTTTTAAAGATCATATGAATTTTTGGTCCATTGATTAGGAGACTGACGAAGCATTTTATGCGGTCATTAAAAGCACACAAACGTCGGTCAAACAAAATTTATAATTCCGAACTCACAATAACAAAGATATAAAATCAAGTATAGTGTAAAGATCGGGTCGATCCATAGAGAACACAGTTGACTTTGATCGAAGGGTTGACTTGGTCAAACTTAGGTTTAAATAGAAATTTTAAGAAATGAAAGCGATATATAATCAATAGAAATGATATAAATATATGAGAAAAGATATTTTAAGAATTAAGAAACTGATTTGATGAAGAAATGCCAAAAGTCATGGTCAAAGCATTGACTTTGACCCATAGTTGACTTTCTATAAAATCAGAGAATAAAAAGAGAGTAAAATATTACTAAAATTATATATTCAAAAACTAGAGAGAAAATAGAAATGATTGATATACAATTCGTGATTTTTTGAGAAAAATTGGGTTTATTATGAATTATTGAAAATCAAAGATCAGAAAAATCCTGGAATGAACACTTTGGGTGTAAATCTTCAAAGTGATTAACCAAATGATATCTAAATCTTGCAATTCATATATTAATGGAAAGCTAAAAAGTATAGGATTCCAAAGAGACCAAAATTGTCAAATTTAACCTTTTATTTTGAGAGTAATTGATCCCACAAGTCAATGCCCAAATTTGGATTGAAAATGAATAGTAGATGGTCAAACGTCAAATTGAAGGCCAAATGATAATGAAATTTTACGATTTTTCTATCCACGAAAAGCTGATGAAACAAGGAATCTAATGAAACTAGAGTCAAATGATTCGTACTTAAGATCAGGGAGAAATCCTTGTTTGAAGATCAAAAATCTGCACCTAATTTGGGAAAAAATGAAGAACAATTCGATTTAGAAGTCTGAAATTGACTACCTAAATCTAATCTAAATTACAATTATTGCATGATGAATGATCGATTCACACTAATAAACCGATTGACGTGAAGATTGGGCTCAAAATTGCGTCGATTGAAGTGTATTTGATCGGTTTCTTCCTCGGCGTACGTTCGGCGTTCAAGGGGAGAATTTGATCACATCTTGCAATGATTCGTGATCAATCCCGCCTTGCTTGGATTGTAATCAAGTCTAAAATGCGAGGGGATCACAAAGAACTCAGGATTTTTCTCAAAAATTGCTTAATTCCTTCACGATTCAATCAAGAGTTACTTTACAAAGGAAGAACATCTGTATTCATAAGGAAATTCCGCGCGAAAATTGCGGGCCTTTCGATCGGATTAAGAGCGATCAACGGTTGAGATTACATGAAATCGGTGGGTTATGATCCCACGTCTTCTGAATTTTTCGCCCGTCCGATCTTCATCGAAGAGCCTAGATGCATCCACGTGTCGCTCCATGAGTTGACGAAAGCGCGATTACATCACGACCATAGGATCCTACTTATGCCGCAATTCACACACGTGTCCTCATAATGATCGGGTGAACCAGAATCCACTCGATTAACGCTCATAACTTGATGCGATCAAATCGACGCGCCACATGATGCCATGTATCCTGCAAAAATTAAGACACATGTTAGTCCCACACAGAGATAACTAATGGAGAGCGACAGATATGAAAGGGATAACTCCCTTACGCAGATGCGTTAGCACCCCAATCATCTTACCTGGGCCCACTTACTCATGGGCCCATCCCCTGCCAGCCCGAAGACCCTCCTCGCGCCACGTAGGCACCACGCAGGCACCACACATGCATACATGTGGGCTCACGTGGCTCTGCCACGTAGGTGCCTCGCAAGCGTCCGCGTGGGCTCACGTGGCCCTGCCACGTGTCTGGGCCACGCCACGTCAGCTCCGCGTGTCCTGCGCAAATAATACACCCCTTTTTGCTATTTTTTAATAAAATAAATTCTGAAAAATTCCTAATAAATTCAAAAAAAATCCAGAAAATTCAGAAATTAATATCTTTAAAAATATAACTCCTTTTTGACTCAAATTTTCTCCATTGGCTCAAAAATATATTCATTTTTAATATCATGCCATCTAAAATATAAATTACAAGAAGAATATAAAATGAATTCACAATAAACTTAGATAATCTCTTAAGAAGTCTATTTTATATCATCCCAACATTCTCTTCTTGAAATTAATTCTTCTAATCATCTACTAAAGTCAAAGTAAATCAAGGAAAGTAATTAATTTCTATATATTTAACCTTTTCAAAAGATTAAAGATCTATAAAGGACATAATTAACCCTAAATAATGCATAAATATTGACTTTAGTAAAATGGCATACCAATGGAGAAAGTTCATAAAAACTATGATAACATGCATCATAATTACATAAAATAAGCATGAATATTAGTTAAATAAGATAAGAATTTAAGTCGAATATGCATGTTATCAACAACCCCAATTGGGTGGGCTAATTAGATCATCAAGATGCCACCACACATCATCTAGTAAGGCTCCCTTTCTTAGTCTCACATGGGGCAAATTTATTACATTTTTTCAATCTAAAAAGAAGTTTACCTTTTAAATTCAAACAAGAACATATGCATAAACCTATATTGTGACTCTTCTATTGATTCACTGATTGTGTGGCTGCCGTGTAGGCTTCTTGAACCCCACACAAACGCCACATGGCAGACCGTGCATTAGCACAACCACATAGGTACCACAAATTAGTGTCTCATGCTTGGGTGGTTTGTGCCTTAGGTGTCACATGTCATGACCCAATTAGCCAAGACACTAATTCTCTTTTTGATATAACCATTTCTGCACCATATATAGTCATAAAGAAGTGGATATTTATTATTATTAAGGTATTGACTACACAGATTTTTCATCCTTTTGTACATGTGAAATGGTTTCTGAAAAGTGGGTTTTGGTTTACAACCCAATAATCTAGTTTATTGAAAAATGTTTAGCGCAAATTCATGCTTGAAGATCACCGTCTATCCACAAAAATAGGCAAAGTCGAGGCCCAGGAAACACTCCAAACTTCTCTCATTGTAAATAAAAATGATTTTTTAAGATCAGCCTATCCATATAGAATATTATGAAGACAATTCTAGAAGATATTTTCTTCTTTCTAGAAACCATGAGGTCCATTACCTTGGTTGAGAACCCTTGGAGATCATGATGCAGTGGATATTCAAAAACCATGCCCTAGGGATTTTCTCTACACCATATAGAGAATGTTTAAGGTAATATAAAAAAGATGACTATCTATGTGTAACATACTGAAGAATCTACTCCTTAAAAAAACTTCATAAAAATAGGTCCCAACAAGAAAAAATCAAAGATATCTATTTGAGAAAGTGTCTTGTCATTATTAATGGGGAGGGGGAGAATCACACATATAGAGTCAAGTCAAATTGATCAAGAAAAGGTCTCTATAATTTAGGAGTACTTATAATTGCTTTTATGCTCTTACCAATGCACTAGCCTGCAACCTTTCTATAGCTTTGCAATTGCCTTCTTGGCACCCTAATAACTCTAAAATATAAGATGCATTCACGCATCATTTATCATATTTAAGTATTGATAAAAATTGTAACAATGAGAATATGTATTTCTATATGGTTGAATATGGTGAAAATATGACTAACTCTTATCATGCATCATTTCTTATATTATAATATTATGAGACTAACCCCATTTGAATTTGTCAAAGTCACATGGTTGAAGTCTCACAAATTTATTAGTTATGTGGATACAAGGACTTAGGTGAAGTTTAGTGGGAGCTAAAGAGACGAGATTGTGTGGTCGTTGAAAACACATGTCCACACATCAAAATATATTCAAACTCATTAAAACTATGATTTAATTGCAAACTATTTAGAATAATGCTAAGGGTCAAATATATGGAGAATAAAGAGTATTTCTTTATATATATTCAAATTTTGATCAAATATCATTTTTAGGTGAGAATTTAGGGAATTTTTTGAAAGAGAACTCAAAGAAAAATCCAAGGATTCAAAAATCATGCGATTTAGACTTGTATCCGCAGAGAAATCAAAAAGCAAAGTAAGGAGATAGAAATCAGTCGTAAAGAGAGAGAAGGTAATGAAATTAAGTAAATTGATTTAATCTACTCACCAAAATTAAACTTTAATATTATAGGATAACATTGTTTGAAGAACAAACGTTATCTAACTTGAGATCGCACTCAAAATCATCTAATTAATCACCGGATCAAGGATTCTCATTCTGCGTCTTGAAAATTGGATCTTCAAAGTTCAAGCGATGAATTCTTCCTATTCTCTTGATGAAATCTTGATTTCAAACACTCCCTAGACCCAGAAATGAGTCTAGAAGAGGATCCAAACAAGAGATTCATGAATTATGTTTTCCAAAGAGCTTGATCAATCGAAATACATGAATGCATACACCATCAAAGAGAGAGGGTATAAATAGAGCGTAAATTGGGCGTGGTTGTTAGATCTTCTCCTCAGATGGGATCGATGATTATGATTGAATAGAAGAAATTGAATTGCCATCTTTAACTCTTTATCGTCGGATCTACATCGAAGCGTTGTGATAAAGCCATGTTGTCAAGTAAAGCTGGAACTTCATGTACCACACACCATTTGATCTTTGTTGAACGCTTGAGATGTTGCCACATGTCTCGTGAAGTCCATTGATGACATCAAATATTGGTCGTTATAATTCTCACAATGAATGGCTAGGATTTGTCATAAATGATAAGAGGAAATATCGCCCAATGAGAGATTGCCACGTACCCCCTCCATTTAAATGAAAATGGAGGGTCATGATTAAAATTTTAAGATTGCACGCTCCAAAATGCACCATGTGCTTGTGAAAAATTAGGTTACACAGTCCCATATTGAAAAAATAAAGGTAATCTTTGTATACTAAATAAAGAAGCAAACTATATAATTAGCTTATGCCCATTAAGGGTTCTTACTCACTAATGACACACGCCACACATGGGCCACTTGGCATGCACATACTTCATCAAGTTATGACATCCAAGCATGAATACCATGTCATCAGTCATGTTAGCGTGCACTTAAAAATCATTTTTTCATGTTTTTAATTAAAATAAGTTTAGAAAACTATAGAAAATCCATAAAAATTAAAAAATTCATAACTTCCAAAATATAACTCCTTTTTAATCTCATTTTTTTGTTTGATCACAAATTAAATATTTTATCATTTTAATTCAATAAAAAACAAGAAATAAATTTCTAACTAAAAAATACTCTCATTTTCTTTAAAAAATAAAACTAGAAAAGTAAATGAGTGAGTATAAAAATATTTTATCTAATTATTCACATTTAAAACTCAAATATAATATGAAATATAAATGGGGATAACCTATTAAAATTTAGCTTTGATTTATGTATGATTATTCCTTAAAAATAATGTATTTTAAGATTTATATTTCAAATTGTGTTGAATGATGAATATGCACTCAAAGTATGATAATAAGTATACTAATGGAATCCTTTTTGCGTTAAATTGAATTAATAATCATATAAGTATTAGTATAAGTTGCATATTATCAGGAGCATGGATGCAAACTAGCTAGAAAGAGAACAAGCAAATGGGTGTTCTACCTTTTTAGGGGGTTGGTCAGCCTTTTTCACCTCTTTTGGAGGTTAGAGATGAATTAGAATTGAAGTTATTTTAATCATTGTTTTGAATTTCATGTAAAAATATTTATAATTCCTCAATTTACATAATGATAAAGTCAGGGTTGAATCCTCAAGAAGCCTAGGTAATGAGATTAGTGCTTTTAGGGAGTAGAGATACTATTATGGGGAAAAACAATAGTAGAAGGAATTTTTGAAGAAATATGGAAGGACTAAGAAATGAAATATGCGATGAATAAATAAATATTTTTATTCTATGATAAATAATTAGAAAAAGATTGAGAATGGAATGATAGAATGGAGAGATGAGAATGATGAAATGGAAGATGATGGAAGAATGGTAAAAAATAGTGAAATTGGTAATAATGAAATATTGTTTAAAGGAAATAGAAAAATATAAAATATTGATAACGTGTCATTGATGCATTCATTTTCATCATGATAAATGGGTTTTAACAAATAATTCTTAGTCATATAATGCACATTATCATCTTTTTATGATATTTTTTCATTCATCATTTCATTCCACTCATATAATCAACTTGCATCTATTTAGTGCTAATTTGGTAAAAAAATAGATATGTCCTATCATGCACCATTCTTTTCAATTACTTAAACTATGAGACTAACCCCATTTGACTCTTTGAAAGTCAAGTGGTTGAATTCTCACATTTTCTATGAGTTATTTGGATGTAGGGACATAAGTATGCAAGTAGGAAAGCATGGATATCGATGACGATAAGAGGAAAGAGGAAACAACTCTCTACTAAATTTGAACACCAAGACAACCATATTTTTTATGAAATGTGGTAAATAAGGTTTGGATTTGGTAAAGTGATCGTCATAAGATTTTTAGGTAAATCCAAAATTGATTTAGAGTGAATGTTGGGCCAATCTCCTTATTTTTAAGGAGGTTGGACCAAGATTAATTTTTATTAAATGAGACCTTAATTTGTTTGGGATGAAAAGATAGAGGATTAAATTCTTGATCCAATGGAGAAAATTTCATGAAAAAAGAAGTTATATTTTGTGAGATATTTAATTTCTAAGTGTAGGGATTTTTCTAGAATTTTTCTGAAATTTTCTAGAGACTTTTCAGATTTTTGAGCATATTTACAAAAATGCCACTATAATTTTTAATGTGAAAATTTACAGAAATGCCCCTCTGAATTTTCGAAGTCAGAAATTTGCAGAAATGTCACTCCGATTTTTAAAGTGAAAATTTATAGAAATACCCCTCTGATTTACAAAAATTTTTGAAGTCAGAAGTAGGATTTCTCAATCAAAGACTAGGATTTCTCTAAATTAAAATCATGATATCTCATGATCTAGATGGATTTTTGAGCTGAAATTTTATTTCTAGATTCATCTTTTAACCCTATATCCACCCATACCCTTGGACTAAAAAATTGAGCTTGAAAAAAAAATGATTTTAATAATTGAACTCTTTTACCCTTCTTTACACTTAAACCCCAGGAACCCACTATAAAAGCCTTCATTTTCTCTCTCCTTGCATTTTTTTAGCTCTCTTAGCATCAGGCTACTAGAAGGAAAGGGAGAGGAGGTCAAGGCCCAAGGAGGAGCATTTTTTGATGCTCAACCTTGTAGTGGAGAAGGGAGCACGCAAAGATCGTGATCGGAGCGGATCGAGCATCACCCGACCTAGAACGGGCACACCAACGGGGTTTGTGCAAAGATCCTGATTGAGTTCTTGCTTGTGTTCATCATCTCCATAAACATTAAAGTTGTATTTTCCTTTTATTTTTCTTTCTTATTTTCTTTTAATGTAGTGGCTTTGACATCATCGAGACTTGCAACTCTCTCTCCCTATCGCTGCACATCGATTCGTCGATCCATCGCTACCGCCGACCACTCTTCTCACCTTGTCATCATCTTATCCCCATTGCATTTCCTTCTACATTGTTTTTCATTGGAATTCATATTTCTCTCCTATTTAAAAAAGAAACCTAAAAACTATCACTCATATTCATCTCTACATGCTACATTTACGTTTGCACTTCTTTCCAAGCTCACTTCTTCCATGCTCTCTCACCTTTCATTTGAATATCTAATATAATTACCTCAGCTCCCTGTGGATTCGACCCTTGCTTACACTATAATCAGGAAATATAAATTTTATTGCATGAAATCGATACACAACCACGATGGAAAACATGCGTAATCGAGATCATCAAATATAAATAGAGAAATAGGGTTTATAATATTCATGGAAGGGATTACAAGAGAAAATCACATCCAAATTCTCACACAAATCCCGTTTTTTATTTCAATCCTAGGCCGAGTGATAGTATACTAGTTACAATCTTTGATCATCCACTTGATCTTGCCTCCACAACAAACTTGAACACCAAAAAATTTCAAGCTTGGGCCTAAGCCTCTCCTTTTTCTTATGGTAGCCTAATGCTAAGAGAGAGATAAAAATCACAAAAAAAGGAAGAAGAATATTCTTTTACATGCTAGGTTAAGAGGTTCCTTTGAATCAATGGGAGATATTTGGTCTTTTTGGGTGCTACCAAATGAATGGTTGAGATTAAATCTATAGGCCATGACTACCAAATGAATACCACCTCTAGTTAGAATTTAGGAGAGATTTAAAGGAGGAACCAACCTTCTTATTTTACTTGAAGACAAAGCCTTGCATGATTATATCACGCCTCTACTTGTGATACTCATCATGAAGGATCCCCAAGTCGTCATAAAAGCAATCTAAGGAAAGCCTTTGAAGAAGTGGAGAAGAATACTCCCTCAATTATATGCATTGAGGAGATCAGTTCAATTGCCCCAAGTTATCCAAGACTCTTCAAGACAAGCCCACCTCAGTCTCAGGCCATCGGGAGATCATATGATATCGTATCACGCCCTATCTCCCTGCTGATAGGTAACAGAAAATAGACAAGAGGACCTCCCGATCTTGTTTCATCTACTTCTGAAGGAGACAAGATATCCACGACTACAGATCACACACATCTCAAACGGAGGCGTTTCACAACGTCAACCATCACCCGCGAGATCAATCTCTCCAAAGACTGAATTCGGAAGCCGATTTTGTCAACCTCTTCATGAGACTTCCCCGACAGCGAAAACGGTAGAGAGCGCCAAAAGAAAGACGACAACAGGCTATCGAAGCATCTCCAACACGATCGGCATTCCACCGGCATTACATCAACATCATTTCAACGAGCTTCCTTTCCACGTCAAAACAAGGATATCATCACCGCTGTTACCGTCTGCTATCAGTCCTTGTCGCCTCAATCGGTATCAGCCTCCTCTTCTAGCTACCATCAATGGGACACTCACGCGACAAGAAGACAACAGATATTTTAAGTTCTAGCTGTGACCCTCAAAGCCATATTGCCCGGCTCACACGCGTCGGATTGGCATGCAGCCTCAGCGACATCGAAGAAGAATCCGCCTCTCTTCTAATTCTATTTCACGTATTTACTGCACGCGTGATGACTACATTGAATGAAGAACGCGGCACTAACGGGTATGACGAATTACGAGACAAAACACCAATCTCTCTGTCAATCTATAGCAAAGTAGGCGCGAGAATAAAGGAACTTCGGGAAATCGCTCTACGACACCAGCCCGGTCAATCCAAGTCAACCATGCAGACATAACTGACCCGACGCGACGCTTCGCCTCGCCATAACTTTCTCTCTTTACATCTATAAAACGGAAATCGTAAGAGAAAAACAATAGTATATTTTTTAATGAAAAGTTGGTTACCTTTGGTTATGTTTGACCCTTCGTGTTCCTCGTTCATTCCCGTGTCTCCATCAAAACCTTCCGCCTCTCCTTCATCGCCGAGTTCTATCCTTCTCTCTATTCTCCCTCCCATTCTTTCGCTTTCATACCCCTCCTGTCAAAGAACAAAACCGAGGAGATCTTCTGTCATTTGGAGCAAATCCGAAGCATTGCTTCCTCACCACTCAGGTACTCGTCCTCACTCCGTTACGGTGATTAAAGTTCGCATCCAAATATCATAAGTCCAACATTAAATCCGCCGTTCTCTCTATCCATTTTCTTCTCTTTTCTCTCCTACATTCCATATATATTATCCTATCCTCTTCTAATTCTCTTAGTCTTCTTATTATCCGTATTCTTCCATCCTATATTCCAAAATATCAGTTCACTTAAATTATATCATCGTTTATATTATATCTTTTTATATTATCCCTTCTAAACCGCTACTTATATTATCTATTATATCATTCATTATCTCTTCAACATTCTCTTCTTATCATCCTATCTATACTAGATTATCTATTCTGTCTTCCCTATCTTATTCTATACACTATTATCATCTTTTTCTATCTTCTCCTACCTTATTCTCACTGATATCACTTCATAGATCCTCCATCAAATTGTAGGATTGTTTTATAATTAATTCAGTAAATAATTACATCTATTTCACTCATTCTCCTTCATTACATCATCATATCCATATATATTATTATTTCTAAAATATCCTACATCACTTATATTTTAGAGTAATCAGTTAGTCAAACCTTTCTACCTTTATAGGATGTTAGTAAAACCTTTTTACTTTTTTTTGGAGGATGGTTAAGTCTTTCTACCTTTTCAAGAGGTTGGTCAAACCTTTCCATCTTTGTAGGAGGTTAGTCAACCATCTTCTTTGGGGCGTCAACCTATTCCACCTTTTTAGGAGACAAGTCACTTCAATTTATCTTGGAAGTCCATGTTAGTCAAAGTGATTCTTAATAAGTCAAGGATGGTGACGAGCGATGAAATGTGCGGCTGTTGAAACACACGATCGTCAGTCAAAAGATATCATTCTAAACTTGTGACGATTTAAAACTCAGACATCAAGTACAGCAATAAGATCGGGTCGAATCCACAAAGAGAACGATTGACTTTTATCAAAAGAGGTAACTCGATCAACTTAAGCCTAATTAGGGTTTTTAAGAAAGGAATATGCTACATAATCAATGGAAATAGTATTAATATATGAGAGAATATGTTTATAGAGTTTTTAAAAATGTTTGGAGAAGAAAACTCAAAAGTAAAAGTCAAAGAGTTGACTTTGACCCTACTTTGACTTTCTATGAAATCATAGAAGAAAAAGGTTAGATAATATTATGAAAATTATATTTTTAGAAACTAGAGAGAAAGAGGAGAAATCTAGTATAAAGACTATGATTTTTAGAGCACAATGGGATTTATTGTGATTTTTCAAAGTCAACAGACATAAAATCACCGAAATTTGGGTTTCAATCAAAATCCTTCAATTGACAGATCAAATGGTATCGAAATATGACAAATCACCTATTCTAGAAAGCTTACAATTAGAGGATTACAAAACGATCAAAATTGACGAATTTTGTCTTGTAGATTTGTAGTAATAGCCCTCTAAAGTTGACGCCCAAATTCGGATTGATTTTGAACAGTAGTTGGTCAAAAGGCAAATCGAGGGATCAAACCTTGATGAAATTTTATAAATCAGATATCCACGGAAAGCTGACTGAAAAAAGAATCTAATGAAACTAAATTCGTTAGAATTGGACTTAAGATCAAGGAGAAATCTTTGTTCGAAAAATCAGCAAATATCTGCAAAGTAATTAAGGGAAAATAAAGAATTTTTGGTTCTTAAAACTCTAATTACCTATCTAATGACCTAAAAATTGAGGGTTACAAAGGTATCACACTACTAACCCGATTGACGGAAAGATTAAGCCTCAAATTTTCTTCGATTGATGTAGATTTGTCTGATTCCTTCTCCGGCGTGATTTCGGCGTTCAAGGGGCAATTACCTTTCGTTTTCTCACGATTTTCGTGAATTTCTTGCCTCAATCTGTGCGCGATTAAGTCTAGAATGCAAGGATCGGGGTCCACCAGATCAACGCACGCCATTTGAAACATAGACACACACATTAATCCCACATGAGAAAATTTAGAGGGAATCAACGCCTTTATAAGGGGGGGGCCCTTATTGATATCGTGTTGCCTAATGGGCCCATGATGCCCCACTCTCTCTACGTGATACTCTGGGCCCACTATGCCCGTGGGCCCAACCCGCTTAGCCTACTTAGCCTACGCGCCACGTAGGCACTGCACAAGTCCGTGCCGCCCAACTGGTGCTGCCATATTGCCACGTCACCACATCAACATCGGGCGGGTCCCGTGTGAAATAATCCCCTTTTTGCATTTTTGGCCTCTAAAAATCCTAAAAAGTCAAAATAAATTCTAGAAAATTATGTAAACTTTAGAAATTCTTAACTATCAATTTAAAAGGCCTTTTTGACTCAAATTTTCTCCATTGGATCACAAATTTCTTCTTTTTAATACCATGTCATCTGAAATATAAATATTAGCAAGAAAATATGATAAACTCAAATAATTCCAACTTGACTTTAAAAGCCATATTAAGTCAACCCCCTAAAGTTAACTTTTGATTCTTCCCATCATTCTCTTCTTCTAATCTCTTTTTTTAATCATCTACTAAAGTCCTAAAAATTCAACTCAAGGAAAATGGTAAATTTCAAGTTATTTGACCTTGAAAAAAGCCAAACATTAATAAAGCACATAATGAACCCCTAAATAATGCAAAATGTGGACTTTAGTGAAATGGCATGCCAATGGTGAAAATTTCATAAAACTATAATAATATGCATCATAATTACATAAATCAAGTAATAATATCATTTAATTATGATAGAAATATGAGTTAAATATGCATGTTATCATACTCCCCAAATTATATCATTGCTAGTCCCTTAGCAATGGAAGCATAGACAATGTATAATAGGACTAACAAGTGACCTTGAAAGATCATGGGTTGAGCATTGATAAAATTTGTAATGAATGTTCTACCTTAAATGATGTCAAGAAGAAAGTAGTGCACTAGAAACTTTAGGGTCAAGGCATTCCTTTGGCGAATGATAACATGCTAATTAGACAAGATAATACATGATTATTAATGCATATTAAGGCAAAAAATATTTCATTCCTATGCATGCTATCATATTTATGAGTATTTATCTATCATTCTATGAAAACGTCATTATAATATCAAAATACTTTAATTTAGGGTTAATTATGATGAGTTAAAGATAAATAATTTTATAACCCATCTTTAACTTGAGATTATAAGTGTTTTTAAAGTTAAATAATAAGATAAATCATTTTTATAAACATTCATTTAATTTTCTAAAGTTTAAATCTTAAAGAAATGAATGTATTTTTGAAATAAAAATTAAAAATCTTGTTATTTATTAAATTTGACTTTTTAGAATGATAGATAATTAAATTTTTGATCAAATGAAAGAAATTTTGATTAATTTGGAGTTATATTTTGAAAGTTATGATTTTTCTAATTTCTAGGGATTTTTCTAGAATTTTTCTAAATTTTTCTGAATTTTTAATGAATTTCTAAGGATTTTCTGGAATTAAAAATCAATTTTTCTAATTTAAAATCGATTTTTCAGAATATTTAAAGCGCGCACGTGAGGTGGCGCGATCAGAGCCGTCCGATCGATCGCGATGAGGAGGCGACGTGGCAGCGTGTGGGACGTCCGATTGCGCGTGCGATCATAGCCGTCGATCTTCTCTTAAATCGATGGACACACGGGGCTTAATCGGGGTACACCGGATGCGTCTAATCTCGACCGTTGATCGCGAGAGTTATAACGGTCGAGACTAAATTGCGAAGAAACGCATCTGATGCGTCTGATTGCGATCCAACGACGACTGTTTGAAGGCATTTTATAACGCGCGTCGACGTGGCTTCATCTCGAGCGTCCGATCGCAATCCAATGGCCACGACTTAATGGTAACGATTCGCGATCAAGCGTTTCATCAAAGCCTTTGATGCGTTTAATCGGACGGTTACGCCCAAATGTCCTATAAATTGAGATGTTCTCCCGATTTGTAAAGCATTCGAGAGCAATTCAATCAAATAGAACTTTTTAGACACCAAATCTCTTGAATCTCTTGATCCCAATCGCTTCTAGACTTAATTCCGCATCCATGGAGTGCTTAAAATCAAGATTTGGGCGAAAGACGAGGAAGAAATCGACGCTTGAATCGCGATTTTTGGATTTTGATGAATAGCCTTGATTCCAGAGATTAATTGGGTTAATCCAATCACAATTATGGGTTATTGTAAGTGGTTTTGCCTAATCTATCGTCCATTAGTGTTTAATTTCCATTTAGAATTGTTAATTTAAGTAATTTAGAGTTTATTTTCGTTAATTTCACGATTTCGATTTTTGGAAAATACCTCTCACTTCGATTTTCAATTTCTCCGCAAAATCAAAGTCAAATTCGATGATTTTTTATTCTGTGGAATCGTCTTGAAGTTCTCTTTCATAATATACCAATTTCCCCAATTTCTATCACCGATTCATCGTCCGATTTGATCAAATTCGAAGAGATCATTAGAAATTTCCCTAATTCCTTGTGGATTCGACCCATATTTACTATTATACCCCTCAATTCGAGATATTTTCATTAAATTGGTAAGTTTGGACTTTATTTTGACATGAGACAGTGTGCAATTGACGACCTCGCAGTCTCTATCTGTCAACGAACACTTTAATCCACCAAATGTACCAAGAATTCCTGATGGAGAATTATTTTGAAACATGAACACAAGGGTTCTAAGTGAACCTATCCTCCTCCTCCTCCTCCTCCTTATCTACCAATTTGAGAAATTATCCATTCCTTAAATGGATGAAGAAGACCTCTCTAAATAATTAAAGAGAGAGAAGATCTCAAGGGATTTATTTTCCCTCCTCTTTTCCTATTTTATACTGATCTAATGATTGACTTGGTCAAAAGAAATTAGCCTTATCTTTAGAAACCTAGAATTCCTTGAGTGGACCAAGTCAACCACCTTCTACCTTGATATAGGTTCCTAACTATCCAAACCATATCCACTATATCATAGGTAACCTTATAAATTATGAATAATGATCTCAAGAAACAATAGTAGGAACATCTTTGTTGTCTTTCGTTCTCTCTTTGAAACCACCTCTAGTTAGAATCATAGGAGAGATCAATCACTCATGGAAGAAACTATCTTCCTATTCTACTCAAGTGGAAATGAAGATAATTATATCAAAAGGATCCATACTTCTAAAGTTTATGAAGAACGTCAAGGGAGCTCAAGACATGATTACTTCTCCCTAAAGACAGACATCTCGACAGCTGAAGAAGATACCACAGACCAAAGACTTCCCCAAGATATGACTTCTAAATGAACTACAACAAGATCAAAGAATAACTTCCTATGAAGAACACATGGATATTTATCGTATTGGAAGCTGAAGTGTTAGCTGCCTCCTCTCCCCCACTGGAAGAGGTGTTCATCCCCAGAATAAACTCCGTACGCTGCAACCGGGTAGTCCCTATGAGCTTATACTTACACCGTTCTATCTCTCCCAAAATCCTCAAGAAACCGTACGCGAGACATCTGAGCACGATGTTGCGGTCACTCCGCCCTATCTTCTCCCGCGGGATAATTCAGAGGATCTCGCCGATGTTTGTTGACTCGTCTTTGCTTACATAAAGATCCGCCGATGTTTATTGTCAACTTCTGGAAGCTCGAGCCGGGTTCTTGATCCTCAATCTCAAAGCAAAGGGAATGGAAATGATCAAAATTTCCCAGACTGCGTCGACGGTCTTTCGTCAATCGATCCGGCTTATTCAATCCTCCTCAACATAGCCACGTGGATTCGTCAGAACTACTTTCGCCTCAGCAATAAAATAACTAAAACACATCAGGCGTTATTCCGACCGCGACCGTTCAGTCGCGAATAAAATTTATCGCGATGCGACGTCTCACGTAACTGCCGTTTCCTAAAATTTCTATAAAATGGACGATTTTAAATGAAAGAAAGATGTTGAATTTGATAAAAAAATTGGTTCGTTTGGTTACTGTTCTACCTGTGTTCATCGTGTTTCCCAGTATCTCCTCCATTCCCTCTCCCGCAACTTCTCTCCGAGTTCTATCCTTCTTCTATTCCCCCTCCATTCTTTCCGCTTTCACGGAACTTATGTCTGACGCATTCGAGGAAATTCCGGGTCGTTTGGTGATTTCGGAAGCATCTTCTTCGTCGTCACCGATCAGGTAACATCCTCTCCATCATATCGTCGTGATTAATAGTTCATATAAAACATCATAAGTCCAACACCTTCCTCTCCTCTTCATTCTTCTTATCATTATTATTCCTTATTATCACGATCATCCTCCTTATCCTACCCGTCACCTTTGATATATCATTCACGCGGTTATCTCTCTTCACCTCTTTCCCTCATCTATTATCTACTTTATCCAAATTGATATCTTCCTTAAATATTTCCCATTACATCTTCTTTTCTCTCTTTCTCTATCTATTATCTCTACTCTCTAATTTCTTATCATCCAATCTATCCTCTCCAACGTTATTTCTAATCTCTCCATTCATAATCCTATCAGTTATAAATTATCTATTCTTAATATTCACTGATATCAAATTCATAGGTCCTCCCTCATATGTAGGAATTTAGATACTTCCTCCGAATATCCTACATCAATTCCTCTTGCTCTACATACTAATAAAGATATAAATAAACTTAACAAAATGATTCACGTCACCAAATCAATTGTCAAATCCCTCTTGCACTATGAAAGCAAATGATAAAGGCGCAGGAAGTAGAAACAAGCATCATCATTTTCCTTACATAATGGCTATAACATAGAATCTACTAAAACACATGGGAGGCAGCTTACCATTCTAATTCTACTTCATTTTTTTAAATTTTTTTTTACAAAGAACTTGATGCAATACTTTTTAACTATAGGGATTATATGATGAAGAGTAAATAAAGATGAGAATATGTAGAATTATAGATTTGTAAGGCTTTTTATCCAGCTTGTTGGAAACAACATTCATACTTACTCATGCAATGGTGCTCATCCTGCCCATGTGCCGTCCTTAGTAGACAAGCAGCTTATTCCCCCGAAGCAGTTTTGGTATCTCTATAGATCAGGGAGCTTCACTATGTCAATAATATTAGTGCCGAGAAAAGGATGATATAAGCTACAACTTTCTATGGAGGGCTCAAGGATGTGCGTGCAAAGAGTAATCAACTCAAGATTTAGAGGGGAGAATGAGTGGATGAGAAGTATAGACATGTTGACAAATCATACTATGAGCTTGAGGAGATTCTTTGATTGGACTTTATGGCTCCCCAAAGGAATACCTAAATACATAGTTCCTACAACCTCCCTAACATGACATTTAAGGTTGCTCTTCCCTTGGGTTCACTAAAGCATTTGAGGGTGTTCATATACTCTATATTTTTCATGTTTCATGTGGTTTTGGAAAGATCATGTTTTTTGTTCACATGATTTATAATCATATCATGCATAGAGTATCAAATGAAGGAATGCAGTAATTGAACAAAAATTGAAGTTTTCTAGAAGACTTCCCCCTCCTCAAACTCATTAGTGATGCAGAACGGGGTGTGAAAACCCTCGTGCCTGATCAATGGAACTGAGGCTGACTGAAGATAGGGTGATCAACCCTAGCCTACGGGAAGGCGAGTCCTAGACCCTAAGCACGATGTATAACCTAAACCTAAGTGCAAGCAGGCATGCCGATCATCTGAGTCGACGTCAGGTGACCCGGGGAAACTCACGATGATGGATAGGGTAAGATCCTCTCGATCCATGTCCGGAGGCATGGAAGTCGCTCATCGTGGAGTAGCCGGGAGGCTGCGGCCCACGCTTGGTGATGGACCTGATGTATGCATCAAAAGTCTCAAACCTATACTCGTACTACCCTGCCTAAGTCGTCCGATGGCGGGGGAGACGAGTGAAGGGAAATGCATGGAAAAGTAATTAAACTTTAAAATAAGGAGTTGATGCTAACCTGCGGGGCGCGAGCCCAGTCGGTTGTGATAAAGGAGATCGGTCGTACGTGACACGGACGATCAGCAGGGGTGTAGGCCGAAATAGCGATGACGTGGTACGTCAGAGTCTCGACGTGGGAGGGCAACCAGGTCGGTGGACTCAAGCGCATAGGAGAGGTTGATAGGTAGGACTCGACGGGATCGTGGCGATAGAGGTGGGGCCCCGGGCGGACTGGGTCGGCGCGGGGAAGGACGTGGCAGCACGAGGGAACCGGGTAAGAGCGGATCAACCCGGAGCGAAGCAGTCAACCGGGGCAGTGTAGTCAACCCGAGGGGGGTGCACTCGATTGCTATGGGGAGGGGAATACCCAGCGATGTGGCATTCATCTGGGCGTGCGCAAGGCAAAGATGATCTCGCGGGCAACACAAGAAGTACTCGGGCAGCGGCAAGGGGAAGACCGACGAGGGAGTGCGTTGACGACCAGCAGCGTTGGGGGGGGGAGGGGGGGGAATGAATTCGCGTTTCCGCAAGGAGGGGACGGGATGGATGAGATCGTAGGGGGGGGCGTTAGGAGAAGGGTGGACGGCTGGGTGTCAAACTGGATATGGCAGAGAGGCCGGAAAGGTAGGAGGGAGAAACGAGCTGAAATTCGGCAGGTCCACAGACAGGAATTGGATGTGCGATCGGCGAGAGGACGACATGGCAATCGGTAGGTGACGAGATGTAACCGCGAGGTCGTCGATTTCACACGGTCTCGTATCAAAAATAATTCCAAACTTAAAAATTTGATGACAAATTATTCGAATTGAGGGGTATAATGGTAAATAAGGGTCGAATCCACAGGGAAATAAGGAAATTTCTGATGTTTTCTTCTAAATTGATCAAATCAGATGATAAATTGATGGTAGAAATTGGGGAAAATGGTATATTATGAAAGATAAATTCAAATCGCTTCCACGGAATCAAGAATCATCGAATTTGATCTGGATTTCGCGGAGAAATTGAAGTTTGAAATAGAGAGAAATTTTCGAAGGTTGAAATCACGAAATTAACAAAACTTAAGCGAAATTAAACCTTAATTCCTGATCTAAATCAAAATTAAACTTGATTGGATGATAGATTAGCAAAAACGGACTCCACTAACCCCAAATAGTAATCAAATCAACACGATTAAACCTCTTAATCATCGAAAACGTGAAGAACGCGATCGTGGAGTTCAAGCTTCAATTTCTCCTTCGTCTTTCAGCTAAATCTCGATATCAAGCTCTCCGTGGGTGCGGAAATGAGAGTAGAAGAGGATGGAATCGAGAGATTCGAGAAGGGAGGTGTCTAAACAAATCAAATTGCTTGATTTTAAACTGAAATGCTTAGAACATCAAAGAACACCTCTATTTATACAAATTTTGGGTGTAACCGTCCGATCGAAATGATCGACGGTTATGATGGAACGGTCCATCATGGACCATTTTGAAAATGTCACGGTCGTTGGATTTGAGATGGAGCGTCTGGATGAAGTCCTTTGATAAGCGTTATAGAAACGCTTTAGATCGCGTCGTTGGATCACGATCTGACGGTCGAGATGTGTCGCGGTCGATTAAATCACGACCATTATAACACCTCATTTAAGCCACGTGTTTTGATGAGATCTGGTGGTCCACGAGCTCACCCCATCGATGCGCGATGATCCGCGCTCCGTCTGATCCGTCGATCCTCATTCAGCCACGTCACCTGCACAGTAAAAACTCCGTGGAACTTAGTCCTACACGGATTAAATTTATGGAATCAATCGGGTTTATAATATGCGACGAACTTGAAGGTTAGCTTAAATCCGAACTATCGGATGCTTATATGTACTATAAACATTATACTTACGATATATATAAATAGTGCACACGTCACATCGCGCCGCGTAGACGCCGCATGTGCCCGCGTGGCGCTGCCACGTGGCCCTGAGTGCCACGTCGCATCCATGTGGCCCCGCGCGACTAAACCCTCGTTTTTGCTTTATTTTAAATCATTTTTAACATTTAAAAATCGAAAATAATTCAGAAAAAATCTAGAAAAATCCCTAAAAATTAGAAAATTCATAACTTTTAAAATATAACTCCAAATTTCTTTCATTTGATCAAAAATTTAATTATCTATCATTCTAAAGAGTCAAAATTAATAAATAATGAGAGTTTTAATTTCCATTTCAAAAATACATTTATTTTTTTAAGGATTTTAACTTAAGAAAATATAAATAAATGTTTATAAATTGATTTCTCTCATTATTTTAGTTCTAAAAACATCTATAATCCCAAGTAAAGATGGGTTGTTAATTTATTTATCTTTAAATCATCATATTTAACCCTAATTTAGAGTATTTTTTGAGATTATAATGAATTTTTCATATAATGATAGAAAATACACATAAATATGATAACATGCATGGAAATGAAATCATTTATGCCTTCACATGCATTAATAATCATGTTTTCTAATGTTTATTTAGCATGTTATCAGCAAGGGTGACTTGGGGCAGGGCAAATTTTCAGGGGAGGTAAGATCGTGGTAGGGGAAACGGCTGACCCCGAGGGTGAATTCAGCAGGGGGTTCGGGAATGGTGGGGCGTGCGGCATGTTGAAGGCTGCAGGGGTGAGGGTGATGACGATTTCGCGGCCTGCGGAATTCTGCGGAGGATGGAATTTTCGCAGAAAGGCTGAATTCCGCGGAAATGGATCCGGTGAGGCGCGAGGTTGCGGGGAAGCCAGAGGTTTTGTGGGGTTGCAAATTCGGAAGGGAATCCGTGAAGTCCGAATAGTGGATTTGGCTGGGTGAGGAGGGGAATCGGACGAACGATGGGGAGAGGTTGGGCATTGGAGGGAGAGGGGCGTTGGCTGGAGTCGGTAATTCGTGACTTCACCAGAACGAGATTCGCAATTTGCAATTCACGAATTTACAAACTCGGCAATTTGGCAAGTTACGGGGTGGGAAGGATGATGAATCAGAGAGAGAGGGAGATGGCGAGGTCATGGGAGGTGGAATTGTAGGTGATGGTGGGGAAGACGGAAGGTCGCGGCGTTGGGTAGAAGTTGTCACGGCGAGAAGGGACGGCAGGAATGGCCGTAGAGAAGGAGAGATAAGGTGGTTGATGAAGGAAGGGGGAAATTGGCATCATGATCGCGAGTTGGAGACAGGGAAGGGGAGTTGACTGAGGGAGGGCGTGAGGGGAATCAGGAAGGAGAGAATTCAAAGGGGCGTGTTGGGAAATCGGGACTTGCGGGTGCAACGGAATTTGGTGCAAGGTGAAATTGGGCGAGGGGAGATGGAAGGCGAAGTCGGGAGGGATGCGCAGGATGAAGGGAGGAGCGATGATGATCAGGGCTGGTGCGATGTCGTGCGAATGGCAGGATTGGGGAAATTGGGCAGGTCGGGGAGGTGTGGGTGCCAACGGAAAAGCCAGAGTTGGGGAGGGGGTGATGGCACGGAATTGGGGAGAGAAGGAGATGCAGACGCAGGTGCAACGGGAGTGGGGAGGCATACACGGGGCGATTCAGGGTGAGGACGTGGTGGTCGGAGGTTCACTGGAAGGGGAGCTTGTGGTTTGCGATCGTGGAGGAGGGGAGCGCGGAGCTGGAGCGGGAGGTGGACATGGAGGATCGGCAGGGAAGATGAACGGGGAGAACGACGGTGGAGAATGGAGGAGAAGGGGAAGTTCATGACGGAGCTGGGTGGAGGGAATGGCGGTGCGACGGTCCAGAGGCGACGGCGGTGGCGCAAGGGCGGCGGATGTGGCGGCTTGGGGACCGCGATGTCGCGAAGAAGAATCGGCGGTGAGACGCGTTGGCGGCGTTTGTTACTGCGGCGGCAGCACGATGGCGTGCGATGGCAGCAGCGGCGGCGACAACACGATGTCTTCGTGGCTGGGCAAGGAGGGGGAGCAGTCGTGGTGGCAACGGCAGCTCGGAGGCATGCGGCGGCGGCGACAGCGGTTGGACTCCTTCCTCGGCCTTCCCGTGAGCAGCCACTCGAGAGGGAGGAAACTCCTTTCTTTTCTCAAATGACGGCTAGGGTTTTTGGGTGGGGGTCCCTTCCCTCTTATAGAGCCCATAATGGGCCGAGAGAGGAAAGGGCCCACTTGAGGCCCACGACCCAAAAGCTTAAACATAGTCAAAGAAAATAAGAAGGCTCACAAAGAAGAAGGGCTTCACAAATAGGATCCCGAAAAGGGAAGAACCTACTCGTAAGCCTAAAAGGGAGAGGGAAATAAGTGAGGACCTGATTAAACACGTGCAGGGTCAAAAAGTTCACAATAAAGAAAAACGATAGGTAGATAGATCCACGCGCGCGAAAGGGCTCCTCCGACGTCGTGATGTCGTGCCTTGGTGGTGACGGAGGTCGTATGGCACTAATTACTCTTATTTTCCTCAATAAAAACCCGCATGCCCATGGGAAAGAAATGGGCGATCATGATACATGACATGAAAAATAGATAAATATGGAATGATGAAAGGGTTACAAGAAAAACTTATCGTATATTGTGTTGGTTGCATTCTTCTCTTCATTCTTGGAGTTCTTCTTGGATGAAGTTATTTCTTTTGTTGTTCTCTCTTTTCTTAGCGTATATGGAGCCTATAAGAAAAGAAAAACAAAAACAAACATAAAAGCAAAAAGCAAATGCAAAAGCAAAAATAAAAGGAAAAGCAAATACAAAAGTAAAGATAAGGGCAAAAAGCAAATACAAAAGTAAAGATAAGGGCAAAAAGCAAATACAAAAGCAAAGATAAGAGCAAAAAGTAAATGCAAAAGAAAAAATAAAAGCAAGAAGAAAATACAAAAGGAAAGATAAGGTTGGGTTGCCTCCCAACAAGCGCTAAGTTTTACGTCTTCAGCCAGACGTAACTCACTCTAGCGACTATCTAGTGGCTAATATCTCAAGAAGTTATAGCTCTTGATCATGTAAAGGTGGTGGTCTTTCTTTACAAATATATAACTTCAATCTATGCCCATTTAGCTTGAAAGATTTTTTCTTTTGGTTTGTGTTCCAATAATCAGGGACTAATTTTGTGACTAAGTAATTCACGATGTGCGCGAACCAAGGTACCTTAGCCACAACGGCGAGAAGTTTTCTGTTGGAAAATGTGTCACTAATTTATCCAAAAATATAAAGGCAAAAATAAAAGTAAAAAGTAAATGCAAAAGAAAAAATAAGGTAAAAGCGAATACAAAAGTAACGATAAGGTTTGGTTGCCTCCCAACAAGCGCTAAGTTTTACGTCTTCAGCCAGACTTAACTCACTCTAGATACTATCTAGTGGCTGATATCTCAAGAAGTTGTAGCTCTTGATCATGTAGAGGTGGTGGTCCTTTTTCACCAATATATGGCTTCAATCTATGCCCATTTAGCTTGAAGGATTTGTTGGTCTTAAGATCTAAAATTAAGACTGACCCATTGTCAAATGCTTCAAAGACCTCATATGGACCATCCCACCTAGAGCGCAACTTCCTTGAAAAGAGTTTAAGGTGAGAGTCATAAAGCCAAACCTTGTTATGGACATTGAATGTTTTTCGATTAACGTGCTTGTCATGAAAGGCTTTGTTTTTCGCTTTATAAATCTCGGTCTTTTAATACGACTCATTTCGTAATTCTTGGAGCTCTTGAAGTTGGAGAAGTCGTTCTTTCCTAGCTTGCTCGAGAGAGAGATTGAGCTTTTTACTAGCACAATAAGCCCTATGTTCTAATTCGACGGGAAGATGGCAAGGTTTGCCATAGATGAGCCTAAAACGGAGACATCCCAATGGGTGTCTTGAATGCAGTGCGGTAGGCCCATAGAGCATCTGGTAGCTTCGATGCTCAATCTCTTCCATCCATTCGAATTATGTTCTTCAAGATTTCTTGACTTCTCTATTGCTGACTTCTACTTGGTCATTTGCTTGGGGGTGATACGGGGTCGTAACTCGATGATAAACTCCATATTTTCAAAGTAAAGCTCGGAAACGGGAATTGGTGAAATGAGATCCACCATCACCGATGATCGCCCTAGGACAACCGAATTGAAAAAATATGTTTCTAATAATGAACTTGTTAACCACTTGATGATCATTTATCCTCATTGGTATTGCCTCGACCCATTTAGACACATAGTCATCTACCACAAGAATATATTCTTTTCCCTCATATGGTGGAAATGGTCCCATAAAGTCTATACCCCTAACATAAAAAAATATCTACCTCAAGGATGGATTGAAAAGACATTTCATCTCGCTTTGAGATGTTTAATGTGGATTAGCACTTAAGACATTCCTTGAAATATTTGATGGTATCCTTGAATAAAGTTGGCCAATAGAAGCCACTTTGCAGCACCTTAGCTCCAGTCTTTCTCAACACAAAATGTCCTCCACATAAGGACGAGTGACATATCGCTAATATATGAACTTGCTCCTTCTCCGGAACACATCGTCGAATAATCTGATCAGCCCTGAAGTGGAACGATTGGGGTTCTTCCCAACAGTAATATCGAATATCATGGAAGAATTTTTGCTTTTGATTCGTGTTTCATTAATCTAGGACTGATTTCATGACTAAGTAATTCACAATATGCACAAACCAAGGTGCCTCAGTCACGATGGGGAGAAGTTGTTCGTTGGCAATGTGTCACCAATTTCTATAGAAGAAGTGTTCTCAAGTCGAGAAAGATGATCAGCCGTTGAGTTCTCGCTTGCCTTCTTGTCCTTAATTTCTGCGTCGATTTCTTGAAGGAGAACCCATCGAATCAGTCGTGGTTTGCCCTCTTTCTTGGAGAGCAAGTACTTTAAAGTTGCATGATTGGTGTACACGATGATCTTTCTGCCCAAGACATAAGGCCTAAACTTTTCAAGAGCAAAGACGATTGCCAACTCCTTTTCGGTAGTAGTGTAATGGAGTTGGGCATCAGCTAGTGTCTTGCTCACATAACAAATAGAAATGGGCTTCTTGTCGATACATTGTCCCAAAACCACTCCTACCGCATAGTTGATAACATGCATATTTGACGTAAATTCGTATCTTATTTAACTAATATTCATGCTTATTTTATGTAATTATAATGCATGTTATCGTAGTTTTATGAATTTTCTCCATTGGTATGTCATTTTACTAAAGTCCATATTCTTGTATTATTTAGGGTTAATTATGTGCTTTATTGATGTTTAATCTTTTGCAAGGTTAAATGATTAGAAATTAATCACTTTCATTGAGTTATTTTGACTTTAGTAGATGATTAAAATAATTAATTTCAAGAAGAAAATGATGGGATGATATAAAATAAAATTTTTAAGAGATTATTTAAGATTATTTTGAATTGACCCTATTTTCTTGTTTGAATTTATATTTTAAGGTTGTATGACATTAAATATGAAGAAATTCTTGATGCAATGGAGATAATTTGAGTTAAAAAGGAGTTATATAAATGAAGTTATGAATTTCTGAATTTTGTGGAATTTTTTGGATTTTATTTTGATTTCTCAAGCATTTTTCCGGATTTAATTCCTTTAAAAGAAAGTCAAAAAGGGGTTATTTAATCGTGCGGGACCCGCGGAGCTGATGTGGCATAGGTCGGACACGTGATGGAGCTACGCAAGGCCACGTGGATGCCTACGTGGGTGCCTATGTGGCGTGCAGTGATTGGGCTGGTAGATGATGGGCCCAAGAGTTAGTTGGCCCAGGAGAGAGTATTGGGGCATGCTAAGCCCATTCAGGTGACGCACCCCTTAAGGGGGGTTCCACGTTTTATACGCGACTTCTCCCCTTATTTATCACCGTGTGGAACTAACTTGTTTCTAAGGTTTCACATGACACGTGGCAGAGCGTGGCACGTCAGATCGATCACGTCAAGTAAGGAGCATTAATCAAGTGGATTCCAGTCCACCCGATCATCATAAAGACACGTGCATAATTCGCGATTTAAGTAAGATCCTACGGTTGTGATTTAATCGCACTTTCGGTGACTCATGGAGAGACACGAGGACCCATAAGGACGCTTTGATCAAGATCAGACGGGCGAAAAAATCGGCAGACGTGGGATCGTGGCCCACTTAAATCACGCGATCATGGTCGTCCAATCTCCTTCACCGAATTGGAAGGCCTGAATTTTTCATGCGATTTTTCCTATAAAATGATGTTCTTCTCCTTGTAAACATAACTTTCAATTGAATGGTGAAGAGATTAAGCTATTTTGGAGCAAATTCTTTTGTTCTTCGTAATCCCCCTTGCATTTTTTATGGATAATTATTTTGAAACATGAACACAAGGGTTCTAAGTGAACCTATTCTCCTCCTCCTCCTCCTCCTTATCTACCAATTTGAGAAATTATTCATTCCTTAAAATGGATGAAGAAGACCTCTCTAAATAAATAAAGAGAGTGTAGATCTTAAAAGGGAATTATCTTTCCTACCTCCTATTTTACACTGATCTAAAGATTGACTTGGTCAAACATTTAATCCTTATCTTTAGAAACCTAGAATTCCTTGAGTGGACCAAGTCAACCACCCTTTTCCCTTTGATATAGGTTCCTTATTTTCCAAACCTTATCCACCATATCATAGGTACCTTAAATAATTTTAATCAATGATCTCAAAAGAAAATAATAGGAACATCTTTGTTGCTATGAACCCTTTTTTCTTTGAAACCACCTTAGTTAGAATTTAGGAGAGATCTAAAATATTACTACATGTGGAAGCATGGCCACTGGATTCTATTTCAAGTCAGGCACAATTGAAGAGACAAGGAAATATGACATTCTTACCATTATGAGCTCAAAGAAGATACCTACAAACCATCTATGAAAAGCTTCAAGGAAGAATCAACAAGGAGAATTACATCATCTCTAAATAAAGTCCTCAAGGAGTCAAAGACTACTTCACGTCTTCTATCCCTACTGACTTGGACCACAGATAATATCAAAGATCGAAGCCCATTCAGAGACACTGTGGAGAGAAGCCGACGAATACCCTTTCTAGACTCTGCTTATTATGAAGACGAATAAAGGCTATCTGGAGATGACTAAGAACAAATCACAAGAGAAGCACTCCGCGCGACTAAAGATCACAATGTCAACACCGATTCCGCCGAAGTTGAGCGACGAGATTATCTTGAATCCTACAATTAAAGAACTCAGCAGAAACCGCTCGACGAGAGGCTTCCAAAGACGTGCGTCAGCATCTATCCCATACATGGAACGTCCCCGACACCTAACGAACCCGAGGACCAGCTGACGCTCCTCAAGAAGAAAGAACTACAGTGACGAACCCTGCTGCATACCGGGACGCCAGTCGAATGACTAATATCGCCGCTCAAGCTCTTCCTCGTCTTCACTTCACCACATGGACTCTCGACGACTAAAAGTTAAACTGTCGTCATTATCATCATCCAATATTCGATGGCAAAAGGCGCAGCTTCCAATGATAACGATGAATAAATCCGATGGCAGGAAACGACGACCTACCTAGCCGGTGTTGATGGAATAAATCGCAAATTGCGTGACTATAAGCGCTCCAGAGGGAAATCACCGGGGGCGTTGACTTACGGAAATGCTCCCGCGGGCGTTCTCGTACAGAAGAGAAAGAAAGAAGAGGAAGAAACAGTCGAGAAATTGAGAAGAGAATATGCAAATTCATTGGTCGGCGGATTCGAAGACCCCGACGATTATTACGGGCGTTCAGACACCTTCATTCAAAGACCACGACGCGGACTTCACCTGGTAAAGCGGAACGCACATCACACCGTTGACCGGCAACATTAAACGCGTTCAAACGTATCCTCACGACAACCACGTCACACGCGCGGGAGACAACGACCATTCAGGCAAACTCCTGAAAGCACTTACGCTCTACGTACGTAACGTCTTCAACATCACAGTAACTGCCCGTAAACCCGAGGACGGAATGTTATCGGGAGATCACTTATTTTCATTTCTTTCCCTCGTCGCGTGAGCACTAAAAGAAGCCCATCCGAATCGACTGAAATGACGCAATGCCACGCCCTAACCTCCATCCTCCATCTTCTATAAAACACACGATTGTAAGCGAAAGAGACAGTTTTTTTTGAATGATAATCAGTTCTTTTGGTTACTTTTATCCCTCGTGTTCATCGTATCTCCCTGTGCTTCTCCCGCCAATCTTCTTCTCTGATTCTACCTCCCTATCTTTTCTCCCTCCCGTTCTGTCGTCTTTCCACCATCTCACGTCATATGCAACAACGGGAATATCGGATTATCTTAATCGTCCAGCGAGCCCTCACTTCACGACAAAAGAAGGTATCATCCCTCATAATTTTTTCGTGATTGATAGTTCATCAACCGATAGTGTCCGTAAGTCCAACCCGTCATCTCCTTTTGCCTATTCCGTTTCCACTTCCCTCTCTCTCTTACCTCTCTTCTCTCTTAAAATTATTATTTATCGTCTATTATCCCTTATCTCTTATCTCTCCCACGCGTCGCACTATTGTTATCCTTTAATATATTATTCTCTTCTCCTCCTTCCTATATTCTATATTTTATATTCTCTACTATAAATACTAGTCATCTATATTATCTCTTTTAACACATCACCTTACTCTCCATCTCTTTTCTACTACTATCATCATATTCATTAACCCTATTATTCTCATATTCCTAATTTATCATAAAGATATCTCCTCTGAATTATACACATTCATTCCTACTTGATATCATTCATAGATCCTCCCTTTACTTGTAGGATTATTTCTTTAACCATATCATTATCTTCATACACATTATCATTTCTGAAATTATCCTACATCAATTTTAGACTCAATTGTAATCATATTGAGGCATGATTGATCAAGACTTATTACAAGAGTCAATCAAAATCTCCCCTTGAACGCCGAACGCACGCCAAAGAAGAAATCGAGAAAATACACTTCAATCAACTCGATTTGAAGCCGAATCTTCATGTCAATCACGTTAGTAGTGTGATTTGATCTTATCCCTTGTAATTAACTTGCAGGGGAGTTACTTGCAGGGGAGTTACTTTTACTACAAGGTGGAATTCGAAAATTTTGGTCTCTATGGAATCCTCTGATCGTTAGCTTTCTATTCATATGTGAATTGATTGATTTTGATATCATTTGGTTAGTAAATTTGATGATTTAGACCGAAGAGCTCATTTCTGGATTTTTCTGATCTTTGATTTTCAATACATCATAATAAATCTAATTCTTCTGTAAAAATCATGAATTCTGTTTCAAAATTTTTCATTTTCTCTCTAGTTTCTGAATATATAATTTTTATAATATTTTTCTCTCTTTTTCTTCTTTGATTTTATAGAAAGTCAACATCTGGTCATAGTCAATGCTTTGACCTTGACTTTGACTTTTCTTTGTCAAATCATTTTCTAAAATGCTTAAAATATATTCTCTTATATATTAATATCATTTCCAATTATAATATATTACTTTCACTTCTTAAAAACCCTAATTAAACCTAAGTTTGACCAAGTCAACTCTTTGATCAAAGTCAACCGTGTTCTCTGTGGATCGACCCGATCTTTACACTATACTTGATTTCATATTCTTTTTATTGTGAGTTCAGAATTATAAATTTTTTTTACCAACGTTTGTGTATTTTCAACGTCCGCATAAATCGTTTCGTCAATACTCTGAAGCATCGCACATGATCTTAAAAGGTAAGTCCCAATTAGGACTTTGTAGAATAGGTGCTTCCACTAAAGATTGCTTCAGTTTTAGGAAAGCTTGTTTTCCCTCTTCCTCAATGATGAAATCTTTGTCGTTGCAAAAGAGGATGTCAATGATTTTGAGACTTTAGCAAAGTGTCTAATGAATCACCGATAGAAGCCGACATGCCCAAGGAAACTTCGTAGTTCCCTTATTGACTTTGGGAGCGCAAGGTTTTGTATCACCTCGACCTTTGCCTTATCCACTTCCAATCCTTTGCTTGAGACTAGATTCCCAAGCACTATGCCTTCATTGACCATGAAGTGAGACTTCTCTAAACTGAGCACTAAACGTTTCTTAACGCAAACATCTAGGATTTGCATTAAGTGATCTAAACAAGTGTCAAAGCTCGGCTCAAAAACTAAAAAGTCATCCATGAAGACCTCAAGACTTTCTTCGATAAAATAAGAGAAAATGGTCATCATGAACCTTTGAAAAGTAACAAGAGCATTACACAACCCGAAAGGCATGCATTGGAACACATAAGTGCCAAAAGGACATGTAAACGTGGTCTTCTCCTAGTCATCGGGGTGAATCACCATTTAGATTGTACCCAAAATATCCATCGAGGAAGCAATACTATCCTTAACCAGAAAGCTTATCAAGGATTTGGTAAATGAATGGCAAATGAAATGATCCTTTTTCGTTGTTGCGTTCAACTCACGATAATCAATACATACTCTCTATTTTGTTAGAAGACACGTTTGAATTTCTTCGCCCTTGTCATTCATGGTCATGGTGATCCCCGCCTTCTTGGGGACTACATGCACCAGACTAACCCATGGGCTATCAAAGATGGGATAAATAATGTCGGCATTTAACCATTTAAAATTTTCATCCTTCAACGCGTCCCATACTTAAGGGTTAAGCCTCATTTGTGCTTCTCTAGAGGGATGAGAATCCTCCTCTAGAAAAATCTGATTAGTGCACAAAGAGGGGTTAATCCCCTTAAGATCCAATATGCTCCATCCGATTGCCTCCTTCCTTCCTCGCAAGACCTCAAGTAATCTCTCGCCTTGGTCCTCCTCTAGTTGCGAGGATATAATCACGGGTTTAACATGCTGATGATCAAGAAATTTATACTTAAAAGTATAAGGTAGTGGTTTAAGCTTGGGAGCCATCTCACTCAAGGGAAAGGGATCGTCCTCGGGCTCCTCGATGCTCTCATCCTCGATAAATGCAATCGTCTACTTGATACAACTCCCAATCTCTGAATCCTCATAAATTTTGACGAAACCTATCTCATCGGACGTGTGTGAAGGATGTCGCATCAATTTGTTGATGCTCACCTTCATGGAACTCTCTCCCACCTGAAATATCATTTCTCCTTTGCCCCAATCTGTAATGACTTTCGCGGTAGCTAAAAATGGCCTCCCTAGTATGATGGGAGTGTATGTGAAATCCTTTGTGGTTTTCATATCCACAATGATAAAATTTACCATAAAGTAACAGTTTTCTACCTTCACGATTACATCCTCCACGATATCGTGAGGTCTTCTCACAGATCCATCTGCTAAGCTCAGCTCTATGAATAGAGGCTTCAACTCCCCAAGTGGACAAGTGTCATTCACTCCCTTAGGGAGGATATTGACATTAGCTCCCGTGTCAAGAAGAGACTAAGTAAAGGTCTTGCCCCCTATCACACTACTAATCATGGGAGCTCCAGGATCACATCACTTTCATGGAAGCGTACTCAACATAATCGAGCTAATAGTCTCACTCATAAGAATTTGCTTCGGCTTCCTCGTGGGGGTGCAAAGTCTTTTAAGAACTTAGCGTAGGATGGAATGTGTTGAATTGTATCCACTAGTGAAATAGTGATAGTGACTTGTCTAAAGGCCTCAAGGCAATTTATCCTCGTTCTCGCTCATCAAGACCATGGGCTGGCTTAGTAAATGAGGATAGGGCACCGGAGGTTTATAAACCTCGAGAATGGGCTCTACCCTAAACAGCTCCTCCTCGGGTGCCTCCTTGACAAAACGAAGTCATGCGGTCATTGAATACACATGATCTCGTGTCAAAACAAAGTCCAAACTTACCAATTTAAAGATTAATTCACGAATTGAAGGGTATAATGGTAAATAAGGGTCGAATCCACGGAGAAATAAGGGAAATTTTTTAGATATCTTTGATATTCGATCAAATCAGACAATAAATTGAGGCTAGAAATTAGGCAATTTAATATATTAAGAAAGATAACTCCAATACGAATCCACAGAATCAAAAATCAAGGGATTTGGATTAGAATTCGCGGAGAAATCGAAGTTTGAAATTGAGATAGAAATTCGATCGCGAAATTGATTGAAAAACCGAAATTAAAATGAAATTAAACTTAATCTACGATTTAAAATGTAAATCTAATGCTAAGTGATGAAAGATTAAGATGAAAACACGCAATCTAACCCAAAGTCGCGCTTGAAATGATCCAATTAATTGCCGGATTAATGGCTTTTCATTCCGCGATTTTGAAAATGAAGATGGCATTCAAGATGTGATTTCTTCTAATTCCTTCGATCAATTTACTGATTTCTTGCATTCCTCCAACGCGGAAATGAATCAAGAAGATTTAGAAATCAAAAGATTCTTAGATTGTGGTGTCTAGTCAGTTTGATTTGCTCAAAAACCCAAGAATACTCTTTCGTCGTGAAGAACATTCTAATTTATAACAGAATTTGGGCGTAACCGTCGGATGCGTCGGTTCATCGCGATCAACGGTCGAGATTAAACACAGTTTGATGAATCGACACGATTCAGTCGCGTCTGTCCAATCGTAGATGGAGCGTCCAGAGTGAGCCACGTCGCGCGCTGAAGAGAAGGCATCGTTTCATCGCTTTCGTTGGATCTTCATCGAACGATCACATTAAATTGAGGTGTCCATCGAACGCCTTAAATCTCGATCGTTATAACTCCGAGATGGACGGCTGAGATTGAACGATTTTCTAATCGAATCGTCGTGTAATAGGATTTTTCCACGTACCCCTGTGAATAAGTGACATCCGACGCAAGTGATTCAATCACGCGATCGGATGTCTCACACGGCGCCACGTCACTTGAAATGAAAAACATGTACAGACAATCCCACACGGAATAAATTTTAAGGGTTTATCGCATATATAATTTAGGAGATATTATGCGGTTAGCTTAAATCCTTAAATGGATGCTCCTAACCACATATTAATATTGCGCACACGTGTCATGCACACACACGCGTGACATGCACACACGTTACGCACACACACATCCATGTGTCACCACGTGGCGACGGTCCGCCACATCAGCGCACAGTAAATAAACCCTTTTTTATATTCTTTTTAATTATTTTAAAATCGAAAATAGATTTAAATAAATTTAAAAATTCCAAAAAATTCCTAAAAACTGGAAAATTCATAACTTTCAAAATATAACTCCAAATTAATTTAAATTTATTTTGTTGGATCAGAAATTGAATTATCTATCATCATAAAAAGTTAAAATATTAAAATAACAAGAGAATGAATTTTAATTAAATAAATATACTCATGTATCTTATAAAATAAGTTTATAAAAAAATATATGTGTAAATAAAGATCTTTTCTCTTATCATTTAATCATGAAAACATAATTATGATCTCAAATATAAATAGGATTAGAAACACATTGTTTAATTATGCATAATTATCCATAAAATGATATATTTTTATATCATAACATGAAATTACATAAAATGATAGAAATGTAGTTAAAATATGATAACATGCATACAAATAGAATATTTAATGCTTTAAATTGCATTAATAATCATGTAAATTCATGTACAAATTGCATGTTATCACACCTCCCAACTTGGATAATTTCTAGTCTCTTTGCAATTCACTATATAATCTCCTTAGAAAGTCCTTTCATCCTTTGATCCTACTACTAAAGAAGTGAAGTGTATGAATGTGTTATTACTTTTCCTCATAGTGTGGACCATGGTGATCTAGATTCCATAACTAGGTTAACTTTCTTAGAGCATATTAGGGTAGTGCTCATTGGCTAATGCTTGAGTCAATACTCAATTGTCATCAAGGTGAGCTGATGCAGGACCGACGGGGTGGATCGGTCCGGCGCTAATGTCCTCTAAGGGGAAGCTAAGGATGGGTCGATCTACGTGCTCTAAGTGATGCAATGATATCTAAGGTCTCCACAAGCAGTCAACCGACCAGTGCGTCGTCACGGCGATCCTGGGGTGCGCCGAGTAGGATGGAGCGGGAATCCTCCCAGATCCGCCGATGCAGGGGAGAGGGTAGCCTCGGGTCGTCGGGGCAGCTCGATCGTCAACCCGGCGACCGGATCCACGAACCCAATCCCGATCCCTGACGGCACTCAGCCTAACTATGTCCGAGGGGCGGTGGAGACAAATGCGGGAAGTACTGAAGGAAATATAGACTTCAAAATAAAGTAAGGGGACGAATGCCTAACCTGCGGGGCGCGAGCCCGGTCGGTCGGGGCGAGGGAGGTCGTTGAGCGCGGCAGCGATGGCGGACGCCGGACGAGTCGGCGAGGGAACACGGAGGGGCGATCGGCACGGAGCGGGGCGATGAAAAGTCGTGGCGAGTGGGGCGGTCCGCGGCGTCGCGGGAGGACTGGAGGCGGCGTCCGGGGCAGGTTCGGAGCGATCCGGGCCGGTCGGGGGAATCTGGACAGTGCAGGGGCTCCCACGGGCGACTGCAGGGGTGCCGTGGGCGGTCTGGACCGGTTTGGGCCGGTTCAGACGGTCCGGACCGGCTCTGGAAGTGGTGGGGCGGTCCAGACGGTCTGGATCGACCGGGTCGGGCCGGCCTGGGCCGGTCTGGACCGGACTCGGTCAGGGGGCGGGCTGGGCCGGCCTGACTGGGGTCGCCCGGGCAGCTTGTCCTGACTTGGGGCGGACCGGACCAGGGCGGGCCGGCTCAGGCTTGGTCTGGGGCGGCTGCTGCTGGCCTGGGCGATCCGGGCCGGGTCAGCTGGCTCGGACCGGGTCGGGCGAGTGAGGCAGAGGGGAGGGACGAGTCCCGCTGAGTTGACTCAGCGGGAATCGTTCAGTTGATTCCCAGCCCTGGTTAGGGCTTACCTGCGGACGGCGGGCGGCGCTCGGCGTGGGGAGGCGAAGCGTCGATTCCGGCGAGGGGAAGGCGCGCCAGGCGGCGGTTCGTGGAGGGGAGGCAAGGGCGGCGGTCGTCGAGCAGAATGGGGGCGCGGAGGATGGCGGAAGGGTCGCGAGAATCGGTCGGGATGGCGGGGGCGCTGCGGTCGGGCGAGGCGTCGGCAGCAGCAGGTCGGGTAGGCGGCGGCGGCGTTTCACGGCGGCGGCGCAGGGCGCGGCGGCGGCGAGGTGCGGCGGCGGCGTCCTGACCTTGGAGGTCGACGGGGAAGGGAGGAGGCGTTCCGGACCTTGAAGATCGCCGGAGATGATGGTGGAGGAGGAGGTTGAGGACGGGGGGACAGTAGAGGGGGCCGGGGGCGAAATCGGGGGATGGAGGAAGGTCGGAGATGGTGGCAGGGAAGATCGACGGAGGTGGAGGAGGAGGATGGGTGGAGGTCCGTGGAGGAGGATGATCGGAGGGGATGGCGGTGCTGCGTTCGGCAGCGCGGCGGCGGGCGGCTGTGGCCCGAGGCGGCGGCAGCAGCGGCGGCGGCGGAGGGTAGCACGTTGATAACTAGTGACCAAGGCAAGGGAGGCGGCGGTCTCGGCGGCGGGCACGGCGGCGGCACGAAGAGGTGCGGCGGCGGTGGCGGCGGCGGAGGCGGCGGTTGGTCTCCCTTCCTGGATCTTCCTTGAGCAGCCACTTGAGAGAGGAATACTCCTTTTCTTCAAATGACGGCTAGGAGTTTTGTGGGGGTCCCTTCCCCTCTTATAGAGCCCTTGGTGGGCCTAGAGAGGAAAAGGGCCCACTTGAGGGCCCACAACCCACACCCATACTCATAGAAATAAAATAGAGGTTCACAAAAGAGAAAGGGCCTTAGGCTAGGGTCCCGAAACAAAGGGAAGCCCACCCAACGGCCTAGAGAGAAAAGAGAGACATGCAAGGCCCGCTTAAACACGTGCGGGCTAAATAAAAGTCATGATAAAAGAGAAAACGGGAAGATAGCTCTACGCGCGCGAGCTCGTGGCGAGAAGAGGGTCTCACTTGGTGTAGTGAAACTCGGGATCCTTCGTCTTCGCCTGTCGAGGGGGCTGGGCGCGCGTAGGTGTCGGCTCCACCGGCGCCGTAGTGTCATGCCTTGGTGGCGACGGGGGTCGTACGCCACCATGAGCATATCTAAGGTTTGATACTATGGGAATGAAAAGATTCTCACACTCTCATAAGCAGATGTAATCCTCACATCTCTCATTCTATATATCACTCCACTCATTTTGGAGGCTACTTAGTGCATTAGAATTCCCCTCAACTCATCTTCCTCCTATAAAGAGTGCATTGCAAAAGGATTTCCTACTTTGGGATGCATTGTTATGAGGTGGCTGAAAGAATAAAAAGACACTATTTTTAAAGGAATGACGTGGTTAAAAGCAAACATGCATGTAAACAAGATGGATATTATATACAAAGAAGGTACCAGTGATGTTAATTATTCTCCCAAATGATATGGATGATGTTGGTAGATAAGGATTGATAGAAGTGGTAGAGATGGTGTGGAATGGTAGAATTGATATAGAAATGGTAGGAATGGAATTGAAGTAATGGAAATGGTATTGATGGGTAGAGATGGTTTTGATGTGGTAGAGATGGTATGGACATATTAGAGATAGTATTCCCTTTTTTATTAAATAAACATTTTAAAAAATGTTTGGAGAAGAAAAGTCAAAAGTCAAAGTCAAAGAATTGACTTTGACTCTACTTTGACTTTATATGAAATCACAAAAGAAAAAGGAGAGATAAAGAAAGAATTTTAATATAAAGATCGTGATTTTTAGAGCACAACGGATAGAAAAACTGTGATTTTTCAAAGTCAACAGATAGAAAATCACCAAAATTTGGGTTTCAGTCAAAATCCTTCAATTGATAGATCAGATCGTATCCAAATCCTACAAATCACCTATGTATAGAAAGCTTATGATCAGAGGATTACAAAGCCACCAAAATTGATAAATTTCTTCTTCTATATTTGTAGTAATAGCCCTCTAAAGTTGACGCCCAAATTCGTATTTATTTTGAACAGTATTTGGTCAAAAGGCAAATCGAGAGATCAAACCTTGATGAAAATTTACAAATCAGATATCCATGGAAAGGTGACTGAACAAGGAATTCAATGAAACTAAATCGTTGGAATTGGACTTAAGATCAAGGAGAAATATTTGTTCTAAAATCAATAAAAATTTGTCAAGTAATTAAGGGAAAATGAAGAATTTCCGGTTCCTAAAACTCTAATTACCTATCTAAACCTAATCTAAATGACCTAGAAAGTGAGGGTTACAAAGTTATCACACTACTAACCTGATTGACGTGAAGATTAAGCCTCAAATTGCTTTGATTGCTGTAGATTTCTCTAATTCCTTCTTCGACGTGATTTCGGTGTTCAAGGGGCAATTACCTTTCATTTTCACATGATTCCGTGAATTTCTTGCCTCAATCCGTGTGCGATTGAGTCTGGAACGCAAGGATGAATAAAGAATCTTAAGATTTTCCTCCAAAAATGCTCAATTGAACGTTTAATCAAGAGCCAAAAATTCTATAAAAGAGAGAATATGAATTTATAAAGGAATTTTGTGATTTAATCTGAACCGTTTGTTTTGTTTTAAGAATAGGGCAGCTCAGATGAGGCCACATTGTATAGAAGTGGGCCATGATCCCCACGATGCAGGTTCCACCTTCTTCTTCATTTCCATCGCCAGATCTTTACTGAAGCGTCCACAAGCCGCCACATGTCACTCCAAGATTCACCGATTGCGAGATTAATTCCTAACTGTTGGATCTCACTAATGAGATTGACGGCTACGAATTGATCACGTGCGCTTAATCGCGATTTGGTGGACCAGGGTCCACCAAATCAATGTGCGCCATTCGTGCGCTTGATCTGATGCCTCACGAACTGCCACATTGATGAATCAAGACCGCGAGGTCATTAAAAACACATGATCAAGAGTCAAAATAATTACCAAACTCACCAATTTTTTCAAATAATCATGAATTGAGGGGTATAGTGCTGAATAAGGGTCGAATCCATAGTGAAATAAGGTAATTTTGAGGGATCATTTGAAATTGGATTAAATTGGACGTTGAAATGTGGATAGAAATTAGTGGTTATATTTTTGGAAAGAAGACTCGAAGACAAATCCACGGAATCAAAAATCAATGAATTTGGATGAAGATTCGCGGAGAAATCATCAAATGAACAAGAGAGAAATTTTCAAAGAATACAATCGCGAAAAACCGAAATTGAAATTCACTCAAATTACGATTCGAAAATGAAATCTAAAGCTATACGAAGGAAGACTAGGATGAAACACGATCCCTAACCCAAGATTGTGCTCGAATTGATCCAATTAATCGCCGGATCAAGGCTTTTCATTCCCGAATTCGAAAACATAATCGTTGATGTTCAAGCGTCGATTTCTTCCTATTCTCTCAATGAAATCTCACTCTCAAGCACTCCGTGGACGCGGAAATGAGTCTAGAAGAGATTGGAACAAGAAATTCAAGGGATTTGGTTTCTAAAGAGTTTGATTACTAGAATTGCCTTGGAATGCTTTATAATGTCCAAGAACACCTCTATTTATAGGGGTGAATTCTTTGTAACCGTCCAATCATCAATTAATCTTCGATCAACGACTCTGATGAAACGTACGATTGCGAATCATTTCGATTAAGTCGTGGCTGTTGGATCTCCGATGGACCGCCGAGATTTCGCCACGTCGCGGGCGTTATAAGTAACACATCAAATGCCCGCCGTTTGATCTTGATCGGACGCTCAGATGCGTTTCCGTCAGTTTTAACCTCAGCCGTTATAACGCCTAAGATCAATATCTGAGATTAAATTGTTTTAACAACGATTCGCCGACGAGTAGAAATGCGTCATGTAGCCCCCCCCCCTCGCCTTAAGTGTCGATCAACGGTCACGATGAGACGCGCAATCGGACGCTCCAGATTATGCCACGTCACTTGCGCACTTAAAAAATCGATTTTAAATTAGAAAAATTGATTTTAAATTTAAATAAATTCATAAAAATCCCAAATAAATTCATTAAAAATTCATAAAAATTCAAGAAAATTTTTGAAAAAGTCATAAAAATTAGAAAATTCATAACTTTCAAAATACAACTCCAAATTAATCCAAATTAGTTTCATTGGATCAGAAATTAAATTATCTATCATTTTTAAATGTCAAATTTAATGAATAAAAGGAGATTTAATTTTTATTTAAAAAATACACTCATTTCTTTTAGATTTTAAAACTTAGAAAATTATATGAGTGTATATAACATGATTTCTCTTATTATTTAACATTAAAACCTAATTATAATCTCAAGTAAAGGTGGGTTATCCTTAACCCTAAATTAATTTATTTTGAGATTATAATGAATTTTTCATAGAATGATAGATAAACACTAAAAAATTATGATAACATGCATTAGAATGGAATGTTTTATGCCTTAATATGCATTAATAATTATGTATTACCATGTCTAATTAGCATGTTATCACATGTCGCCTATGAAACATAGACACACACATTAGTCCCACATGGGAAAATTTAAGGGAGGGCTCCTTATAGATATCATGTCACCCAATGGGCCCATGGCGCCCCACTCTCTCTACGCGATACTTTGGGCCCACTATGCTCGTGGGCCCAACTCGCTTAGCCTACTTAGCCTACATGCCACGCAAGCGCCCCGTGGGTCCGTGCTGGCCTAGTAGGCACTGTCACGTGGCCGTGTCGCCACATCAACACCGCGCGGGTCCCGTGCCAAATAATCCCCCTTTTGTATTTTTGGCCTTTAAAAATCCTAGAAAAATCAAAATAAATTCCATAAACTTATGTAAACTTCATAAATTCATAACTTTCAATTTAAAATGCCTTTTGACTCAAATTTTCTCTATTGGATCACAAATTTCTTCTTCTTTAATCTCATGCCATCTAAAATATAAATTTAGCAAGAAAATATGATGAACTCAAATAATTCCAACTTGACTTTAAAAGCCAAATTAAATCAACCCCCTAAAGTTGGCTTGTGATTCATCCCATTATTCTCTTCTTCTAGTATCTTTTTTTTAATCATCCACTAAAGTCCTAAAAATTCAACTCAAGGAAAATGGTTAATTTCAAGTTATTTGACCTTGAAAAAGGCCAAACATCAATAAAGCACATAATTAACCCTAAATAATGCAAAAATGTGGACTTTAGTGAAATGACATGCCAATGATGAAAATTTCATAAAACTATAATAACATGCATCATAATTACATAAATTAAGCATTAATATCAGTTAATTATGATGAAAATGTGAGATAAATATGCATGTTATCAGATGGTCAAAGACATTCTTGAAGGGTCAAAGAGGTTAAATTTCTTATCTTTTATTTATTATTAATCAATTTAGATATTTCTTATTTTTAGCAAGAATCTATATTTATAATAGTAGAGGTAAGCCCACCTCCTTAGGGATGTGGTAAGGTTACCACCTCTTAGAGAGTGGTCAACCCACTACCTTAGTAGTAGTTGTGGAGCCCACCTCCTTAGAAGGAACTCTCTCACCTCCTTAGGGGGTGGTTATGGTCATGGCCTATGGATTTAAACTCCACCATTCATTTGGTGGCACTAAAAAAGTCTAAGCCTTCAATGTTAATCTAAGAGAGCCTCTAAACCTAACATATAAAAGAATCTTCTTCTTCCCTTTTTTTTATTCTCTCTTAAAATCAAGCTACCAGAAAGAAAAGGAGAGGCTAAGGCCCAAGATTGGCATTATTTGGTGTTCAAGTTTTGTTTTGGAGGCAAAATAAGTAGTGGACTGAGATTAAAATATGAGCCTAGCATCACACGGCCTAGAACTAGCATCAAAATGGGGTTTGTGTGATGATTTAGATATGATTTTCTCTTTTTATATTATTTTTTCTCTTTTCTTCAAACAATCTCTCATTATTACTCGATTTATTGATTACCTCATTTCCTAATTTTTCATCTTTCTTTCATCATCTTCCATTTCATGATTCAATTCTCAAATTTTTGTTTATTATTTATCATAGAATATAAATATATATCTATTTAGAATTTCATTCATACCATATTCCATTTCTTCATCCTTTCATATTACTCAAAAAATCTTTCCACTGTTGTTTTTCCCTATAATAGTATCTCTACTGCCTAACAACACTAATCTCATTCCTACGCTCCTAAGGAGTTGATCGTTACTTTACCATTCTACAAAGTGAGGAATTATAAATATCGTTGCATGAAATCTCTTTCAAACAACGATTAAGAATACCCCAAAATTGAGTTCTTCAATTCGTGCCCTTACCAAGGAGTAAGGTGTCATTGATATTAGTAGAATTTCTCTTCTTATTTTTTCTACTAGCATTTTCAAGCTTATTTTTTAAGAAAAAAAGAAAATTTTCACGAAAATAGAAAGTTTCCCATTCAAAAAGACAAGTGGATTACCCAAACTGTTCAATTGGATCTACGTCTATCTTGTCAAAGGGCACTAGCTCAGAGAAGTATCATTTGAGGTGTGCTTGAATCTTAATTTTTCATTTTCTATTATAGTTGGCCAATCCTTTAGTTCATGAATGGATGTAGATCTAAAAAACTTGAATTGGTAGATTTATGATCCATAGGGGGTTCTTCAAGGGTTAAGAAGGATACTTAAAAAAATCATTTTGAAATTCTTAAAATATCTTCTCTCATATATTTATATATTTCCATTAACTATATATCATTTCTATTAATTATATATCACTTTGATTTCTTAATATACCCAATTAAACCTAAGTTTGACCAAGTCAACCCTTTGATCAAAGTCAACCGTGTTCTCTGTGGATCGACCCGATCTTTACACTATACTTGATTTCATATTTTTGTAGTTGTGAGTTCAGAATTATAAATTTTGTTTGACCGACGTTTGTGTTTTTTTAACAACCACATAAATCGTCTTGTCATGGGGGCGTCCTAGGCCACGTGGGCGACGCAAGGCGATTTGGGCGTCTGCCCTTATATAGGCGTGATTTCCTTTCCTTTTCTTCCATGTCTGACTAAATGCTTCTTTATGTTTGTAGGCGACATGACAATGCATGGAGCCTTAGATTAAAGCATGCGAATAAAGGCATGTTGATCTGGTGGATTTCGGTCTATCAGATCACAATCAAATGCACGTGATAAATTTAAAGCCTTCGATCGCGTTATTGAAATCTAATAGCTGCGATTTAATTTCGCAATCGCTAAATGACATAGCAACACGCGGCTGCATGTGGACATTGATAACATGCATTTATAACTTGAATTCTTATCTTAATTAACTCATATTCATGCTTATTTTATGTGAATATGATGCATGTTATCACACTTTTTAGGAATTTTCTCCATTGCCAAGTCATTTTACTAAAGTTGATATTTATGCATAAATTAGGGATAATTTCATGCTTAATAGATGATTAATCTTTTGTTTAAATTAATAGAAGTTAATCTCTGTTATGGGATGAGTTTTGACTTTAGTAAATGTTTGGAAGGATGATTTTAGGATGAATTTATGATTTAGAATGTTTAATGAGAAATGATTTAAGTAAATTTATAAGTCATCTTGGTTTCTTCTTTCTAAAATATATTTTTAAATGACATGATATTAAAAAAAGAAAAGAATTTGTGATCCAATGGAGAAAAATTTGGATTAAAAAGGAGTTTTATATTTTTAAGATTATGATTTTCGAAGTTTTATGCCTTTTTTTCGATTTTTTTATTTGATTTTTTTAAAGTGATTTTTTTACAATTTTTTTCTTATAAAATTGCAATAAAAAGGGGGTGAGCTTACCTGCAGGCGCTGACGTGGCGAGCGGGCCCAGGCGGCGGCTAACGTGGCGCGCGGGACCGCCTCGGGGTGCGAGGCGGCACTGAGGCCACGTGGCAGAGCCCGAGTGGCCCACGCGGGGCGCAGGTGGCGCGGACGCGTGGCAGGGGGCCACGCAGACGGGCCACGCGGGTGCCGTGTGGGGCGCCACGTGGCAAGCAGGTAGGTGGAGGGCCCACGGGTATAGTGGGCCCTGGTAAGTAGTTGGGGGCGGTAACGCAAATGCGTTACCGCGTCCCAATATTTAACCGCGCCCTCTCCTTCTTTTTTCTCCGTGTGGGACTAAAGTCCCGCGAAGTCCTTCTTTGGCGGGTGACGTGGCCGCATCGCACGCGTCGGAGATCAAGACAAAGGCGTCGAAGCACGTGATTAAAAAAATGGGCATAAGTGAAGTGATCAAGAGGCTTACCTGATGACACGTGGAGGCACCAGGTACGATGGATCGCCATCGCGGTTTGATCACGGCTCCATCGGATGGCTAGCGGTGGATTCGCCTCACGATCGCGGTGCATTGGATCAGACTAATCGCGATCGTTCATCCAACTGGAGCATCATCGGATGGCTAGCGGTGGATTCGCCTCACGATCGCAGCGCACTGGATCAGATTAATCGCGATCGTTCATCCAACTGGAGCATCATCGGGACGGCGCAGACAAGACGTGGAAGAACCCACGATCGCGGTCCGATCGAGCCGCGATCGCACTTCTTTCGTTGGGGAATCGTCTCCAATCGATCGGCAGGCGATCGACGAAGGGTCAAGACCACGATCGTGGCCCGATCGCGGCCCGATCGTGGCCCGATCGTGGCAGAAATC